>JAAGKR010000118.1:162970-299440 GCA_011419295.1 Clarias macrocephalus
AAAACCCCCCCCCCCCCCCCCCCCCCATAAATGAAAATCCTAGAAACGCCCCAGGTTGAAATGTACAACAGGTAGACAGAGATTAATTGAAAACGCTCCAACGCCAGAGGCGCTAAACGACAGCTGAGCGACCATGTCCCCGGCCCAAGCGCTTAAAAGTAGTTTAAATGTACTTTTGTATTTTAAATATCAGCTTTAGAATTTGATGTACCTTTGCAGTTATGCAATGTAATAAAACGTGTACGTTATTCAATATTGTTTTAAAAAATGTCATTATTAGTTTATTATTATTTTTATTATTAATTGCGTTTTTCATTATTTTCAGAAAACCCGCAGTCTGGGCATTTATTTATTCATTTATTTAGTTAAGATTGTTATTTATTTTAATATAAATTCAAAAAATATTTAAATTTCTCTATTCTACTTCTTCTTCTAATTATTATTATTATTATTATTACGTTTGATATTCCACAGTCGACGGCGTGAACATTTCGCAAAAGCCACTTCCGCTATTTAAACTTTTCAAAATACGGGTTTAAAAGATGGCGTTGTTTGTGTCTGGTGAAGTTTGACCTGAATACACGAATAGTTGTAACGGGGTATTTAAGATTAATGAGCTGCAGGATGGAGGGAAATCTGTAAGTCAGAATTCAGCCTGTTAAATACGAGTGTAAGTCTGACTCTGTGTGTGTGTGTGTGTGTGTGTGTGTCTCGCTTTCTGCACGCTTAGAGATGGCGCAGTCCTGAGGTTATACTTTGACTTGGTTTAGCTTGGTAGCTAGTGAAGCTAATATGTTTGTGTTTCTTACTCAAACACACAGTTTAAGCTGACTTTAGCAAAACAATTGTGACAAACAGCTGCCATGATAGTTAACTGTAGAGCAATGAAATGGCTTGTAACTGTGCAAAAAAAAAGTTGGACAGAGAGTTGGGTAGTAAAACTTTGTTTTCTGATAAACCGCATGTCTAGACGAATAAGTAATATTTTGTAACAGCTCTAATAGCAATCGGCTAGTAGTCATGTGACCCACCTGTCTTGCCATTGAGGTACAGTAACTGACGTGTGTTTGTTAGACTGCTTTCAATCTGGAAATCATACATGAGCGAGTATGTATGATTGTGTGTGTGTGTTATTTCTAATGATAACTTCTGATCTTTCTCTTTAAAAGCCTTATAATGCTTGGGCATCAGAGAAATTCAGGGCTCCGACTTCCCCAACACAAAGCTTCAAACTGAAGTCAAAATGCAGGAAAGCTTGAGAAGGTGCGTGTCTTTGTCATACTGCAAATGTTTTTCTTTTTTTAATGGCATTTTTTAAAGGATCATTTAAGTTCCTGACTGTTTGACGGCTTATGTTTCAGAGATGGACAGAGTCAGTCCTCTACAGAGAACTGGTTTGAGAGAAGACGGCGGACAGAAATTACAGATACTCAAGGTTGCAGCGGACCAAAGGAACTCGTTCCCAAAAGCCTTCGGCATCCAGGAGGGAGCAGGGGCCTCAAAACAGACACCGCCCCAAAGGGAGCCACATCAGAGCACATAGGAAAGGTCCTTGTCTGTCTGTGGCTTTTCTTTACTCCTTATGCAGTAAATGTAGTGTATAACTTGATCTGCAGCTCAGAATAGGGTCATTGTACATGCTTTTGCTTATGACGAGCATCATCTGTGAAGAGTTTTGTACACTTATTTGTCTCTTGTTTTTTTTTTTGCCAGCCATCAAGGCAAAAACCTGAGCTGCAAAATAAAAGAAGAATCAACAGAAGATCATCAGACACAGCTGGCAGAGGTAATCAATTAAACAAGTTAAATAGAAATACATGAAGTCCTCATAAAGCTACTTGATTAAACACTAAATAATTTATCCTAGTATTATTTAGATGAAACCTTCTTCTTTTTCCCTTTTTCTTTCTCTCTCCTTTTTTTTTTTTTTTAAGGTTACAGAGGTTCTAGGCCTGCTCCAAAATCAGAAGCAAGACCCAGGTCAGAGGTTACAAAAAGTTGCACGTTTGAAGTAAACCTCTCTGATTTTCCTGAGTTATGCGACACTAAGCCTGTGCCAAGCCCAGAAGCTTGGTCATGCTGGAGCACAGTCAAATCACCAGCTCTTCATGATTCACCAGCAGCCATTGTTCAGGTGCAATGGAAGACAAAAAAAAGAATTTGCAGGAGCTCTGACTTAATGTTCCTGACACACACATGGTTACATTTAAAAGGTCAGAATAAAAACTGATCTCGTACCAATATTTTTTAGGAGACGGCAGGAAATAAGGGACCAAAACAGAAATCAGTACATCACGTCACCTCAACCAGAAATACTCCTCAGAAATCAACTACCACAGCAGGTAGAATGGATGCTTTTATTGGTAATTTTTTACCATTGTGCATAAATGGGAGTACTTGTGCAATAATTCTCTTTCTGTAGATGCAGATATTGAGCTTGTGTTACCAAACCCTTATGGATCACCAACATCCTGGGCCAGCATTGCCTCTCAGCCTCCTAAAGTTGTTCAGAAGAGTCCTGCCGCACAAGATGCACCCTCTCAGGTTAGTTGCCATTTGCAAATGCTGAAAACAGAATTTTCTTTTCAATTCTTCAAAGAGATATATGGCGATGGTAAATGTTACATAAACTATTTCACAGGAATTAACGACAGGGAATGCTGGTGGTGATTTCATTTTTATTATTTTTATTTATTTATATTTTAAATATTATTTATTCACCTCAAATAATATAAATAAACTTTGTGCAAGGGGTGTTCAGGTCAACTTTGTGCAAGGGGTGTCAAACTAAGTCAAACTGTTACTTCCTCAAAACACAATTATGAGAGTATAAAATATCTTAATTTCTCTATACAATCTCCTGCTACCCTAATGCACTTATTCAAGCACTAGTGAAACGCTTGAATATCATCGAGGTAGAAAATTCTCAGTATGCCAGAGGATTAGGGTTAGGGGTATGTTTTTTGACTTGCTGATCTTGGATCAAATCTTAAATTAGGGTTTAATCATGTTCTCAATGTAATCAAACTGCACTAGGTGTTTCCTAGTGAGCTACAACCGCATTTTTGTACATTTGCAAACTCACTCTTGCTGCGTCCCAGTGAAACGTATGCACTTTGCGAATAGATGTAGATGCTACAGGAAATGTTACTAATTACAGTAAATATTAATCATTATATTTTTATCATCAAGGATGATGTGTGCCAAACAGAAGCTGAACAAGCTGCTAAGAAAAAAAGGAAGAAAAAGAAGAAATCGAAGTCAGTCGGTGAGGATGTAGAGGAGGAGACGGAGATATTGATTCAACAGGAGCCTCCCAAGTTTGGGGTGAGTAATTTGACCATTATCTCATGTATTAAATTTTGTGTAATTTAAAGTTTCAAACTTTAAATGTATACAAGACCATATATGTTCCTGTATTATAGGGGTGGGTGATATTTGAGCAATATTTATTATATAATTTGATATTTCTGTCAGTCAAGTATGAAAATTCATCTAACTTAAGGCATGACCCAAAATAGGTGCAAGTGATCTACTGGTGATGCTGAATGCTTAGAATAGATGAAAGGGGCTAAGAGGTTGCTGAGGTTGTTGATTTTAACAACCAATTTTTTTTTATTGTATGTTTAGACGTTGTGCAGCCTGTATAAGTAAAACATTTGTTCCCTTTTCTTTATTTAATCCTGATAATTTAATTTAATATGAAGAAATGATGTTTGTGATGACCATATGTCTGCTGAGTCCAGACAGGATGTCTTGAGGATGGGAGTTACTCTTGCCTTCTTACATGCAACAGGACCATGACCAGATGATCTGGAAAGATTGAGGATAGTTGTGATGAGTGGGGGAGGTCTTGTGAGGCATTTTGAAAGGGATTGGGTCTAATGGACAAGTGGTAGGATTGGAAGATGTGCTAGTGGTATAGAAGTAGGTTTTTCAAATTGTACAGTTGGGGTGGAAGCAAAGGTCTGGCAGATTTTTGCTATTTTCCCATCGTAAAAAATTGCAAGGTCATCAGCAGTCAGGGACAAGAGAGTGGGAGAAGCTGGTGGGGTGAGTAAGAAGCGATGTTGTGGAGCTTGCAAGAATCATGTGCAGAGCTTTCAGCTTTTCCCTGTAGATGGCAGTTTCAGTATATCAGTCTTTTCATATGACAATTTAGACAGGCGAGCACAGTGAGAGACAAGATCAGGACAAGAAAACTTTATTGGTGTAGTGGACAGAGGAGGTCAGTGGATGAGGAAACGTAGGGGAGTAAAGTATCAGTAGGTGTTTCTTTACCTGCCGTTCAACCGTTCATTTCAGCTGTCTGATAAGTTGTCAGATCTATGTATATCAAGTGAAAATATCCAAATCATATCATAATTTTCGACACCGATTTTATTGCGATGCCTATTCAAGATCTTTTTATCAAGCAGAAATACTCCATTACTTCATGATTTCTGATTTAACATTGTTTTTTTGTGTGTACGTGAGACACGAGTTTAATTTAAAATTAGAAAGCAGTACAGAGCTAAGGCTAAATAATTTTGTCTTTAGGATGAAGAGGAGTTTCCAGATCTCTCTTTTGCTTTTGTTAATCCAAGCAAAGGCCAGAGGCATTTGTCAAATCCTGGAAAAAAGGTAATGCCATTAATGTAAGACGATATTGATGTAAAATCTATGTGTGTGTGTGTATATATATATTTTTTTGGTAAGTCACTTTTTGTCTACTTTACGCAGGAGAGTACGGGTATAGCTGAGAAAGATCACTCCATTGTGCAATCTGAGAATTTAAACAAAAGCAAAGCCACTGATGGAAAGTCAGGATCTTCGATTTCAAAGAAAGCCCAGGTTGGATGTGGATTTATAACTTGTTCTCTATTTTTGCAACTTAAAATGAGTATGTAAAATGAGTCTGTGGGTCCACCACCCCTCCCCAAAAAAAAAAAAAGGTTGCAGCGGGGAGATATCATGTAGTCGAAGAATCAAATAATCGGACTGAAGACATTCAGGGTTTCTTTTACTGACGCTAGACTTTGTTGTGGAAGAATCAAATAATTATACAGAATAGTTATACCCCATTACTCCATTATTCTAGGATATTTAGTGCTTGTGGTTATTAGAGACTTGACCTAAACATAAAGTGATCTTAAATCTAATAATCAAATAAATAAATAAAAACCTTATCATGGTCAGACTTTGTTCATTGTTCTATTTGTGTCACATTATATTTATCTGATCTCCAGCCAGTAGGTCAGAAGAAGAGCCATGCACTTGTTCAGCTGGATCTTGGGAACATGCTGGCGATTCTGGAGCAGAAACAACAGACTCAGAAATCCAGACAAGATGTTAAACCAGTAACCCTTTCAGGTACAGTATTTCTGTAATGAGAGCATATTTAGTTCAATTATGAGGGTGTTTGCATTAGTATTAAAATTGTTTCAATAACTATAAAGTGAAATGGTTATATTTGGAGCTGGGCAATTTAATTGAATATTCAGTATTTGATTCAGTTGACTGAATCAATGTGTCAGTTTTTTTATTCAGAATTGATTCACTTATAATATGAATATTTTGGTAAACCTAAACTTTAAATGGTCTAAAATTGACAAATGTCATCAGTAAATAAACTTTTATCAGTAAATACAATCTTCGAGTATCGCTGCTTCTTCTTTTTTTGAGTTTAGGGAATAACTCATCACTTTGTTCGGGGCATGATATTTAAACAATTAATAACACAAGTGTCATAGCTTTTTAATTTTTTACTACTTGCAAACCTATAAGAAATATACTTACTTGACTTAAAAGAGACCATAAACTTTAGTATTGTTGAATCAAATTAATAATCGCAGTGCCCAAAAATGTTATTAAATTGAATCTACAGTCTACCTGAAATGCACAGCTCTGGTGAAATTCTTGATATACAGTTTAAATAAATTAGCTTCACTAGGTTATAATTAATTAATCATTTCTTACCCTTTAATAATTTATTCTTATGCTTAAAATTTCATGTTGCCGCTGTGCTAAATTCAGTGGGAGGCGCCCTACCAGTTGTCCACAAGGAAACAACACCTCAAAAAAAGCATTCAAAGCAGCAAGAGAGGATAGCACACAACCCTTTGGATTCCACCTGCCCTTTAGTGAAAAAGGGGAAACAGCGAGAGGTCCCTAAAGCTAAGAAGCCTTCACCCCTTAAGAGAGTAAGTGATTCACAGCCATTTAATGGACCTGTAAGGACCTGTTTTAATACTGTAGCACACAATTAAGAACCGCATGCACTGGTTGTTGAGCAGGTCATTTTAAAGGAGAGAGAAGAAAGAAAACAGAACCGTTTGCTAGAAGAAAGAGATCCAGCACGAATGACTAGTGAAGTCAGTCAAGAGCCACAAACCATTGAGAATCTTTCTGAGAGCAGTTCAGCACAGGAGTGTCATAACCTGACAAGTAATCATGTCTTTCACACTTTCCTCATGCAATGTGTGTGTGTCAAAAATAAACATTTAGATCAGAATTTTTAACTCCTCTTTAGCAGTAATGACATATGGGTTAATTTTGCTGGAAGGTGACCAAAGTGATGCTGAGGAGGCTGATCGAACAGGTTCACCTGAAGACATGAAGAACTCTGTTGATGCAAGTACACCATCTAAAAACGTGGATTCAAATTCCAGCCCAGGTCGTCCAAAAATCCATAGCAGGAAATTCAGAGAGTAAGGGGGGAAAAAACATTCTTCACACATGTCAGATTAATGCATAAAACCCAGTAGATTTGTGCTTAAAGGGAAACATGATTAAAATACAGTAATAATAAACCCTTAAACTTCTTACCTGATATTTTTAATCTGTTTGACTTTAATAGCTATTGCAGCCAGATGCTAAGTAAGGACGTAGATGAGTGTGTGACCACTCTGCTGAAGGAACTGGTAAGGTTCCAGGACCGACTTTACCAGAAAGATCCCATGAAGGCCAGGATGAAGAGGCGGCTGGTCATGGGTATTAGGGAGGTGCTGAAACACCTGAAGCTCAGGAAAGTCAAGTGTGTCGTCATCTCTCCCAACTGTGAACGGGTAGAATCTAAAGGTATTCGGTACAAACAGTCTTGAGTTAGTGTGTATGCTTGTATATAGATTAGAAAGTGATCTGGTAATACTGTTATATGCACATTTTGAACTTCTTTTAAGAAGTGTACAGCAAATTGCTGCATCAGTGTCGTATATGGGATACAACAGCCAAACATTTTGACAGATTTTGCTATACTGAATCCACACTTACTAATAATGAATGTCATTATTAACCCCAACTGCCCCACGTGCATGTGATGTAACTTGTGAGCTTGTTAGATTTTACATATTGATTCTTTCATAGTCATTGTTAGTACACTCGATGAGGTAACAATCTACTGCATGAGTGTATAAACTCCTAAGACGTTTTTTCCCGTTCAGGCGGACTCGATGAGGCTCTCCACACAATCATCGATACATGTCGGGAACAAGATGTTCCCTTCGTCTTTGCTTTGTCAAGGAAGTCTTTAGGTCGATGTGTGAACAAAGCTGTTCCAGTCAGTCTTGTAGGAATCTTCAACTATGATGGAGCACAGGTATGGAACTTTATATCCTGCTTCCATTTCAGTACAGTTCCACAAAATGTACTGTAACCATATTCATAAGTGTTAATAAGTAAGTGCTGTTGCAAGACATTGTATATGATACAAGAGGGAGGCGTGTTTAAGAAAGTCCAGGTCAAATAGGTCATGACTTTATTATAACCTTTTTTTTAAATCTGTAATTTGGGCATGTCACACCTATATTCCAATCTGAAAATGAGGACATTTTGGTGCACACACTTGTGTTTTTGTTTATTTCTTACAGTGTAGCTGTAGAAATGCCTACACTAGCATTGGTCATTTGGTAAACCAAACCTTAGGACATGCCAATGTTAATTAACTAAATGTTATATTGTCTATTTGTCTTTAAGTGTACATAGGTAGAATAGTTGCTTTTGGTGTTTTTTAGACGTGTTATGAAAAGTGCGAACAGTAAAGATAAAAGTACAGGGAGAACAGTAAAATCTACACAGGACTTGAACACTTAAGTATCTCTGCAGGGAAAGTAACCAATATTGTGTCGTCACTCATACAGGACCATTATCACAAAATGATTGAGCTCACATCACAGGCAAGGAAAGCATATGAGGTGATGATTGCCGACCTTGAAACGAGCCCACAGGAGCAGCCAGAGGAGGAGAATGAGACCCAACAGCCACCATTAGACACCCCAGAGGCAGAAGAGCCAGAATACAGTAAGATTTTTTTTTTGATGGCCCTCCCATACAACCAAAAGTTAGCGAATTGGAGCTTCCGTGTTCCACACCAAAAAGCTACAGTATATAAGGCTTGACTCCAACCGCTGGAGGTTCTAGGTTCTGCAAATGGGGACAGAAACCCATTTACTAGATGTTTCTAAAAAATATTTTTAAAGTGTTTTCAAATAGTCCATGTCCTTGTGTTTTGTTTCAGTTAAAGTTTGGAAGAAAATGCTGGAGAAAGATTACAACCACAAGTTCCTGCCTTTTGAAGAGCAACTTGCTTCAGTGACCATCACCACAGATTCAGAGAGTGATCTAAATGACCTTGGAGGAAGTTGATAAGTCACTACTTGATTGATTGAAGACTTTTATTGTAAATAGGGGTGTAACGATAAATTCAGTACACTAATATGAGGTGGGTTTTTCATCTGATACAAATTCAGTAAAATAAATGTGAGCATTTTGTGAATGTGCCTTAGGTTTCTATTTGATTAGAACCTTCAACATTATTGCAAAACTTATTCAAATAATGTCAGTGGTTGTGATCATGCAGATTCTTAGCAGCTTATAATCAAACAAAAGCTGTGAATTAGAATGTAGCAAAATTAAAACATGTCTTGTTAAATCTTAACTGTCTGGTCAAGCTGGTATGACTCTCAGGCATATGTTTCTGAAGCACTGGCTATTTATTTTAAGTAATGAACAAGCTACAGTGGTGGCTTAAGGTAATGAGACAAAAGTGAAATCCATCATTTTAATGCCATTTTCAAATTTTGAAAATAATGAAAAACAGAATAAGAAAAAAATTTATTTTAATGCAATGAAATTACTATAAAACAATTAATATTTCAGATGAAGTCTTACTCCTCAAAACCTGCTGGATCCAGCTTGGCATAGAGTCAAAATGATGTCTACAGTGTGTCACTTACTCAATCCCTGCCTGGTTGATTGCTTAGATCAAGATAATGTACAGACGATGGGTTTCTTGACTACTCCTGCCTTCTTTACCATTGTCCAACATTTTTCTAATGGATTTAGTTTTAGAAGACGGCCCAGGCCATGGCTCCGGAAGCTGAATACCGTTGTTACATTTTCATTAGCTTTTCAATTAATAAGCATAACTCAAGCCTGACAGGGTTGAGCTAATTAGTGAACTTTTGTGTACACAGAGAACTATAATGCATGGCATACATGGTCTTAATACTTGTTGCTACTACTGTTGTATTTTTCAGAGGATTGTGTGGTTAAAGTTTCAAGGTTTATTACACCTCACATAATGTACACATTATTGTATGAGGAATAGCGTACTTAATCATGCACCCTATTGAATGTATTGAAAAATTGAGGGACTTGTATAGGATTATATGATATGAGGCACCATATCGTTACACCTCCTAATTATGAATTAATTAAAGATTTACTATGTATGATTGTCAATATTTTTATTGATTAAAATTTTTAAATATTTGCACAAACCTGTCTTAAAAATTCCAATTAAATATCACTGCCTCTAAAGTTATGTAACCAACGAGTCATTGTTTTAAAATTTAACATGTTTTTATTTTTCCAAATATAGTTTAATGGAATCTTTTTGTGTTCTTATGTGAACATATCTTCATCCTATTTTCTATATCGTAGAATGGTGGTACTGGACAATAAAAGTTCTATTTCTGTCCTCTCAGTATGAACCAAATTGTCTTGGACAGGTTATAGCATCTGAAGCATGTCAGGTGCTAATGTCAATGAAAAACAAGAAAACGGAGGTAGGCAAAGGAACAATAAAATAAACCACTGAGTTTTCTAGGTTCTTTTTGCACCTTGATAAGTTGCTCAATTAGCCAAAAGTGTTGTGAAATCAACATGGCTGCTTACATGAACAGTAAACAAAGTAGCAGTTCTCATCTTTAAATGAATTATAACATTCAGCATGTACATCAACCAATCATGTCATCAACACCCAATGCAAGGTGCCAGACTCCAGAGACCGGTTTATGGGCACATAGGGCTCACTCATGCCCACAAAGACCAGCTCATCCTGTCCGATCTCACAGAAAAGCCAATGCTGGCAGAAAAAAAGGTACCAGAACACCACAGCCAGCCACGCAAGCAAAGAGACCAAGCCCAGCACCCAAAGGATCTACTGTCAATTTCCTGATGACCGATACCACAGAACACCCCCAGAGGCCCTGCAGACCCATGTCCAGACGGGCCAGAGCTGCCCTGGTGGCACAAGGGAAGCCTACTGTAGGTAATTTTAATGTTTTTGTTTTTCAATGTTATGATTCATCTGTGTACGTAGTAGCCTTGGGTCAATCAACATGCAGACAGATTCACTTATGTTAAATGCTGACTATACATTTTACTGTTTTGAGGACAAAATATACATCACCGTTAGTTTGTTGCTTACCATAGATCAAGTTGGAGACATCTGTGTTTATGAGGTCAAGAATGACTTCACTGAGGTAAAGTGAATGTAGAATAAGAGTCAATGAAGCCTGTTTGGCAAGATGAATACTAGCTGGTGATGATGAATTGCTGTTTTCCTGGCACACAGTATAAGGCTTCTAATGCTCAATGAATAATGTCAGACATTTTTATGCCTGAACATGGCCAGCAACAGTCATTTCAAGTCCACACTCAAAAGGACACTTAATAAATAAAAAAAATTAACTCCATTTCAGTCCAGTTTCAGGTTTTAGAAACATGAAGTGTGTGTTTCATTGATTCAGTGGCCTGTTGTTGATAGCAACAGTGTCATGTTAAAATGTATCACTCAACATCCAAGGTGGACTAATAAACGTTAATGACACAAACCGTCATTCACAGCATGGCTGAAAGTAGGTCTGTGTGGTCCACCATAATGAGGACAGAACAACTACCTGCTGAAAACCACAAACTAGTCACAGAAGCACTTTAAGAAAGAAATCTTACCTTGATTCCTTCATTATTGCTTCATAGTCATTTCGAATCGACCTAACACAAGGCTGAATTCCAAATTCTCAAACCCTTGAGCAAGGGTACTACTTGGTGTGTGTGAACCCCCCCCCCCCCCACCCCCTGTAGCACACTAGCTGTCCTTTTAATGCTATTTTTTTTAAAAACCTTTAAAGATTTTTGTTCTAAACTTACATCTCTACCAAATGAACATTTTATGGTAGTGAAAAATGTACTACAACACCTAAGCCTGTGCATTTTTATAGATTTATTGTGTTTTTGCACTTAAAGGCATGCAGATTAGGCAGGCATGAGTACAGGTAGCTGTTTTGGGTAAACACCCTGTGGACAAGTGTAAAGTTCCCGGAAAGTGCAAACTCACAGCAATTTTAATTTATGTTAGCGGAGCTATAGAGTCATTACCTTGCCCGTCCTGCTTTTTTAATAAGCTAATAAGACAATGCTTGTGATGCTGCTGAGAAACCTCTTACAAAGCACTGACAATGGAGAGTCCATCACTGAATGTTAAATTATCATCTTCTCCCTTATATCAACAATTTGACATCTTAATTTAAAAAATAAGACCACTTTGTTTATTAGGCTGTGATTGTGTGGTATTATTGTGAATTCAGTGTTACTATGGAAATGCATTAGAACAAACACATGAATATCATAAATATCTGTGATTTAGGTGACACGGTGGCATAGTGATTAGAACAGTCGCCTTGTACCTCCAGGGTTTGGGTTCGATTCCCATCTCTGTGTGCATGGAGTTTGCATGTTCTTCCTGTGCTTGGTGGGTTTCCTCTAGGTACTCCGGTTTCCTCCCACAGTTCCTAGACCTGAAGATTAGGCTAAGTGTCTTTCCCAAATTGCCTGCAGTGTGTGAACAAGTTTGTGAGTGTGTCTGTGTGCCCTGCAATGGATTGGCACCCTATCTTGGGATAAACTCCAGGCCCTTTTGCGACTGTGAATACAGGATAAAGCGTTATAGATGATGATTGAGTGAGTGATATGTGATTTAATTTACAGGTGGCATGGTGGCTTAGTGGTTAGCATTGTGGCCTTGGAGCTCTAGAATCCAGGTTCAATTCCCGCCTCGGTGTGCATGGAGTTTCCCTGTTCTCCCTGTGTTTGGTAAGTTTCCTCCCACAGTCTGAAGACACGCAGGTTAGGCTTATTGTTGTTCCCAAATTGTCTGTTGTGTGTGAATGAGTATGTGAGTGGGTGTATGTGTTTGTCCCCCAAGTCTCCTGGTATAGGCTCCAGGTCCCCTGCGACCCTGTGCCCAATATAAAGTGATATAGATAATGACTTAGTGAGTGAGAGATTAAATTTACTACTGTCAGAACAGTTGTTTTAGAAAATTAGTTAACATCTTGTAGACAAGCTGATTTAATGCATTCTTGATATTCAGGAACCTAAAGCACCATCATTAAATAAATAGGTGATCACTAAATCTGTAGCAGAGAAATTCGTGTTTGAAACTGTTTTAAACTTATGCTCTAACTGTTTTTTAGATCTGTAGTTTTATTTACAGTGTGTGTATGTGGGTAGATCCTAGCAGCAATTCTTTTCATAATTCATCCATATAAGACATTAAGATATAAGGAGTGATGCTATATACCTTCGTAACACTTCAGATTTTTACAACTGAGTACATTGATAGAAAATATATAATTAGACTGTTTTAAAAGTTGTCTTGTGTAGATAAATATCATGCCAGTCTTTGTCATTCAAAGTCTGTTGTTCAGAAAACAAACCTTATCTGTAGCAGGTCTAAATATCATGCAGACATTAGGAATGAGATATTACTAATAATAGTAGTAATAGAAGAACTACACAGAAACATTAACAGAGTTGTACCAGCTGGAACGTCTGAGATATACTGTAAATAACAAAAACATCATGTCAGATGTCCCAATTCAAAACATATCATATGATGTAGCCACGTATTCCTGGGGATCTGTGGAGTCTTTAACTGAGAGAGTGATTTTAATTTTAGTCTTTTTGCATGGATCATTGTTCACTGTTTTATGTCTCTGAACAGGACTGCTGTCTTTTTGAATCACAAGGACAGTTTCTCTGTAAATCCCACTGACTTTACTGTAGTCTTCCTCTTTTTCTATTGTGAGCTTCTGCTTACAGTCTTCCCTTGGCTTTTGTTCAGCACAGTCCATCAGTCCATAAGGAGTGACACTGACTTGGTTCTGCTCATGATTGCATGTACAACTGATCTCAGAGCTCCTTGCCATGTTTTCGTGAGATATGTCAGGTTTATGCTGAGGCACATCGTATGTGCTATATTGATTGGAGTGTTGGGGTGTGTTTAAAGCTGTAGATTCAGGATCAGAATTTTGACAGTTGTGAGCAAGAGCTGTGAATTTCCATTTATCACAGTGATCAGAAATGTTAAGCTCATTCCATGTCTTCTGTTCGGACATATTCTGGTCTGCCCCTTGTCGTTCCAGATGAACTGTATATGCAGAATTCTCACTGTCTTCCTCACTGTCAAGCACCACCACATATTCCACATGATCAGGACACTCTGGCACAGGAAAGATGCCCTGGAAGTTGACAGTATTGGATATATCTTCTGGCTTTACTGTCTGTGAATGATAACATAGAATACATCACATATTGAGCTATGATTTTATGTAACAGTAGAACAGTGGCATTATATCCATATGACAGCATATTGTGATAGATCTGTAATAGCTACAGTACTGGTCTTTAGCCACCCCATATTTCCTCAAATTAATTAAAGTAAATTGAATTTAAGAAATGGAAATGTTTTATTGTGACAGGCTACAAAGTGCCTAAAGACAACAATTTTAAAAACTGGTTGTTTGTTACAACCTCAGCAGCAACCTCATTTCCCCTCTCATCTGTTCCAACCACTCAGCATCACCTATATCAGTATACTAATCACCGGCCTGATCATCCATCATCATCTGCACCTATTTCTCACTGGTTCATGCCTCAAGTTAGATGGGTTTTGATGCTTGGATGATTTATAGGTCACTGTGTGGCTTAACAAACAAAAAATGGTCCCCTGTACAAGTTCAGGGCCTGGACTGAAAAAAAGTCATTCGTAAGTCTGGAGCTCTATTCGTCAAGACTGTATAAAAAAAGGCATTTTGGAAGGAAAATATGAAGAAAGGAGAGTTGGCTTAAGATGTTTGCACAGTACTGTATTTAGCATTCTGGACCAGTTCTCAACATTAATATCATTAAACTACTTTATATACTACTTTTATATACTGTACATTTATCTACACAGCAGTGAACAGTGAGCTTGCATGCTTAAAAGTCTGAAACTATATTACATTATAAATATTCTCATCATTGGGCCATGCTATTATTATATTTTCTGAACATTGCTTAATATCCATAACTCCCCCATATTTTTTCCCCGATTATTAATTTTTTTTTTCTCAGTTGATTTGATTCATTACTCAGACTTGGACTTCTCCTTCTGCAATTTCCAAGCCATTATAAAAGCATTGATTGTGCTACAAAACAATAAACTATGATAGAAATATCGATAAAAATATTTTTTTAGATTCTTTATTTTTCTATATACATTTTTAAAAAATGAATACATCTTGTTAAAATAAAAAAAAGGGAAAAGAATTACTCAAGAAGGGAAGACAAAATACAAGGGGCATTCAAGTCAAACTGGGACTTGTGATGAAATTTTTCATGAATGACCTTTACAGAAGGCTTAAAGCATGGTACAGAGAAGAGACTCCTTGCCGCAGTAAAACATTTGAATGTTTAAAAGAAGGCTGGGTGTCTGTGAACGGCAATTCTGGGTGAGGTAGTGGGGAGCCCACTGGAGTTTTAAACATTCAGCAAGTTGAAAGCCTGATCCTTGAAAACTGATGGATAACTTGTTACCAACTTGTGGAAGAGACACATCTGTCTGGAGGAACTGGACACACAATCATTCGTGAACACCACTTATACTGTAACTCGGCTGAAGCGTTGGACGGGGTACCAATCCAACGCACACACTCGTACTCTCGCTGATCCATTACAGGCAATTTGGAAACACCAGTTAGCCTAATATGCATGTCTTTGCACCTGGCATGAAATTTGAGAACCTGCAAACATGCAAACTCCACGCAGACATACCTGAGGTGGAACTGAAACCACTAACCCTGAAGGTAAATAAAAGGGTACCAAAAATACTACCTTTTGCAAATACCTTTTGCAAATACCTAGGTTTTGTAAAGGGAAACATTTTGCAAGAAAAATTAAATGTTTTGCCGCACCATAGGAAATATTTGGAGAATTGCACAATGATTTGTGAGAGGAGCAAGTATGCCATGAGTAATGAGCAACTGGCAAAAAATATATTACTGGTTAGACAGTACCAACATATTAACTTTGCATGAAAATGTGACATAGTAGCCTACATTTTTAAATATACTAGCAAAAGTCAAAGGGGATTAGATGGATTATTTTTTTTAGCGTTTCTCTAGTCAAATAATTTAATGCTTGTGTGCCAATGCATGTCATTTATCAGCACCTTGAAAATGTTCATTTATAAGGTATCAGGTATTTATAACTGGTATCTCATAAACCATGAAATTTGATTGTATGCGTATCATAATGTTTTAACAGTCTGAATAAAAGCTAGATGTGTATCTAAAGCTGTGCAGATTTTGTACTACCTTTAAAAGTTGGCCATCAAAGCCTTTGATCTTTGGTCCTGGAACAGGAGGCAGTAGGAAATGCTTAAGACTGGAGAAGAGAAAAAGCAAAACATTAACTTTAATGAAAGTTTTGACCATAAATTTACATAATTTCCCTCTTATGCCAAGTGTGGTTGATCAACCAAGACAGCTTTTGGTTTCATTGTGGGCTTTAGTTGTTTTCAATTATCCAGAAAGTAAGTGAGGAAACAGTTTGGCATTAAATAATGTTTTGAGATTGCAAGCTATCCTAATGCATTTGTGTTTTTTAAGCTGAATTACTTAAAAGAAAAAAAAATTGCGATAATGTGAATTAATGTCCTTTAGCTTTTACAACTGTTTGGCTCAACAGGCATCCATGCATGAGAAGGTCAAAACTATAAAAACAATATGACCTCAAATAATTGCTTGGTCAATTGGCTACACTCCAGTTAAGTGGAAATTCAGACCTATTCCATTAAACATTCAAATATTGTATCCAAGCCTGGGACTGTAACAATAAAGAGTCACAGGCAAAAACACTGCAACTATGTATTTCAAGATGTGTGTATATATCCTGTTGTTGTCCATGTACAGTAGGTTTAACAACATACGTTTTGTAAATATATATGGTATGAATGAGTATTAAAGAAAATATAGAATTGTGTAATGCTTACTGTTTTCTTTTGGCTGTTAGTATTCCAACAGTGATCAATACAACAAGGGTACTAATAACAGCTGTGACGATCACAAATGGCTTCTCAAACACTGAGTCTGAGGGGAAAAAAAATTAATAGAATTCAATCCAATTCCCAATGAAATGTAAATTACAAACATTCCACCTATAGGAACAATCAGAACCAGGATGAGGTAAATGAGATCACCAATAATAGACATTTCTTGTACAATCAACGTGCTTAACATCAGTAATCAATAATATCCATTAATAACAATATTTATTACGGGTTTCCTTTCTGTTCAATATTCCAAATAATGTTTCACTACTGAATAAAAAACAGGACTATTGTTTTACACTATCAGCTCTTACTGTTTGGTATTTGGATGAACACTGGAGGGTTCCACTCACTCCACAGGCCTTGATCTAGTTTACACCGTACTTGTATAGTATAATTTTCTCCAGGTTTGGGACTGAAGATGCTTAGTTCCTTTTGCTTACCAACATTGTAAACCTAGAAAACAATTATTCCGTTCCAAATCATCCAGTTGTGTCAATTTACAAATTATTTTTAATCATAGTTGCAAATAATGGAAATATTAGGATGCCATTGAAATGAAATTACAGGCAAAATCATTACAGTAGGATTTTGAATATTTGTGACACACCTCCCAGTCACTGACTTGCTCCTGTTTCACTCGCACTTCATAACTGAGAGTAACCCAGCCTGAACGAGTGTCGATGTCATGCGGGGCCTCCCACTTCACCAGAAAATACGGGTTGTCCTTCACTCCCATTAGAGTCAAAGTCATGTTTCCTGGTGAATGTGGCTGAACTGCATAAAAATAACAATATCAATGAAGAAATCATAAAAAAAAGGCCTATGGTATGCCATAAATAGCCAGTATGGTTCTAAATAACTAAATGCCATGGTTTCCATCCATAGTAATTCAATCTCTTTGATTGGGATAAATTTAAGCAGTTTCAATTAACTATATAATTTATTCCAGCTCATGTTTGGTATTGATTCACATTTAGGCCCACACCAATTTATTATATGTAATTTAGCATTTAGTATACATAATAATATAGTAATATTGTAATATAGTAATAATATACATATTATCTTTATCTGACTTTCTCTTTTTTTTCCCTCAAAGGTTAGAAAATTGTTTAGAAAAATGTTCTGAACAAAAGGTATAAGCTAATACCAGCACTTTTTTTTTTCCAGTGACCACAACAGTTACCATACTCAGTGATTTTTGTTTACATTAACTAACCAATAAAACATGACAGCTATTTTATTTGAGGGAGGTAAACAATGAACTATTACTAATATTCACTGTAATTATTAAAAAAATGCTACCTAATAATGTTGTGATACAAGGTCCTGCACAAACTGCAACTATAGACATTAAAGCATACCATCACCATTGTAACATCATTACGCAGACATGTCAAACAATACATTCACTCACTCTCACTCATCTCTCAGTTATGTTTAAGGAGAATGTACAAATCATTCATTTATTAATTGTTCATACCCCTTATCCTGGTTCAGATCATCGCGAGGCACAAGCAAGCACCCACTCATATACTATTGGAAATTCCAGTTGGTCTTCAAACCCACAATGTTCATGGAAAAAACTCCATGCAACCAGACCAGAGGCAAGATCTGAGCCCCTGCACAAGTCACTATAACTAAATATTAATTTATTGTTTAACGAACTGTCACATCAAGCAAATAACCTGATTTACTAAAGTCGATATTCAGTATAACTGCACTCTTGCTTGTGCGATATATAGAAATTCATTTATTTACCTGGGAATTGCTTTGGAGCCATAATTTGCAGAGAATCATTAACAAGTTCTGACTGATTAGAATCGGGATTTTACCAGTGTAGCTATGGGTTATCCAAGAGAAATGTAAAAAAAAAACACTTTCCTTTAAAGATGCAGTGACTATTTTCTATTCACACTTTATTATGTAAATGCTGAATACTTTGACAGTATTAACCGGTTTGATTGCTATATCCAATTGCCATTAACCAAAACACACAAACAAACGAAATGAACTGACCAATATCCATAACGTCCACTTCTACTGGCTCAGAAGATGTGTTGCCGTAGTTATTAATGGCCATGACAGTGATGCTATAAAATATCCATATGGATGTATGGGCTTTGTCAAAGAAGCATGAGTTTCCTGACCTATGGTAGTCTGGACATTCACAGACCTTTTCAGACCTGCAAAATTAAAGAGATAATATTCAAATAAAAGGAAACAGTATTTTATTTTAAATACCAGTTGACAAGATGCATACAGTATTTGCATATTTGTACTACATATAAAATGTCTTGCAAATAGGACGAATGAGTATTTATTAAACATTTAAAACAAGGTTTTCACAACATGCCAAGTAAAAACATACTGAAAAACATGTAAAGATATATTTTTAATGATAATGGTTCTGTATGCAATCATCTTGCATGCGGGTTTGTACTGGTTAATGAGCTTAGTAAGGGCTGCCATGGTTTACCACCGGAAGAAGCAAAAAACATTCACAACCCATGTTTAAACACTAAATACAGGAATGCCCATCAAAACAAAAACCATTATTTATGTTTAGCGGGTAAGGTCGGACCATAGACAATATGCAAATTGTTAAGACCACCTGAAAGTTGAGAAAATGAAGGTAAATAATTACAGAGCAGACTGAGCTGTAGCCTGGGTGAAACTGAAAACGTAACCCTCTTACCCCTCTTTTCTGTAGAACAGTCGGTAAGTAGTGGGGAGGCCACCAGTTGAGCCAGGTTCCCACCAGCAACTGAAAGTCTCCTTATCAGTAGATCGACAACCTGTAAGTTTAGGTCGTCCTGGTGTTGATTGACCTGTGTAGCCCCGCCATACAGTGCATGTACAAAGAGGTGGAAAAAAGCATGGCTGTGTCAAACTCTTAATCATAATATCCGTTCTACGTTTAATTTTACATTACAAATAGAAGTGCACACTCAGAAATCTCCTTAAGTGAAAGTCAAATCAGGTTTCTACTTTTCTAAATTTAAATTCTAAGATATAAACATAGAAGAGATAAAACATAGAAATTGTTTTGCCACTTATACTGTGTGCCTTTTTAAAAATATATATATTTTTTAAGGCACATTAGCAACTTACAGTAACTAACAAATTTATAAAGCTTAACTAGATAGATAATTTAAGAAGCTTATTTATTTATTTATTTATTTTTTTCAAATTCAAATTTTAATCACATACACACCGATGTGTCAATGACCAGAAAAAAATAAATAAAGTGTAAGGTAAGTTAAATAAAATCATATAAAAATCTGAAGTTTGCAAATATATAAATAAAATGTACAGAGAATAAGAATGAAATAAGAATTAAAGTGATAAAATATACACAAATTCCAATTAAAGAAATATGTGCAAGGGGAACATATTAAATCTAGAAATGTGTTGGGATGTGTAGTGATATTATATTTACAAACCCTAGCTAGATATGCAGCTAAATTACAGATGACCAAATTCAACACAGTTCTTTAGATGTGATGGCACATTTTAAATGCCACAATGTATTTATTGTATGTATTATGTAATGTGTAATATATTATGTGAAATATTATAATCACACTACATATATTACTTATATTACTTATTACTTATGAGGCATGTATGAATCGGTAAATCTGACTAAGAAAAATACATTTGTAAGAAATATTCTAAACGGTTAAACAAATCGTTGAAACTAGAACAAAATGTAACAAAGTAACAAAGTAAAGTCACTCGTGTAGTTTCAGGATGCCATTAGGTGAAAAAACATCTGGTAATACAGAGGTTCTAGTAGCAAGTTCACCAAATAATTTTCGACTAATGCATCAGTTTACTTTTAAAATGCAGAACAAACTGCTTAATTTAAATTGTTATTTTTGATCACACATTATTTTTAAAAGAACATAATAGATCATTTGCTAGCAATATTTCAACCCTCTGATTTCAGTTTTCTATATTAACGGTTAAATCCGTTTTATGTTTCTGCTCAATTTTTGTTACGTATTGTTTCTGAGCCAAATTGAAAGCCATATGCTCTGACTTTGCCTTTGACAGCCACCACATAAAAATTGGCAATAGATTTTGATTTGCTTTTTAAAATCCAATGACACAATGTTCCTGTCTGCACTGTGAGCAGTCCTGCATGGTTTATGCACAACACATCCAATCTAATTTACTCCATTTCCATTTGAAATATGAGAAGATTACTCAGGCAGCGAGCTAAAGGAAACCCTAAACTGTTTACACTTTTAACCAATGATTATGTGTGCGTGGGTGATGCTTCAGCTCTTATCAGTAGATCTACAACCTGTAAGTTTGGGTTGTCCTGGTGTTGACTGACCTGTGTGGCTCCACCATACAGTGTAGTTACAATGAGGCACGGATAGAAGAATTGCTGACAAAAATATGGGTCTGTGTCAAAAAGGATCTACATTTAAACATGTTCCATTGGAATTAATCACAAGTTCATCAAACTCAAATAAATCTAGAAATTGGTTACTCCAATAGGTTTAGTAGGTTTTCTCCATTTCCATTTGAAATATGAAGAAGGGTGTGTGTCTTACAGCTATTACAGTAAGTCCTTTATTAACAGATAAACTTATCTCTGGTAAATTCCTGTATTTATGACCGATGCATTTTAACCCGCTTTCCTGCATGTTAAGAACTGTCACTCACACACACAAGGTGGAATCCAGTGAAGTAAGAAAACTGCAGCCAAGACTCGTGAAGTGTCGCTCTGCATGTTGCTTGAGGCCCAGCTGAGACACAGACGCTCGCCGATTTGAGGCGGTGTCTACACGGATCACATCACCAGCTCAGCAGGACTGTTTTGACACCAAATATCAGTCTAGTAGTGGAAAACAAGAATTAAGCAGGTGTAAACATCACTACTACTTGGATTGAGATAAGCCAGGGGGGACACTGCTTGTTGGATTTCTACTCTAAATGTTGGAGCAAAACATATGCTGTATGTTTTGTATAATAATTTGCCTTTTGTGATAGTAGTTATTCTTGCACAGTAAAAAGGTGCCTCTTAAAGTGTTACAACATGGAGTGTTTGTTAATGAACATACCTAAACATCATTCAACAAAAATCTTTAAAAAGCTATCAGAATTCCTGAAAAAATCATCAAGGATGGTTATAAAATACTATGCCAGACTTTGAACGCAGAACATTAACTCTGTTATTTAAAACAATGAAACGAATGTGGCCATGCATAGTATGTGCCATCCAGCAAAAGCAATGACTGAGTAAACAAGTGATTAGTCATAGAAGCAATCAAGAGGCCAAGAGTAACTCTATTGGTTTCTCCCTACACATCAATATCACGACTTATTTAATGTTGACTAAAGCTAAGCTGCAGGTTATATCATAAAAAAAATCAGTAAGTTTCAAGAGGGCAACACATATGCAAGGGACTGTATACAATCGTGCAGCAGCACCACAATCAGAATAGGTGCTAAAACAAGAAACATGAATGTATGAATACTGGATAAATGTAAATTTTTGGAGCCTGTGGCCAGTGTAGCCGCCTTCTTCTTGGCTAAGGAAATAAAACCGAATATGGTCTTTTCTTGTTGCGGCCGTTCTGCCTCAAGGCCCAACGTGTGCTTTCTGCTTAGTTAAGTTGTAGAGATGGTTATTGAGTTAACTTGACATTATTGTGAGCTCAAACCAGTCTGGCCATTCTCTGCTGTCCTCTTTTATTAACAAGGTGGGTTAAATTTCTACCCACAGAACTGCCACACAGTTGATCCTCTGTTAAAAATATTATGTTTTTCATAATATTCGGAAATCATGCAACTTTTTTGCCTCTGTGTATGCATAGGGTGCTGACATCAAGAATAATCAGGGGAAACGTGGGAAATAGCTACTAAAACGGCTGAAGCGCGTAATCTGGCTTTCTTTCTTCTTCTGGATATCAGAAAAAACAGCCGACGAACTGCCATCCTCCAGAAGAAAAAAAAATGGCAAGCATATTTTTGCTAAAATCACATCAATTGTTTGAAATGAATGAGTGGTAACTCAAATATGATGTGTTTTAACCCAGATAACTTCAGAAAAGATGCACTGATGTGAGCTTGCAATTCTATTTCAGAGGACAGACGCACTGGCAGTGTTGCATATAAGCGATCTCCGCTTCCTCCATGCGAAGGTCAGAGGTCAATGGCAGTCCTTTCTTTTTAGAATAATTCAAATCAGATAAAATTAACTTGTAATTATGAATGTCGACCGTAATGACAAGCAAGTCAAATCTGACCAGAAAATCTGAATTGAACAATGTGGCTTGTAATGTGAACAAAGCCTCAGATCTTATTTCACGCCATTCTTATGTTGAATGTGAATATTAACAAAGCTCTTGACCTTTATCTGCATGATCTGATGCATTGCTGTACTGTCAGGTGCATAAATGTATGTGTATATAAGGGGTATCTATTCAAGTATTGATACAGTCGGAAAAAATATATACAAATCTGTTAATTATAAAACATATCTAAAACATCAACTGAAGCATTCTAATCATCCATATTCATGTGTTCATGTCACAAATTAATCTCACTGGTTACTGGCACATGGAAATCTCCATGCCTTCCACATAAGCAAACGCAATGGAGGTATGGAAAGCCCAAAGGTGTCGCCTGTGTGGAAAAAGTAAAAGATGGCCTTTCAGAATCACTCTTAAAACTCAGCTTTGCCAGTCTTTAAAAAAAAAGAAAAAAAAAAGGCAGTAATAGCCGTTTATCCTGAATATGACGTAGTAAACATAAATTTAACTCTCGACTTAAAATGATTAATTATAATAGCTTTCTATTTTCAGCTCAAAGGGTTGTAAAACAGTAGAGTATTAACTGGATCAGATGGTGTGCCTAGGTCTATGGAACAGTTCTCAGACTGCAAACAGAAGGATCTCCTCTTCCATACTTGACATCATGGTCTATACATTTATCCTGTAAACTCAGTGTTTGGCACAGACGGCTGCCTACTAAACTGACGTCAATTATCATTTACACAACAAAATTATGTCATGCCGTCTCTCTTTCACATGCACGTACCTACAAATATTCTCTTGCTTCTCCAATAATCAAATGTCTGAGTGAGCATTCATCTTTAAAAGGGTGTGAATTATTTATTACATCCTGGCACTAATTACTTTGAACACTTTGGCTTCTACTGAAGAGAACTGTAACATATACAAGTAGCCGGGGTGAACTGGGACCAACCTTATTGTAAGTCGTCCAAAAGACATTGGCTGTAGGTTATCTTTAACCACAGCTATCACATCATTATATGAACACATATTCACATTGTGATGGGCATCTATCATATTCCATAAAGGTGTGCTACCACAGATATGGGCAAAACTATATTACAAATAACTAGTACATTTTTATATAGCATGCACTAACTATTAATAACACAACAGTATGATCTACAATTTACTGTAGTATGTTTGCTTGTGGTTAGAGACAGAGCCCCATAGTCTTGATTAATACGGGAATTGAAAGAAACTAAATGTATCAAATTGCTTACTTTAAATTGCAATAAGGTATTAATATGAGTAGTGCATTCACAATGGAAAATTCAGTAAGATTATCTATTATTAATACCAAAATGATACACTAGAATACACATTCCCAGACTGGTTCTACATGTTTCTCAGCTCCCAATCTATTTGGTTTAACTAATTAACTAAATAACAGCCTTTTCTGAATTGAAATGGATGTGATAGAGCAGGATGGAAATGGATGTGACATTAAACTTTCTAGGACAAGCGCTAGGAACATGTGCACTAGAAGAAGCAAGTTTGAATTTTCTTGGGGGAAAAAAACATCAAATAAACATACATACATACATACATACATACATACATACATACATACATAAATAAATAAATAAATAAATAAATAAATAAATAATGCATTTGATCAAGCCAACATGGTCGGCATTGTAATCGGTCATTAAGTCCATGGTTCTGGACCTGCAGGGGAAATCCAAGCCAGGTCCCTGTTCCTATTTTGGTGGTGGAAAATGCAAACAACCAACAAAAGTATCAGACAATTTCACAGTTTACTGAAAAACCGGATGTTAATTCAGCCTCAATAACTGAAATAGAAAGGTGGTTGATAAATAATATATATATTAAAAAAAATACTGTACTGTGTTAGTGAATATTCTGAAATAAAAGTGCCAAGGTGTCAATCTTTTCAAGGTGGTCAAATATGATGGTAAATATTTAAATTGCAATCCTAAATTTGATTAGTTTGATTTTGTGTTCTTTTTTTCCCACTTATTTAAACGGACACTGGCTGCGCAAATGGTCATTTAGCCCATGCAGTGTCTACATAGTGTAAGTCTATGTAGCTTGTAATTTGGACTAACTTCTGGACTAACAATCATAAACAAATAAGCGATCCAGTTTTCCTGCGTTTCACCTGTGAAAATTCTAACTCACATGCATTAAGATTCTAATTCTAACTCACATGCATTAAGATTCTAATTCTAACTCACATGCATTTACACTATGTGGACAGCTGAGACTTATAATTTGTTTGCAGCTGAATTTGCTGTAAAATTCCATTGTTCATTACATGGTCTTCTAACACTCACTTCCCTTCCTTGTATTAATAACACGTGGGGAATAACTACAAAGCCATCATAGACCTTTACATACTTTTAGATCATACATGTACATTAATTTCAAACTTGCATGATACATACTAGAATGAAAGCAAACTTCACAACAGGTGATAAGAGAGAAACTAAACTGAGCCATGCTTACAGTTTAAAATATTGGCAATATAAAATGTGTGTTTACCTTGGTTATCTCCAAAATCCCCCAGAATTGTTTGGAAAAAAGCCTGTGAACTGCTGCTGCGCGCGTCTTTGTGTGTGTGTGTGTGTGTGTGTGTTTGTGTGTGTACAGCTAAATGTTGACAGGACGATCAGGGTTAAAGGAGCAGAAGGAAGTGGAGACAAAGTGACAAGGAGACAAAAGCGACACCTACAGGTCTGTACTGAAATTACCTTTTACTGTCCGACCCTGCTGCATTTAACACTCACTCACCCTTAACACATCTACCTGCAGAGAGACCATCTCCTATCTAGACAACAAACTGCCATGGAATAAATATCGAATATTTTTAGAACCCCGGTAAATCAATGCATTGCCTGAATAAATCATAATTAAGTCATAAATCATAAATAAGTCATAACTCATAGAGTTCCTGGCAAACCATATTGATACACTTAAATACCTCATCTGCTTATACTAACTAAGCTTTTACTTTAAATAGTTACATTTGAGACAATATGTTACCATTATCTTAAGGCAGTTAATGTATGTATTGTATAGTTATGGCAAAAGTTTAAAACTTATTTACATTTGTCATCAAATGTCAGATATCCACATATTCCATGTTACTATAAATATTATGGTTTAAGTCAGCAGTATTTTTTAAAATAATAGCTAATGTATTTAGACAGATTTGTTTCAGATTTAATATGTTATATAATTTTTAGGCTGGGATTTGTTTGCTGTTTTCTTTTAATTGCTTGAGTTTGACTCAAAGGCCACAAGCTTCTCGTATTTCTTTGCTTGGAATTTTTGTTCATTCCTCCTAACCGGACTGATTTAACTCAGTCAGGTTTGGGGGACCACTGACTCTGAAAGGACTTTGTGATGGCTTGTCCAGAACTTTTGTTTTGTTATCATTAAGTCATTATGTTGCAGCTTGGAAGAAATTATTTGTATTATTATCTTGCAGAAAACCCCAGTTTTTACTGTATTTTAACTTTCTGAGTGATGTCCTCATGCTTGGATTTGGTATTTTAAAATACTATAGTATTTCTTTTTCATGATGCTAATGTGTACCAGTCTATTTTATGATGTGCATCCTTAAAAATTAATGGTTTAACCATGATGGATTTAATGCCTCACTATTTTTTCCTCAATACACAGCAAGTTATGAGGAAGCAGTTGAAGTTTCATTTCTTCTAGCCAGAGAACACACCTCTTAAAGGGTGATAATTACCTGAAAACCTCAGTCTGTGTTCTATACTGGTCTTCATGTAGGGGCTTTTTGCTTGCGTGACAGGCTTTTATCTCAACATTTCTGAGTTTGCATTATGAGTTTGTTTATTACTTGGAGGTAATACAGTACAGTATGTCCCTCTTTCCTAAATGATGCATTGTGGCCCCAAGATTCTTATATTTGCATACAACTGTTTGCCCAGATGCAGCACGGTGGCTCAGTTAGTCGCCCCGCAGGCATTGGGGGTACGATTTTCACCTCTGGTCTGTGTGTGGAGTTTGCATATTCTCCCTGTTCGTAATGGGGGTTCTTTGGGTATTCCAGGTTCCTCCCACAGTCCACAGACATGTGATGTAGGTTAACTTTCAAAATTGTCTGTAGTGTGTATTGATTGGCTACGTGAGTGTGTGATTGTACCCATCCATGGTGTAACCTGCTTGTGGCCTGAGTGTGGCCCCTGCAACCCTGCACCCGATATGCAGTACAAAAATGGATGGATATTTGTACTGATGCTTTTGGTGCCTCAATTGTTTGAAAATTCATCCTCAAAATCAAATGTGAAGGTTCATAGTTGTTTGGTTTAGATGTTCCTGAAGAAGATGTTCCTGAAGAAGTATCAAGAAGAAGATTGTTTCTGGCCCATTTTCAATCAGAGATGCAATTTGAATTAACCTGTTAAGCTTCAAAAAATCATGAATTTCTGATACCTTCAGTCAATTTTCTTCTAGGCTTTAGATTAAAATTAATTTGTTTTTAATTGGATGTTTTAAAATGACCTTGGATGTGAATAAAGTAGTTTACTTGCCAAACAGTATAGTAACTTGAAATGTTTAGAGTGCTGAAAACAAAGATTGGGGATGTCTGTAGCTTAAAGTATTTGTAAAAATTAGCTCCATAAATGCACCAAATGCGCCAATTAGACCAATCAGTACAATAATATATATGTATAGATAGATAGATAGATAGATAGATAGATAGATAGATAGATAGATAGATAGATAGATAGATAGAAATGCTGTGTGTTATAAAAAGCATACAGCATATAAATCACAGGTAAAAAAAATAAGTGCAATGAACTTAATTGCATGTGCAATTTTATGTGTGGCAAAGTGACAGTGCAAATACTGTAGTAATAACTTCAAAGAACTTAAATTCATGAATATGCAGATTAGTAACGCCCACCCATTTGACGCGGGAAACAAGTTATAAGGTTTTGATAAAGTGTATAAGTGATAAAGTAAATGCAACACATGATGAAGAGCAGTATTCTTATGTGCTTAATATAAAATGCACTATATAGTTTAAAAGACATGGAGGTATTGTCGCTTTAGTCTCAGTTATCTATAGTGTGGTGTTTGAAGGATCTGGTTCTTATATAATGATGCACCTTCGTCAGAGTATGAGATCAGGAAGTGAAAACTTTAACACGCAACAGAGGCTGCATTACAAACCGTTGCTTTGCTTCTATATAAGTGCACTACAAAGGGTATGGCGTCATGATTTCTGTAGTCTTTGTAGTGCAACCTGATTCCGTATAGCGAGTTATTTGGAACATGGCCATGTTCTGCGGGAGAAGTGGATTTCCCCACCTCGACTCGCGTCAGGAAACTGTAACAGTGTTTTACCTGTGGACAGGTTTAGGCGTTTTGCCCTTTTTTTTTTAAAAGAAAAATAGTTTCGGGCGTGTTTGTGTTCTTCAAAAGCGACTCGCTCATGTATCGACCCATGGCTGGTCTTTTCGGTTTTGCTTTTAAGAGCTGTTTGACATCTTTCTTCGTCATGTTACGATAAACTACACATCGAGTCGTTTCCGTCCTAAGCTACGTGCGGTGAAGTCAGACTTTCTAAACGTTCAGGCCCCGGAAGGAACAGATTTTTAGCAAACTTTATAACTTCTAAAATCAAAAAAATGTCTCAGGACTCTTATGACAGCTCATTTAATATAAATTTTCTTAAAGAATCGGTGTTAAAAAGACTGGCCGAGGCTCTTGATAAAACAAACAGTAAAGGATGGAGAAAGCTCGGGGAGACTGTGAACAGTGACCGGCGCTACAAAGTCAGGTAAAGACCTGTATCACTTTAACCAAGAGCTTCAATCCACACCATGTGTTACATCTCTCTCTCTCTCTCTCTTTCAGTTTGGGGGACATGGAGATGTGCTCTCTCAAGGTGTTAGAGGTGGAGGGCAGCCCATCTCGCAGTCTATTGAGACTCATGGGAGACCGAGGCTGCACAGTGGGGGATCTGGTGGAGTTTCTCAAAATGATGGGACACACTGAAGCCATACAGTGTCTTAAATCAGGTACATTCATTTCTTATATTATTCATTGATTTCCTTTGTAAATCACGTCATCCTGGTCCAAGGTTCTGGGTGTACAGGGGGAGGAAGTGAATACTGTGGTAGGGACACTAGTGCAACACAGGGCTGCACACACAGACCCGCACACGGCGGTTATACAAACCGTCAAATTTAATGGTCTTTCCTGATTTTCATTTTTTTATAAATTGTAAAACAATTCCGAAGGCATTCAAAATTTCAATAGTTAATATTGACACATGTCTGCTACTTATGATCTGTAAAGCCTTCATAACAGTTCTAATCTGAGGTGCTGTAAATTGGTCATTTTTGAGGCTGAGAATTCTAAATTAACTTCTCCTCTGCAGCAGAGGTTAGTTTTGGTCTTGCTTTCCTGGGATGGTCGTCATGAGAGCCAGTTTCAACATGGTAGTTGATGGGTTTTGCAAATGCATTTGACAATACATTTTTTTAAGGTCTTAACTGACTATGTCAGTTGTTACATAATGATCTAATTCCAAATGTGTTATTTCATAGTTTAAAATTTTCCAATATTGTTCTATAATGTAAAATAGCAAAATAAGGTGCATTTAAACCGGTTGCTATGGTGCCAGGTTGCTAGCCCCACACAAACCTTTCTCATCCAGGCTTTGGAGCTGCCAACCATTGAATGATTATGTATAGGGGTAAGGGCCCAAAATTGGCAACTTGGCAGTGGCAGGGTTGAACAACCAATAGCCTCACCTGCTATGTATCAGATATATTCTACATTAAAAAATTTCTTACAAGCTGTTAGTTTACACAGTCACCCCAGATGTATACATACATACAAACAAACATACATACATACAGTACATACACACATAAAGGGAGTTACCAGCATGTCATAACAGTAGTTTAGTTTTTGGCATGTAGTCTGAGGAGAATTTCCAGTAAAAACCACATGTTAGAAGTCACATGACTGTTAAGCTTCAGTCTGTGTTCTATACCGGTAATACAGTATGTCCCTCTTTCCTAAATGTTAGTGTTAATCTTAGTGTTGCTCTAGTGACTCACATTAGTGTGACGAAATGAGGAGTTTGTGCCCTTTGTGTAGTCACATGATCATGAACAATTTTCAGGAACCTTAAAAAAATACATGTGCTATAAACCTTGCACTAATGAGTCATAAAACTTTACTTTTAAGCTTAAAAATCTGTTTAGCTTTTAGTTATGATTTTTTTGGATGTCAACAGGGATTCAAATCCTTATTCAGCCCCAGTCTGTGAGTGTGATAGTTGGACACACTGTTCGCCTCAGCTGCTATGCTGCAGCCTCAAGCTCCACTATTCAGTACCAGTGGTTCAAGGCAAAAGAAGAGGTACAGTTAAGAATTGATATTTAACCATAATGTTTTATACGTGTTTTATATATATATATATATATATCTCATTAGGCTATCTTTATTTAGTTTCAGGCAGTATTGGTATTTTTTTGTGTTTTTTATTTTTTTCAGGTTTCTGGATGTTCCTCTTCAGATCTTGTGCTGAGTCCTGTCCAGCTGAGAGACACTGGCTTCTACATCTGCAGGGTAAACTGTGGCAACGCTTTTGAGTTCAGCCACTGGGTTCAGGTGGATGTGCTGGATGTCATGCCAACATATGGTAAGCAACTTGATTGTTTTTTACAGTTAGGAGATATTCGTTGCTACAGTACAAATAATTCTCTTTTATCAGGCAGAATTGTCTACCCAGCATATGCAGACAGTTTGTAAACAACCAAAGGAGAAAAAAATGCAGACAGTTTGTAAAATATTAAGTACAAATAACTTTCAGAGGCATACAGTAGGTGACAGCTGGCTCAGTTGGTGTTCTTTGGATCAAGAACCCTTAAAATTTCAGTTCTCTGTTTTCATGGTTATTTATACAGATTCAGTAAAGGGCAGCCTTTGGTGAGAATGAAACCTGCTTGAGTACAATGCAAGCATTATAACAGGTTATAATGTACTTTTTTGATCTGCTACTTAACCTGTTCACAGCTTCTGTAAATGATTCATTTTAGGTGACAGCTAGCAAGTTTAAGTAGTAATATAAAAAATATATAAATAATAATATGAATAATAAAAATCTGATTGTTCGTTTTTGCTCGCAGCTCTTGGATTAGCCAGTGAGACCTGTTTTGCTGCTACGTATTGTTGTTCAAGTTGGAAGTGTTGAAATAGAATGTCACCGTGCACACATATAGATGGCAGATATTGCAAATAACCATTGGTTTGCTAATTTACACATTAGCAGACCGAAATACATTTCACTATCTCATTTCTTAGTGATCATATTTCGTTCTATTCTGAAGCTTGTTTGGTTATGTAATAAGTTTTATGACATTACAAATTTGTTCCCAATTAATTTTATAAGTTGGTGCCTATGGTTGTGACCGAACGCTTATATACACTCATCATGGCAATAGTGGGCTATTAATATATATATATCTTTTTGAACTTGTCTTTTTCTGGGGAGGAATGATAAAATGTATCGTTAATAGAAGAAAACCCAAAGACTTCGGACCACAATGTTGAATTTATTTTGAGTTTTCTGAAATAAACAAGGTATACAACAAAGCATAATTTTTTTATATTGGTTGCCAAATGTATAGAGACAAAGGTGAAATCTTTAAAAGTTTAATCTTATGTTTATTATTTTATGCAATGCAAGAAAATGAATGAAGTCCTTTATTCTTTAAAACCTGCTGATTCCAGCTGGGCATGGGGTCAAAAAGATGTCTTCAGTACTCTGGTGTCATTTGCTTAATCTATGCCTGCTTGATTGCTTCCAATTCACTTGAGAATTCCCTAGTTTTAGCCATTTTTGTGCCAAGGTGGACACCTTCAGAAAGTAAATGTCCTGCCACATATTTGTTCCATCCATTAACCAATATAGCTCATTTAAATTTGCACAATTCTTCAGCCAGATAGACAAGAACTATTTAGTGACATCACCTGATATGTGCACAGGAGGAGCGGCAATACATGGCATATGTTGTCGTAATATGTTTGTCCCCACAACGCACTTAATATTTGGCTGAATGACCAAAGTATATAGATTTGTGCTATGTTTTTACCAGTGTATTTAATTTGAGTTTTTCTTTTAAGGGATGATGTCTATTCCCTCCGAAGGGCGACTGAGAGTGGTAATACAGCCAAAGCCTCAGTCTTTGCTAGTGGGTGATGCTCTGTATCTGGAATGTGGAGCTGTGGGAAAACCTCTGCCACGCTACCAGTGGTACAGGAACGGGGCTCCTTTAAAGAATGCAACTAAGAGGAGACTCAGTGTAAGAGACAAGTAAAGAGAATGCACATATACATAGTCCTGTTTTACATACTTTATATTTGTATTCAGCTTTTCTTGAGGCTTAAAAGCTAATTAAAAGCAAATTTGCTGGGTTAATTGGGTCAGTTGATTGGGAATAATTCTTGTTTTTTGGATTAGATTCCATATTTGATGATGGAGCACCAGGGAAGATATCGCTGTGAAATCTCCTGCAACAATGAGCGGACCTGGAGTAATGAAGTAGACATCCACGTAGGTATGCCAGCTCAGAAGTACCCATCAGCCTAATTTAACATAATTCATAAAGTTAATATGGACAAGTATATAATAGCTCTATTATCAACCTTACATAGTTCAGTCCTCAAGTAACTGCTTTTATTTTGAAGTCAAAGGGCCGAGGACAACATTTCAGTTTTCAGGGGCAACGGAATGTTCTGAAGGTATTAAGTAAGACGTAATGTCCCGCCTTCTGCTCTCTCTTGGGATTTTGGGCGTTTATTCGATTCACCCAGTCTGAACTTGGACATCTAAGAAACCAGTTCTAATCGACACATTTTTGGTGCATGTTGAACATAATTTCAATGCTTTTTCTCAATACTCTCGTTAGACTCTTTCCATTTTCCTCTGTTGACTGGTGTAATGGAGGTAGCAGAAATAAAACACCCCACTATGGAGCTGAGCCTCTGTTCAAAAAGCAGGATATGGTGGTGAGAAATAGACATTTGTGTGCATGTGTGCATGTACCAAACCTGAAATGTGGTTCTTCTTTCACCTTTGGATTCTTGAAGTTACTCAATTCATACTTTCGGCACTTGCAAATGTGACACTCCTAGAAAAAAAAAGAAAAGAAAGAAAAACGCTGAACGAAACCCACAACAAAGCATTTCTCTCTGTAGAGAGGGTGGAAATAGTAATAGAACCCCTTTAGCTTGCTACAAATCCTTAGCTACACAGAAAACTTTTTTTTTTCTAAGAGTGCACATGTTTCATCATATTTTCTAATAAGGGGAGCATTGGTTAACATTTTTTCATCTTAATTCTTTGTTTTATTAAGATGTATTTGCATAGCACTTTCCTATTCTCTACTCTTGCAATAAACGAATGAAAGGCCTTCAATTAATCTGTGTGTGCAAGTTGTTAAATTAAGGAATCAGATTTACATGTCCTTGAATGGCTATGATTTTGAATGTGGGCTGTTAGTTGTTCATCTTTTTTTTACTTTGCCTCACTCATTGGTATCACTGTATATCAGATCGTATTTAGCTCTTTCAATTGTTTTTTATTTTATTTTTTTATACAGATGACTTCATAGCCTTTGGACAGTGTAAGTATTTTTATTTCTACAATTGTAGACTGGTTCCTCAAAATCTGCACTCTAAAAAAAAAAAATCACTAAACATTTGTGTCATTCTGCATTTAATTTTCAGATAACAGTCTCGAGAAGCCTTACGGTAGGTAAAGCAAAATTTAGTTCACATTGTAATGTACCATAATGTAAGCTTTTTGTAAATTCAATTCATTCTCAAATTAATTTGCCATTTAAAAAAAAATGGAGTGTACAAGATGTAAAATTCGATTCCATATTAGTTTGTTTTAAGTGGAAATTGTGCCAGGTGTTAAATATTATTGATACCATAGCACTGTTGAAGGCTGTTGATTGGACACAAGTATTTATATAGTAACTGTTAATTGACAGATACATGTGTGGTGAAATTTGTAGGTCCACATAATCAAACAAAAGACCAATGATAGGTGCATTAAAAAGAGGTAATTTAAGACAGACATCGTTAAATGTTTATATGGTGAAGGTTTCCATTTACTTGTGTAAGGAAGCTCGTGTGTCAGTGCTGCTTTTAAAAATATATATAATTTTAAATATGACTTAGTAACAAAAAAGAAGCTGATGAGTAGATGACTGTTTATAACTGTTATCTATAACCTTTGACATTTTACAATCTTTTCTTTTTTAAATAATAAATATTGTGAAATAAATCCTAATAAAAATGCTCATAAAGCTGATTGTGGAGTCGGTAATAATGACACTTGAACAAGGTGATATTTTGCACAGTTTAAATACCTTTTGTTTTTGTCACAGCCACAGACAAAGTGGCCTTGCTGATAGGTAACATGTCTTATCAGAACCACCCTCGACTAAAGGCTCCCATGGTGGATGTGTATGACCTCACCAACCTGCTTCGCCAGCTCAACTTTAAAGTGGTCTCACTGCTGGACCTGACCGAATCAGAGATGCGCAATGCAGTAGAGGAGTTTCTCTCTCTGTTACACAAGGGCGTTTATGGTACTGCAGCCTCATACAAAAGTTGTAAAATATGTATAACAGCATTACCTAATAAATATTTACTACACTACACTTCTTTTTTACAGGCTTGCTTTACTATGCTGGTCATGGTTATGAGAACTTTGGAAATAGCTTCATGGTGCCTGTTGATGCTCCAAACCCGTACCGATCAGCAAACTGCTTGTGTGTACAAAGCATTCTAAAATTGATGCAGGAGAAAGAGACTGGTCTCAATGTCTTCCTTCTTGATATGTGCAGGAAAAGGTAAGCTTAATTAATATATGTATATTTTTATTCAATGTAGCTGTAAGTATAAAATATTTTTTTAACTTAATCATCTAGTCCTTGTGTATATTTATATGTGATTAAAAATCTTAACAAATTATTCTTGGTTAATATGTTAAAGAACATATTCTTTAATAAATTGCTTATTCCATATTTTGTCTGTATTTGCTCATACTTGGTTCAAGTTTAATTTTTCAATATACTATAAATGCTGTAAATGTCCTTTCAGAAACGTTCATGATAAGGACATGCCAAATGTTACACTCAAAGTCACAGCCAACATTGTGTTTGGTTATGCTACGTAAGTTTCAGGTCATTTGTTTTTTTTCTGGTTTAAATCTTAAATGTGGAAGATTTAGTCCAAAAAATTCTAATTGTCAAAATATTTTACCCCTGAAGCTGTCAAGATGCAGAAGCTTTTGAATTAAGCTCCAGCGGATTCACCAATGGCGTCTTCATCAAGTTTCTAAAAGAGCGCCTCCTAGAAGATGAAAAAATTACTGTGCTCCTGGACAGTGTTGCAGAGGGTGTGGAGTTTTTTTTATTACATTTTGTACATTTCCACTGCAGTAAATGATTTGGCATTGATATATTATATAAGAAATAAAACTTGACAGTGTGAACTAGTCAACACAGCACATGGTAAATTTTTGGTAAAAAGGTTTGATGCCATTCATAGTTATGTTTAATGTTATTAAATCTGTTATAGTTGCATTTAATGTTGTTTAACAAGTTGGGTCCTGTTATCACTTATGTTATAGTAGCTACAGTTATTCCCTTATCAGCCTTTCTAGAAATTACAAAACACAAAATCCTTTGTCCCACCCATCAGCAAGCTCTCCCCTAACACATGACAGCTAAAATACCAACCATAAGGCTATTACACGATACCTATGAGATGTGCGAAGCCAGCCAAGTTGAAAATGGTGTAGATGTAATATCAAGATCATAACCAGTACTCATTTATGCTTTTTAAATTAAAACCACGAACTGACAGAAATCAGTAATCGATGCATAACCCAGTATAACCAGTATAACCCTTCATACGTCATTGTGTTGTGTTTTAGACATGGGCCAGTTTGATCCCACTAAAGGCAAGCAGGCTCTTGAGATTCGTAGCAGCCTCTCTGAGAGACGCTCCCTGACTGACCCCATCCTGCCTGGAGAGTGTTCAGATGTGGTCCAAGCTCACAGCCTCCTCTGGGCTACAGCACATGGTAAACTTTTGACAAAAATAACTGTCATCAAACCATATCACAGATACTGTGTTTTAAAGAGATTAGCTATTCCTGGTGGAAATGCTTGCACAAAATTGTTATGAACAGGTATACCTGTAGAACATGTAAATTCTTTGTTAATTCTTTGTTTTTATTGCATTCCAGAGCTGCCAGAAAGCATGACCTTGGACTTTGAATGCGGTGTGCAGCTAAAGTTGGGCTTTGCGGCTGAGTTCTCCAACGTGCTGGTCATCTACACCAACATTGTTAAGAAGCCAGAGGAGATGTCCTCATGTCAGGCTCACCTCATCAACCTTTCAGTGAGCTATAATAGCTATTTAAATGCTATTTTGTTTGTTTAGTAACTTAAAAGGAAACAGAAAATGAAATATTTGTATCTGTTACTGCAGGACCTCGACCCTAAGATGATGAATAAGGAAACTCCAGAGGAAACTGGAAGTTACCTGCTCACAGGAAGTCTTCCTCAGCACTGCCTTTATACAAGACTCAGTTCCCTACAGAAGCTTAAGGTAGGTCTAATACGATTTTGACTTAAAAATAGATAGCTAATTGTATATCTTAGGATTTGATTTAATTATTCTTGAAGAAGACACATCTAATTGGCTGGAATTATGTTGAGTCGGTGGTGTTGTCTTAAAACATTTCCATTTCATCACCCCACAGGAGAATCTGGTCTTCACTGTCTGTCTGCAGGCTGAATTTAAATCTCTAGATGAGCAGGTACAATGGACCAAAGAGGTAGACATCGGCAAGCCGCTAATAGCAAAGCTGGACCTGCACCGGCCCACCAGGAGGAACAGCTGTCAGCAGACATGTCTCATGCCCCATAGTCCTTCCACCAGTCCGAGTCCAAGCCCAGGAGCTGAGCGTATGCTCTTCCATGGGATCCCCTGCCAACACCCACAGTCCAGCAGCTCCTTCCTTCATGTATGTGAGCCCTTGCATGGAGCCGCTGGCGCTTATGGAGACTCTCTGCACGATGATTATGAATGTCACTATGAAAATAATTTATATTCCCCTTGTATGCCTCTACCCAGTGTGCCCATTGAAACCACTGAAGATATTGAAGATATGCAGAACAGGTTCATGGACAGCTTACATTTATACAACCAGCCTTGACTGGAGTCTGGGACAAAATATTTACTCAAACATCTCAGATTATGTGTTATTGTTAAATATCAGCTGATAAATGTAAATTGTTATATTTTCTGTTGGTATATATTATGTTACTCAGAATGCACTGTTATATGGTATGCTTTGATTAATAATCAGATTTCATAGGTGTTTACAGTCCCAACTTATGTATGAAATAGATGCATAAAGTTTGTTTGATCCAGAGTATTGCATGTGACCATTTACCAGGTCTAATATGTATTATGTATTATGCATGTGAAATACATTCATAAAATTTAAGATTTCAATGAGTCAGTAAGCAGTCACATGTAAGTATGTTATAATTTTATATATAGTGTATAAAATATGATCATCTTTGTAGTATCCATTAAAAGGAAATAAAAAAAATCTGAAATTTATTACAGTACTATGCTGCTATAAGAAAAATCTAATATACATGTTGTAGTAATAAAAAATAAAATTAATAATAATAAAAGACCATGATCAAATAAAACTAGTTGTTGGGTAAAAAAAGGCACATGACTTTTCTCTGAAAAAAAAAAAAGTCTGTCTATTTATTTAGAGACTAAAAAAAAAACAATATAGATACTGTAAGAATAGTATCTAAAGCGAAAAATGTGCTTTAATGTGCAAATAATGTTTCTTTTATTTAGGGAATATTTAAAGGATATTTTAAAAATTATTTGCACTATTTGCTCCAAATACTACTACAACAAAAGGCATACTGTATGCTGTATACTGTATGTTGCTAACTAAACCCAAAAATAGAGGCATTTCCTACTTCATCTGTTGAACATGCAAAAGTTGAAAATGATGACGTACTGTAATTCTGATTGGTGAATTAACGTCTAGTATGTAACGCTGAATTATATTTTATCTGACCTTTCAAATGTGTATAAATTCCAAATCTCCAAAGTGATGTTCTGCCTGTTCATTTCATTTGAAATAACTGACTTCATAGAGAATGTAATTACACAGATTACAACGTGCACCAGATGGAATGTCCTCCGAATGATACGAATTCGGAAATGCAGACAATTAAAACACTACTACATAGTGCATGATGCTTACCTTTAATAACTACATAATTGTTCAGTGATACAAAGTTCTAACTAATTCAATTAATAAGTAATACACACAGGGCAGAGCATACAACATCACACTGAATTTAAAATGAAACTCAAAACATGAGCAAAGTCAAGACTTTCAGTTTTAATTCAAGTGGCTTGTCAAAAGTGTTCAAAACTATTCAGAAATTAGAACAATTTTTTATACACACACCCATTTCAGGTAGCTCATACATAATGGAACAAGCAGTTGCACAGGTGTGACCTAGTCCATCGGTACTCCTGTTGCCAATACAACAGTTTGCAACATTCTTAAAAAGAAGAAATTCGCTGGCAAGCTCAGCAACAGGCCTGGAAATCCATGGAGGACAAACTAAAGTGGATGAGCGCAGACTTCCCGACCTTGACTTTTCTATTTCTCCTAAAGCTAACTTTAGGAGGAGAAACAAAGAGACACAATCCAAGACTTACTTCAGAAACATTTGAGAAATCTGAGATGTACATGAGACACAGAACTGCATTTGATGGGATTGCAGTTAAGTGAAGAGAAATCCATAGAGAGAATACACGCCTGTGCCCCGCCTTATTGAGGATAGATGTGACGGATGCCATGCCCCTCCTTGTAATTTAAGTCATATGTTTTTTTTGTGCCTAAACTTGTACAACTTTCGGACAGGTTTTTTTTTTTTTCAATCTTATGTCCACTATACTTTGTTGAAGTTGAAGTTCATTAACTGCTATATTTGGCATTACAGATGATCAGATGATTCAGTTCCATTAAGTTCTGCACATGAAGATGTTTTCACCTGCTCATCTTTGTTGGCCAGACGTTCCATACTTTTACACTGGCAGGCCATTAAGTGTACCTTCATCTCTCAGTGGATTAAATATTTATCTTTTAAGACAAAGAAGATAAAATATACACTGAGAGGTTTTACTAATATGTTCTTTAACAAATGGCAACAGTTTATTGCTTATTTTGCAAATGTACAGGTACTGCCTGAATGATTATTTACACTAGGTCATGCATCAGGACAGATTTGTTTGAGCTGAAGGATGCGGGGGATGTGTGTGCATGTGTAAGTTTTTGTGTATGTTTGGGTGAGTAGGGAGTTTTTCATCTTTCTTCTCATTTGATCTATAATAGTAATAATAATTCATTTAATTCAATTTTTTTTTTTAATATATGACAATTGTTCAATAAAAATTCTTTAAAAAATGTATTTGAAGGAGAAGCAAATAAGCCATATATGAGATTAAAGCCAGATATAAATGAGAATATAGCTTTATTGAACATATAAAAAATCCTCAGTTAACAGAATACAGTGATGAGTGACAACTACAACGACCTGAGACCAGAGGTACACTGACCTCTGTCCACCACAATATTAAAACCAACAGATTAACAATATTAAAAATATTACAGTTTACTACTGCCACTAGTTTGTAGATAAATTTAAATTTAAATACATTTACAATGCACACAATAGAACAGACACCAGCAAAATCTGGCAAATCAAGACACTAAATAACACTAATACACAATGTCACACAACCTGACTAAGGTATTAAGTGTCACACTGCTCAACCCAAACTATGAGTTATACAGGAGTTATACAAAGGCCACAGCATTGACAGCAAAACAATCAGTCAAAAAGAAGATGAACATTAAGAAAAAATTGGTTTCTTGCTGTATGTAAGGTAGACATCTTGTTGGTAGAGGTCCAACAAGTTTGTCTAAAGACTGTAGCTCCTGGGCCCGTATTCACAAAGCTTCTTAAGCCTAAAAGTTGCTCCTAGTGACGAAATTCTAAGAAAAATCTTAGAATTATGGCATTTTCTTAGAATTTCCCCTTAACTTTAGGATAAAATCTTAGTAAAGATAAAAGTGATTCCCAAAACATCTTAGCCCTAAAAACAGCTCCTAAGGTAAAAATTGTTAAGAGTAGAGAGGAGGACTTTTAAGAGGCTTAAGAGTTTCTCTAGGAGTGGACAAAATGGTTGAAGGAAGAAATATTCTCCAAACACTGAACGTAAATCTAAAAGTAAACACTGCTTTTCTATCCATTTTGGTTTTCTTGTTGTTTTACTTCCTTCCATCTCTCTTGGATTGTTGGCTACAGACCATCCAAAAGTGCAACTTAAATAAACTGTCCTGCCATCATGTAAATTGTAAAAGTTGAGACATTTTGCTCCCATCAATCTAAAATGGATTACAAGTAATAAAATCAGTACAGTAAATAAATATGAAAACTTAAATATAGTACCTACTGTGTGGAAATTGGTTGCTTCAAAAGTAGACACATTTTCAACATTTAGCTGTTTAATTATCTTTAAGACATTTAGCCTAGAAACTTTGCATAAAGTAGCCTGTAGTCATGTTGATACAATTTTTTCATATACAAAAATGATGATTTCACTGCCTATTCTATTATCATGTATTCTGTCTTCACAAAGAGCACATTTCAAAACCTTTGCAGAGGTCAGAGGTTATTTTTTTTATTAAGCAATCACAGTCCTTGAATTGCTGCATCATCCCTTGCGACAGGGTCAACCTCACCTCCTCACTAAGATAAAAGTTTTTCTACTTTCCTTACTCAGAGTTGCTCTAAAACATTTCCTAAATCACTTTTAGTCTAGTACTCCCAGCTAGGACTTTTTAAGCTAAGATAGGAGCTCTTTGAGAGAATTCTAAGAAGCTTTGTGAATACGGGCCCAGAATTTATCCAGCTACTTTTATCAGCAGTCAGGTCATCAATGAACACCAGTGGCCCAGTTCAACTGGAAGCCATATACAGTACACTTATGCCATAACACTGCCTAAACCAGGTTTGACACGATGTGGTCTGCTTTGGATCATGAGATGTTCCTTTTTTTCCCCATGGTTTGCACCTTGTTGTATATTCATAAAGCTATAGCAAAGGAAAATCCAAGATGAGATCTCATTCTAGAAATTAGCCATCTTTGAGACTTGAAGGACATTTTAGGTGTTTTCTCCCTCTTCTCAAATGTGGCCATGTTCTTGAGATCCAGACTTCAGACAGTCATTTTCATCCCAGACAATCATTATGTTTGTAATTATGTTAGTCTGTTCCATTATTTATGAGCCCCCAAAGTGTGTGTGTGTGTGTGTGTGTGTGTGTGTGTGTGAAAATGTCTGTAATTTATGAATGGGTAATGCCACAGTTTGTCAAACACCTTAAATTAAATCTGAAAGTCTTGACTTCACTCACAAACACATACTGTATGTATTTCTTTTAAAATTCACTGTGGTTGTGCACAAAGGTCAAATACCAAAAACTATATTTTTTCCAAGATTTATGAATCTGACTGTAATGTTAATCAATTATACAGTACTGTAATGATAGATCATTAATCCTGTACATATACTGTGGATCCTCAGTAGCGTTTTGGCCTGAGCAATTTCAATGCACCTTGGCACATATTCTCTAGAAGCCCCTGCAGACATACGTCAGAAGTCTCCAGAACTTTACTGGAGGAATAAACTCCAGTCTTCCAAAAGATATTCCCTTAATGAGTATTTTGATGGTGGTAGAAATTGCTAACGAAACCTCTCAAAATCTCTCACAGGAGTTCAGTTGGGTTTGTTCATTGATTCTATTGATTTGCACGGAAACAACGTGGACACAAAATATGCCAGCAAATGCAAACAGCATGACTGGGTTTTAATTCCACCTGGTTATTGTTTGTATATATTGTAAAGGGTTCGAATGTATCGAAAAATGATACATTTTTTTAAACGTGGAAGGAAAGCGGCGGCGGTGATGAGAAGACGGGCTCTACGCGGGAGTAAACGCGCCGCGGGAGCTCGAGCGGTTCTTTCCCACACTGTCCTCTCACGGAGCTCAAAGGGCGGCATTCCGGTCTCCTCCAAAAGTCTCTGGGGCGCGTAACATCGCCCCTCTCGCGTGCCACTCTCTAGTAAATCCACCGCGCGACTCTTTGCTGTGCTTCCGGACCCCCGACTAAACTCCGCGCTTTTAATGCGGAGAAAGCCCGAGGTCCATTAATGCTAATCGTCAACTGGTGGCCCCGCCCCCTTCGCGTACCTGCAGAAGGGGGAGCCGCCTGCGTAGGGAGCCTACGGAGTGAGCGAGGAGAGATAACAGATTTAGGCGCACTCCCATCACAGGCGCACGCCGCGACAATCTTTTATTTAGTTTTTCAACCTTTATTAAATAATGCAATTTATATGAAATGTATTTATTTATTTAGCTTTAAAGTCATCCTTGGAGATCATCACGTACTGTTAATATTATCTCTCATGCCATCATTTCAGTAATAATGTATATTCTTATATTTAATTACATTTATGTTGAGCATCTTTTATCTGTCTACTGAGCTTATCATCTTCTGATGCCAAAGCTGTATACCTGTATCATTTATTAATTTTAGATAATGTCTGAACATGTTCTGCAGTCACAATAGAGCGTGGTATGAACTTCCATCCCCAGATTATATATTAGGTCCACAGAAATATACATTTAATTATGTGCCATTATTCCTCACAGACCTTCCCACAACACACTCCTTTGCTCAGCAGTAGGCTACGTGACGTGAGTTTGCTGCAGGATAATTTGATACAAGCTGGGCTGTGGCTGGCTACCTTCATCTTCATGATTCATTTAAAAGAAGCAGAGCCCACTGCTGCCGAGTCACCATGGCTGCAGAGAGAGAGAGAGAGAGAGAGAGAAGGGGAGGAGTGTGAGCGAGGTGCAGTGTGTGTGTGTGTGTGTACATATGCGTGTGCGTGTCTGCAGCAGTGCTATAGTCCCGGAAGCCCTGCATCAGACAAGGAAGCACAGAAAATGGCTCTCCTCATACAGTCACAGAGGATATACAGAGGAAGCCGTATTGTGAATGCAATGCATTTGCTCCTTGTTTTGCTCTACTGGCATGGTGTAAACACAGGTAAAGAATATATGTGTATATAAATAATTTATTTTGTCTACAATAAGACTGAGGAAGGTTTAGTATCTGATGCTTTGACCTTCTAAATAGAAAAGGTTAAAAGTGTGTGTGTGTGTGTGTGTGTGTGTGTGTATGAGAGAGAGTGAGAGAGAGAATGGATAAAATATTATATATATAGTTTTTTATGCATATACATTTGCCCTTAATACATAATTAATTGGATTAATTAAATTATATGCAAATTGCAAAATGCAAATATTATGTTGAAATACCTCATTTGTAAAATCTTGCCTTTAATTATAATGTCATTTTGTGTTTTTAATAAAGAGACCACCTTTTCTCCAGTGACAAACAAAGTAGCAAGGAAAACTATAGCACATAAAGGTAAACAGAATTTTTTCATATTCAAGTATCCTGTTTAGATTCTTCTTTAAGTTTTAGACTTAATATATATACCAATACAGTAAAGTGGTATTAAATATTTCTTAATTCAATGTTGTTACTCTCTAGAGGCATATATCATAAGTCTGTAATCTTTCAACATACAGGTCAAAGTCATGAGATTGTTGAACACCTTGAAATCCTGAAACCCCAAAGCATAGAGCTTTTGTGTAACCTGACTGATGTTCCTGACTTGAGTAAAACCTCAAACATAACAGGCTTTTGGAGAAAAGATGGCGAAGAAATTGAAAACTCCCAACAAACTATTAACAAGCACAATGAGTATATCCTTAAAAAGATGTATGTATGAATTGGATTAACTTTTGAAATGCTCGGTTTATTCTTTATTTCCTACTATTAATTATTTACTAATTAATGTAGATCCAAGTGTGAGGAAGCCAAATCTGTCTGCTGAAGGCTTATGGATAACTTACTGCATTAAACACTGTAGTCACATTGTTATACACTCATGTAAAGTTTTGGGGACTGTATTATTTAATCGGAAAAGTAATTTACGCAAAGACATGATGATTTATTTGGAATAGTAATTTAGGCAAAGACATGATAATTGTAAATGTATAAATTTACAAAAAAAAAAAGAAAAAAACAAACAAAGTCCAGCGTGTAAAATAAGTATTGAATATGTCACAATTTTTCTCAGGAAATATATTTCTAAAGGTGAGGTTGACATGAAACCAGATGTTGGTAACCACCCACACGTAGTTGTTCATAAAGTAAGTTATGTGTGATAATGTGTAATGACACCGAGAAAAAGTATTGAACATATCAACAAAGGGAGGTGCAAAAAGGAAAAACTCCACGTGAAATCAACCAGGAATTAAAAAGCAATCCTGCCCATTATCAGTGCAAATTAATATCTGCTGGTTCAGTCCATATTGATGGCCTATAAAAATGTGCCTCAGTACCGAGTTGTCACACAGGAAACATGTCATGATGGAGAAAAAGCAAACAGCTCTTTCAAGACCTTCGCAACCTTATTGTTGCAAAACATACTGATTCAGAAGGATTTCAACATTTCTTAAATGTTTCAGTGAAGACTGTTGGGTCACAATCTGGAAGTGTAAACATCATCATAATTTTACCAAAAACTGGCCACATGCTCCTCACAAGATTTCTGACAGAGGAGTGAAAAGAAAGAAAGAGTTGTACAAGAGCCAAGGACCACTTGTGGAGAGCTTCAGAAACACCTGGAATTGGTAGATACAATTGTTTCAAAGAAACCAGTATGTAATGCAATCAACTGCCATGGCCTGTATAAATGCTTGCTACGTAAGACTCCATTGCTGAAGAAAAACCATGTTAAAGTTTGTTCAAGGTTTGCTGCACAACATCTGGACAAGACTGTGAAATACTGGAAGAATATAGTCCGGTCAGATGAGACCAAATTTTGACTCTTTGGAGTTGTCATAATACATACCATGTTTGGAGGATAAATGGCACTGCATCACCCCAAAAACACAACACCAACAGTGAAGTCTGGAGTGGGAACCTTATGGTATGGGGCTGTTTTTCAGTATATGGTACAGGCAAACTTCATATAGTTGAAGAAAGGATGTATGGAAAGAATGTACTGAAACATTCTTGAAAAAAATCTTACTCCATCTACCAGGATGATGAAGATGGATGGACATTTTCAGCATGTCCAGGACCCCAGACCAACAACCAAGATTTGAAGACTGAGCAACTTTAGAAAATATATTTACTGAGAAAAGTGATGTGTTTAATACTGTATGACTGTATATTGTCATTGGACTGTTCTTATAACCTTCTACAAGTGGAGTGTAAAATCAACATATCATGATTTTTAGTGACAAGCATAAAAATATATCAGTGTCATGTCCAGACCTTTAAATACAGAGTTCTTTACAAAGGTTACACACTGTTTACGTAGATTACACTAAACTATCCTATATATAAAATGATCAATATCAGTTATATATTTTAAACTATTTTACTTTTTTTGCAGCTTCAAAATCCAGGCCACTGATCTAGGAAATTACTCATGTGTTTTCAAATATTTGGAAATGGAGGAACGAGTTAAATTTATTTTAAAAGGTATGTTGACAAACTTCATGTTAAAACCTACCAGTTTCAGGAAAACCTCCAACTTATAGTACATCTGGTTTACTTCTTATTTAGTACTGATTAAAGATGACACATATTCTGCTGCTAATACAGTCTTAACCGGTAACTTAGGCAAATTAAATATTACAGTGTGCATAAATACTGTGAGGTCATCTTCATTGAATAAAACTAAAATATATTCTGAACTGTGTTTCTTTTGAGCAGCACCAACAATTAAAGACAAGCGAGACAGGCCCATAGTGAGCTATGTTGGAGATTCAGTTGTCTTGGAGTGTCACATGAAGCACATTCCGAACACCTGGGTATGGTACAAAACCAATGGCACTGAAAAGGTAAAAAGCTGAACATTTACAGGGGTTATCCCTAACAACTGTAAGGAAATATAAGGAAATATAAGCAAATATAGCGGGGCTTCTGGGTGTGTTTTGTGGTGTCTGATCCTTTGGGTGCTGTGGGTTGCAGGGTGGGGCCTCAGTGGATCAGACTTGTTTGTCCAGCACGTCCCATGGGTGCTTGATCGGATTAGGATCTGGGGAGATTGGAGGCTGGGTCTTAAACTGTTTGACTGATGGGGACATTTTTTTTCATTGAGCAAATTTCAAGCAAGTTTTTTAGTGCTGTAATGGCAAATGGAAAAGGTTTTAGTCCAGGATGTGTGGATAATAAATTTAAATACTGTAAATGTAAAAAAATATATAAAGAATAAATGTGTTAATACACATAAATTTATCATCAACTATACTTGAAATGTCATTACATGCTGTTATTTGTACTATAGTGTGTATTATATGCCGAGACATTCACAGACAAACCATAATGTGTGTATGTCTAACCATTACCTAGGAGCTTATCAATGCCACCGCTGACCCCACACACTACAAGATCCTCGTAGACAAAAATATCACCAAACTCACTGTGATGAACTTGACTGAGGAAGACTCAGGAAAATACACATGCAGCGCAGTTTTCGATATCAAACCCGCAGAGTCACATTTGGAGCTTAAAGTTCTGTCCTTCACAGAGCCGCTCAAGCCATTCATAGCCATAGCTATCGAAGTCGCCGTCCTTGTTACTCTCATCTTGCTCTATGAGAAATATAGCAACAAACGTAAAAGTGACAATGGAACTACAGGTAGGCAGTGACAGTGTTTGTTCAATTCACAGCGAACACATATGTCTGAACAAATACTGTATGTACTTTTACTGTTTTAAATTAAAACACTACTATCTTGCCTTAACTTTACAGAAAACGGATTGTATGAAAACGCACCGTAAGTATATCTATGCCTTTCTGTAGGCCTGTCTATCATAATAATAGCTTTCATGTTCAGGTTTGAAATTTGTGTACATTTTCTCTCTATTTCCATTTGCATTAAAATCACTTACATTCTGCAGTTTCAGTTTTATAGAAATTAGAGTTTATTTTGTGAATTGTGTGTTTCCAAAGTAAAATATAACATCAAAATGTTGATCTTTAATAATTTTATCAATATTTTCATCTTTGGAAAAAGGTTAATAAACAAAAAGGATATTGCAGCACAGAGATCATTGTTAAATGTAAAGGTAAAGCAAGCAGAAAATTAAGCACATTTTTTCTATAATTTTCTCCCTTATGAAATAGGATTTGATATAAATACCGTTATCATAGGGCTGTTACCTGGACATTTTCCCTGTGTTCCCGAAGCCAGAGACAGAAAACCCGGTTAAAGGTGCCACATCATTCCATCTATATTTGGGACAACAGACCTATTCAGGTGCTGCCAAGGCATCCTGTCCACTAGCGGGAGCAGTGGAGACACACGTCACAAGTGGGACTGTGTGGTCTGAATACTGAATTCTGTTCAGTGCAGAGTGTGAGCTAGAAACCTTGACTTGGGCATCCTGACTAGGAAAGTTTTTACCTCCACATGAGAGAATCATGTGTTATCAGTTTTGACATCAAAAAAGAGGTCCACAAGTATTCCCCTATTGTCCATCATGATGATGACCAAAGCAGACCAGTATGTAATAGTGTCTCAGAACTGGTAAGAAGAATTCGATGACTAGATAGACTGCCGTGCTCCAGCTCATAAAGCACATAAACCACCTCTGTGGCAACACACTGCTTCCCAGCTAACTGCATGAAGTGAGTCTTGCCTATGAGTCACCACTACCATGTGGATCCCATTCATACTGTAGGAACTGCTCCATGCTCCTTCCACTGAGATGCGGCTTTGTCTGTGGTATATAGGTTTTAGTGACGTCACCCATTTCTAACATTTCTTTAAAAACTAGCATCTTTTCCAGGTAAATAACCTCAAGTCTAGCAAGCTAACAATTCAACTAAACTCATGCACGTAGCGACATAATACACTAGCCTGGATGTTAACTGATTGTAATTAGATGTTTAAGGATGATGCAAGTCTATAGCCAAATGTGGAAGACAACTTGTTGTAGCCCCAGACTTACAAAGTATTAGACAGAAAACAATATCGATATTGAATAGTACATTATATGGTCACTTTAGGAATTTGCTGAATGTCTCACTATGTGTGCACGCGCCAACGGAGGAATTCTGATGATTCTCATTACCTCTGATGGTTGGGTAAAATAGTGCTATAATTTTGAAAACTGGAAATGCACAATATTTAGTGGTTGCCAGAATGCTATTTTAAGATTCTATATAAGCTAACATTTTAATCCATAGTATGCGGGTTTGTGTAATATATTGTTCGGGGCTTAGAATTTGGTGTATGTGTGTGATTAACGTTATATAATCAAGTTATATTGCTTGTTTGTTATAGGACACGGGAGGAAAATACCATGGAGGATGGAGGGACTACGACCAGACAAAGGAAAGTGGAGCACTAATACAGCAGGAGTTTCATTCATTAGTAAACTTGCTGTTTAAAATTATTCAAAACATCCAGCATTTTACATATCCCTTTAGCAGTATACTGTTTTAAGAACAATAAAAGGACATTCATGTATATTCATATATCACATATCATTCACATATCATACTCTGGAAAACATTTGGGTGCTACATTTAGAACAGTGCTCATAATTTTATCTAAAAAAAAACGTCTGAATTTCAATTCTACAATATTATGAAGCAATATTAAATGATATATGAATAATAAACATAAGCAGATTTAAATGTTTGTCCTAATGCTCTGTCTAATGTTATCCTTATTGTGAGTGTATTATTTTAGGAAAAGGTCACAGGATTCACGATTGTGTGGGGGGGGGGGGGGATGTAAAGCTTTTTTAAATTATTATTTATTAATTTTTGTAATGAATTTAAGTTATTGGATGGAAACAATAAAATCTGTCTAGGCTTTCTGTGTAAACAAATTAAAGCTTTAAGAAACAAATATTAAAGTCTTATACTGTATAAGACCTCATATACTGTATAAAAATGCAAAGCTGGTGTGTTTGGTGTCCATAATGTTTTAATGTATGTTTTAATTTCATTGACTTTATTGCTTCATTAGCATATAATTGCTTTTTCATGTTTCGCAGGCTTTCAAGCACGTGAAAGCATCATTACACTGTATAACATGTTTATAATGCCTTTAAACTATCACAGGTGTGTGCCTCTAAAACTTTCAGCATCTCTAATGCAATAATATACAGCAAAACTACCAGTCTTATATGGCTTTGCAGGGTAATATAAGAAGTTGTTGTTTTGTGTAATGGTATTAAATGACAGTTGTAAGATGACGATCACTTGAATAATAAATTTAAAAGATGAAATGCTGTCTTATTTTCATTTACATGTGCAGTAGAGCACACAAAAAGTGACAACCTTGATTAATAGGCTCTGTGACATATGCAATAATCCTAAATCCACTTCTCCTAAATATTAAATGGAATGACATTAGACTTCCAAAGGTATTTGATTCCTTTATATCATGAACATTTAAACCGGACACGTTTGATTTCAAATAACTGCAATACCCAGTGCCATAATATTATATAACATTTTATTTTGTGTATGCTCTACATTTAACTTATGCCTTGTTCAGGAGAAATTTTACAAGGAGCTTAAATACATCATCATTCCAGCCGATCACATCTCCATCGGTGACTCTGTCGTACAGACGCAAGCTTTCTGTGCCCCAGCACAGATTCTTGCGTGGGTTGTCGGGAACAGAGAACGAACTCAGGGCCAGTGTGTTAAGCTGATAGCAAAAGAAAGAGAAGTACTGCCCATCCGTGATCACAGCCTGGGAAACAAACGGTCTGTTCAAGTCCTGTTCACTCCAGAAGCCTAGAGAGAAAAGCAGAATGAAATAAGTAGATAGAATTACGGTAAATAAGCATTGACCCTGTCACCATTTTTCTCAGTAAATATATTTCTAAGTGTTAACATAAAATTTTCACCAGATGTTGGTACCAATCCATGCAACCCAGACATCTAAAAATCAAACCACAGATGTCCACAGATTATGTGTAGTAATGCAAAATGACACAGGGGAAATGTATTGAAGAAAGGGAGGTGCAAAAAGTCATGGAAGGCCAAGACCCCAACAGAAATCAATCTGGAATTAGAAAACAATCCTGCCAATTGTCAGTTTTTTTGCCAAATTCATATCAACTGGTTCTGTCTCACCTGTTGGCCTATTGAAAGGTTTACATTACCAAGGTGTCACACAAGAAACATCTTATGATGGGGAAAAGCAAAGAACTTTCTCAAGACCTTCGCAACCTTATTGTTGCAAAACATACTGACGTATGGCACTGGTTAAAGAAGAATTTTAAAACTTGAGTGCTGTTTCAATGAGCACTATTGGGCCATACTGTAAGTTGGGCACTGTTGGGCCATTTGTCCGGAAGTGGAAATTCCCATAATGATGTCCTCATAAACTGGCCACACCAAGGCACTTCCTTACAAGATATTTGTCCAAGAACCAAGGTCCACTTGTGGAAAGCATCAGAAACACCTGGAATTATCAGATACAGTTGTTTCAAAGAAACCAATAGGTAATGACCTCAACTGCCAGTGCGTGTATGCACACTCACCACGCAAGGCTTCATTGCTGAAGAAAAAAGCATGTTGAAGCTCGTTCAAAAGTTTAAAGCACAGCATTTGGACAAGCCTGTGAAATACTGGGAGAATATAGTCCGGTCAGATGAGACCAAAATAGAACTCATTGAATGCCATAATACCCACAGTGTTTGGAGGACAAATGGCACTGCACATTATCCCAAAAACAACACACCAACAGTGAAGTTTGGAGGTGGGAATATTATTGTGTGGGACTGTTCTTCAGCATACGGTATTAGCAAACTCCATATAATTGAAGGAAGAATGAATGGAAAAATTTAGACATTCTTGAAAAAATCTGCTGCCATCTACCAGGATGATGAAGATGAAACAAGGGTAGACATCTAAGCGGAACAATTATCCCAAAAACACAGCCAAGAAAACTCTCAACTGATTTCAGAGACAGATAATAGGGCTTCTAGAATAACCCAGCCAATCAACTGACTTGAATCCAATTGTAAATCTAGGGAAATAAATAAAGATCAGCCTTCCTAGAAGAGGCCCATAGAACCTTCAAGGTTTGAAGACCCTTGTGTGTATGTGGAAGAATGGGCTAAAATCACACCTGAGCAATGCAAGAACTAGTTTATCCACACAGGGGGTGTCTTGAAGCTGTCATCACCAAGGTGTACAAAGTATTAGATAAATTTCAGTAAGCATATTCAATACTTTTCCTCATGCCATTTTGCAATATAACACATAATTTATGGACAGCTACGGTTTAATTTCTTGGTTTCTTGTGTTCATTGCATGGGTTGTTAACAACATCTGGTGAAATTTTCATGTCAATAGATCCTTAGAGATACATTTTCTCAAGGAAAATGGAGTCTTAAAGATGATGTTTTCCATGTTATGTCTCCCACATAGTCACACTACATTATGGGTGTCTATAAGCTCATGAATACATACAAAGTTATATAGATATAGATTATATAAAGATAATGATTACTTCTTAGTTCTACAATTAACTGTGAAGAAGTATAAGCGCATGATTTAAAGAGGGAGTTGCCTGGCTTCATGTGTCTCTGGGGAAGCATGTTAGCCTTTACACCCACTGGTTTGTTTTGGTCATGTGACAGGAGAAAGAAAGCTGGATGGTAGATGGGTAGGAACTGGAACTGGCAGGTGACAAGTCATGTAGTGTGTCTGGTAAGTAGAAGTCTGGTCGTGCTCATTACTGCCGATGGTTTTAGGATCACTTGTTAAAAATAGGTCATTATAGAACTACATTCACACTACAAATTCTTGGTAAAGTAAAAAAAACAATAGCTAAGAATCAGTAAGAGCATTTCCAGTCCCACAGTGTGACAAGACCTCAGCGGATTGAGACTAAACCGCTGTTTGGACATATAAAAAACATTTGTTAATGAGCCTTCTTCTTCGTCTTTCGGCTATTCCTTTTAAGGGGTCGCCACAGTAAATCATCTGCCTCCATCTAACCCTATCCTCTGCATCCTCTTCTCTAACCCCCGACTAACTTCATGTCCTCTCTCACTGTATCCATAAATCTTCCCTGTGGTCTACCTTGAGACCTGCCTGGCAGTTCCAACCTCAGCATCCTTCTACCAATATGCTCACAATCTCTCCTCTGAACATGTCCAAACCACCTCAATCTGGCCTCTCTGACTTTATCTCCAAAACATCTAACATGGATTGTCCCGCTTATGAACTCATTCTTAAGCCTATCTATCCTGGTCACTCCCAAAGACATCTTCATCTCTGCTTCCTCCAAAGAAAAAAAAATGATGAGGGTAAAGCTTGAACTGTGGAGCAATGAGAAAAGAGTCAAGTGGTTTGATAAGTCGTAATAGCGTAGAGTAATAGCGTGTCAGGCTAAAAAGGGCTAAAAGCACTTTTACTTGCTTCAGTTGGTCAGGTCTTGGCTCAGCAGTGTTAAGTGGCAATAACATTTTTTATTTTATTATTTTTTCTTCTTTTTTCTAGCACAGGCATATTCTACGACTAAAAATGTGAAAAAGTGGTTCTGGGAGCATGAAGAATCATTTTCACTCCCAATTGCGCACCATAATCAAAAATAAAGGAAGTCGAACTAAATATTAGAGTGTCCAACTTTATTTTGGCAGGGCAGAGTATTTATTTATTTTTTTATCATACCATAATTCAAATATTACTCTATGGAAATTCACACCTCTGTTCCTTCACTGGGTTTGAGACAGTAATTTTATTTTACTTCAATGATTTATGATCAATAAAGTAATTTATGCTTACTTACAAAGTTAAATCCTCACATTACATTATGTGTACTACCTTTAACTGGTAGTACACAAACGGTAGTATAATAATATATAATATATAATATACATAAAACTTGTATAATAAGCAGCACAAGTGCTATATAAACTTACCCTGATACATAGCTTGTGCTCCCGTCCATGCAAAGAGGCTTGCGATAGCGTTGGCCCGCAAAAACACCTCAGTATTCTCAGAAAGATTTTTAGCAATTAATCTGTCCCTGTGGAACCTATCAGGGACTACATGGAACTGTGTGTGACCGTAGCAGCACGGGTCTTGCAGTTTAGCACCTATGGAGAAAAAGATTGTTCTATATAACACTGATTAACACAAATTAACTTTAGAATTCCCTTATTCCAGCATCTTATTATATATGTATGTAGTGGAGTCAAAAAATCTGAGAGCCCACTTAAAAATCTAGAACCCTCTCTAAATACAGTATACACAAAATTGTAATATTGACCCTCTCGTTAACTAATTTGTACATGCCTAATTTCTTCTTGTGAAGAGAGAAGCATTTTCACTTGGAGTCCCAAGATGTTCGGACCCCACTGTGTGTTATATGCTATGATACATGATAGAACACATGATATGATTACAGAAGACATACAAACCTGTAGAGATGTTATTTTCATACTGTCGTCGGAACAAAGGAAGGCAATCGGGAGCAAACTGAATTACTGGCACTTCAGCAGCTACGTCTGTCTCGAGTGGCACAAACTACAGAAGGACAATCACTGAATCACTATTTACGATGCAAATGATCCTACAGTACAAGTCAGATTTACAATTTTACACTGAAGTGTTGAGTTTATGTGAAGGAAAAAAAAAAACTTCTGAAAAGATATACCTCAGGTAGCTGCTTCCTGATGCGTATCTGGCTGTGAGGTCGGTCATCAATCTGGAACCTCTGTGGCTCGACTCTGCCACTCCGGTGTCCTCGTGGAATAGTCCTCTCTCCATTCACCCAGTAAAAGTTGACATGAGGAGACAGATCTGCAATCAAATCCATTTTTTAAACAATATGTTACATAGCCAGTGGATGCAGTGCCGGTCGCAAATCTTGAAAAAAAAAAATGGAAGAGCTGCAGCTGTAATGGCATCTGGAGTAAAACCATGTGTCATGTTGTGTGCAGGTCAGATGGTCCGCTGTGGTGACTTCAGCAACAATATTACTTGATGAATGTTTGTGAATGGAGATCAGGAGACTCACCTAAGTTAGACAGCTGGAGCACAGGATTTGTCCTGGCCAATGAGGCAACAAGCCCAGACACAGCATTCTTCAGAAATGGGGTAGCAAACTGTTTGTACTCTTTCTGAATGAACGCCCTGCCTTTCTTCATGTGCCAGTGCTCCTGCAGGAGAGCGTCACACAGTATGGAGCGCAGCTCAGAGCCCACAGACTCCCCCAGGTCAGCAGGAGCGCTCAGCTCGTCCGGGACACCCGGAAGAAACGCCGTCTTGGTGAAATGCTGGTACCATTTATCCGCTCCGACAGCCGGAGTCTGAGGGCAAACCACATATTTCATGCGCTGGATGCGGGTGAGAGCGCTGATCTTTTCCTGAGGCTCGACTGTACGCAGCCGGTCAAAGAACTCCAGTAGCACTCTCCTTTTGGCAGATTTACTCTTAGCTGTGCGAGATGGTAAAATTGGTGGATAAACCGGCGTCGGTTCAGCACTTTTAACTTGTACATTTCTGCTGCAGATCACACGCGATGTCTGAGTTGATAAAAACAACTGCAAGGGCGATCTACTGCGCGCCGCCATGTTTCCCCCCCATGTAGCGCAGTAACTCTTCTTCATCTTATTTTAATAGTGATACACTTGGTGCATTACTGCCACCGCCTGGCGTGGAGGGTAGCACGTTGACCATTCAACGGACTGTCTATTACTGCACATATACAATATGTGTAAATTTTATTGGGCTTCAATAATTGATAACATAAAGTGGAAAAAAAATCATGGCTAATTACGTACAAATTTCCTATTCCTAACAACGTTAAAGAAGTTCACTTTCAAAATCTTATATTGCATTTATCCTGTTAATTCCATAGTTGCGAAATATGTGGACATTAGTGGCGGCTGGTGCAAATTTATTAAAAAAAAATTTTTTTTGGGGGGGGGGCACAAACAAAATTAAACTTAAACTTTTAATACCCGCCTGTAAATAGGCATTTATCAGGTGATTAAGCATCATTACTAAGCATCATTACTACTATGTTTAAAAACAATATTGATTCGCCAAGAACAAAAGTGGGAGGGTTTAGGGCGCACAGTGCTGCGCACGAAGGATGATTTGACAACATCCAATCAGAGCTCAGCCTCAAGTCACATGCTTTGAAAAAATGTACGTGCCTACATAGACACTCGTTTGTCCGGCGCCCCGCATACACGAACACAAATGAACGTAATGCAGTTTCGATTTTTTAAAATTGCAAATAAATTATATTAAGAAATACAGCGGAATATTGTGACTAAATTACTTTATTTCATTATTAAAATAAATAATTATTATGTTAAATAATTACATGTTAATTGTAATAACATGTTAATCTGCCTAACTTTAAGGGGGGTGGCGCCCCTGCGCTCCGCATTGACTGGCCGCCACTGGTGGACATTGTGAACTTATGTACATTCTTAATTCTTAATACATATATTCACAGATCTTACAATTTTACATTAAAGGACATAATGATCTTTTTCTGTCACAGTAACAAATTATTTGAAAATATTGGAAATTTCTATATTTTAATGGCAATGTTCTACATTCATGAATTCATGAACTTTCTAAATCATCTCCTAAACTGTCACCTTTCCTCTGTAACTACAAAACCTTTTGGACTCTTTAAATCTAATAGAAAACCACAAATCCGATCTGTTATTGTCTCAGATTTATTCAATAGAACATATTTTCCCCCCTGCTATTTAGTTATTTGTCTGTTTATTTTTTGTTTTACTCTGTCTACTGTTATTATTTATTTGTATTTTTTGTTAAGTTTGCTTATATTCTATATCTTCAATTTCCCTGGAAATATTTATTTGTATTTTCATACATCTTTAATACCCGAATTTTATGCTTTTATACTTTTCATATTGTAATTGTCATTTTTTTTGGTGATTCAATAAAATAAATAAGTAAATTAAAAAAAACTGCACATGTATGCATTTAAGCAGTGAGTCATGTGACAGCCTGAAAGTCATACAGTACAGACGAAAAGTTTGGACACACCTTCTCATTCAAAACTTTTTCTTTATTTTCATGACTATGAAAATTGTAGATTCACACCAAAGGCATCAAAACTATGAATTAACACATGTGGAATTATATACATAACAAAAAAGTGTGAAACAACTGAAAATATGTCATATTCTAGGTTCTTCAAAGTAGCCACCTTTTGCTTTGATTACTGCTTTGCACACTCTTGGCATTCTCTTGATGAGGTTCAAGAGGCAGTCACCTGAAATGGTCTTCCAACAGTCTTGAAGGAGTTCCCAGAGATGCTTAGTACTTGTTGGTCCTTTTACCTTCACTCTGTGGTCCAGCTCACTCCACACCATCTTGATTGGGTTCAGGTCCGGTGACTGTGGAGGCGGTCATCTGGCGCAGCACCCCATCACTCTTGCTTTTGGTCAAATAGCCCTTACACAGCCTGGAGGTGTGTTTGGGTTCATTGTCCCGTTGAAAAATAAATGATGGTCCAACTAAACGCAAACCAGATGGAATAGCATGCTGCTGCAAGATGCTGTGGTAGCCATGCTGGTTCAGTATGCCTTCAATTTAGAATAAATCCCCAACAGTGTCACCAGCAAAGGACCCCCACACCATCACACCTCCTCCTCCATGCTTCACGGTGGGAACCAGGCACGTAGAGTCCATCCGTTCACCTTTTCTGCGTCGCACAAAGATACAGTGGTTGGAACCAAAGATCTCAAATTTGGACTCATCAGACCAAAGCAAAGATTTCCACTGGTCTAATGTCCAGTTACTAATGTGTTTTTTAGCCCAAACAAGCCTCTTCTGCTTGTTGCCTGTCCTTAGCAGTGGTTTCCTAGCAGATATTCTACCATGAAGGCCTGATTCACACAGTCTCCTCTTAACAGTTGTTCTAGAGATGTGTCTGCTGCTAGAACTCTGTGTGGCATTGACCTGCTCTCTGATCTGAGCTGCTGTTAACCCGCGATTTCTGAGGCTGGGGACTCGGATGAACTTATCCTCCGCAGCAGAGGTGACTCTTGGTCTTCCTTTCCTGGGGCGGTCCGCATGTGAGCCAGTTTCTTTGTAGCGCTTGATGGTTTTTGTGACTGCACTTGGGGACACTTTCAAAGTTTTCCCAATTTTTCGGACTGACTGACCTTCATTTCTTAAAGTAATGATGGCCACTTGTTTTTCTTTACTTAGCTGCTTTTTTCTTGCCATAATACAAATTCTAACAGTCTATTCAGTAGGACTATCAACTGTGTATCCACCTGACTTCTGCACAACACAACTGATGGTCCCAAATGCATTTATAAGGCAAGAAATCCCACTTATTAAACCTGACAAGGTACACCTGTGACGTGAAAACCATTTCAGGTGACTACCTCTTGAAGCTCATCTAGAGAATGCCAAGAGTGTGCAAAGCAGTAATCAAAGCAAATATTTTCAATTCTTTCACACTTTTTTGTTATGTATATAATTCCACATGTGTTAATTTATAGTTTTGATGCCTTCAGTGTGAATCTACAATTTTCATAGTCATGAAAATAAAGAAAACTCTTTGAATGAGAAGGTGTGTCCAAACTTTTGGTCTGTACTGTATGATCTCTGTGACTTTAACCTTGGTATGGTTGTTGTGACACGGTGGTCTGGTTTTGACTCCTCAGGATCTGTCCGCATGAAGTTTGTCTGTTTGTCTATAATTTTTTACAACAGTCATGAAAATGAAAATAAAACAATGATCACCATTTGCATCATTTTGCATTTCACAATGAACTTTACATTTACTTCTCATACAATATATGAAGGTTTATAGTAATGACCTCAATTTATATCAAACTCTAGTCTTATTGTATCTAGTTTTTTTAAAATCTCTCTTTATTTCTTGTCTTTATTTATTATTGTGTATTTTAATCATTGCTGTGTGTTCTAAAACATTAACACTGACTGGCTGATTCATATATTCTGTTCAAATATTCCAAACAGTGGCTTGTTAGTTGTATTTATGTTCGTGTTTATAATTTAAAAAGATGGAAAGAAAGAAACAATCAAAGAAAAGGACTTCACATTTGTACTTCACATTTCCTCTCTATTCTAGATCCCCAGTTTATTTTTTAAATATTCAGAGATAGAGATTATGTGCATAAACATTTCCTTTAACAGTGGATTATCAAACAACACACACGCGCGCGTGACTGTCAATGATGAATGCAACATTACAGTACTCGCAGCTGCATGTCCATATTCATTGTGCCGCTTGCAATGTTACGATTGAAATGCTACATAAAATGTGTCCACTAGATGTCAGTACAATGAGCCCTTGAATGAAGCTTCAGGAAACGAACCTTTCCATCACTAGTACCTGGTATTTTCTTTAACTAAGAACAGAAGCAATGAAATATCCCCTTCTTTTAATGACGTATGTACAACATACCAAGAAAAGTCCAGGTTGATTAAGTACTTTTATTCCCTTGCAGCCACGTGACGCTGTTGCAACTGCGCATGCGTGCAGTGTGCTCCGCGACTCGGGGTGAAACATTGCAATGTTTCTGCGCAGGGTTACACAGAGACGCGGCTTCTGGCTGCCTTTTGTGTTTAATATACCTCGGCGTGCTATAACAGTCCAGGTGTTTACACATTGAATAGTTAATAATGGAATTTTCGGGATTAAGCGCGGTTCCTTTCCGTTTTCTATAGGAAGTTGGCAGACAGATTCTGAGGCTGTTAGCAAAGTTAGCCTGTTATGTCAGACACTGTAAAAGTGTTGCTTATCTGTTGGTTTGAACTTTGTGTGTTGTGTTTGTCTCAGAATCTCCTCTTGTCTTCACACAATGATGAAGTTCACTTGGCGGAGGAAGCCAGCAAGAAATATGGAAATCCTGGTCCTACAATATTCTCCAAAATCATTGACAAAACAATTCCTGCAGACATAATTTACGAGGATAACCAGGTAACTTTTGTTTGTTTATGAACTTTTTAAAACAGTCAAAGCTGTTATAATGTTATTCATAAGCAATAATAGTTCAGCAGTCATATACTGTACACTTGCACTACATAAAATAAATACACAGGTGTTAAAGGCAAAATCGAAAACAAATGTTTGTTTGTTTAATAATGACAAGAATAACAATTACAAAAAGAAGATTAAAAGTATAACATAAAACTGAATTATATAATTAGCACAGTTAACAGCACAAAAAAAGAAATATAGAAGATAAGACACAATAAATGAGCTTAACAAAAATGTGTAATTAAATAACAATAATAGAGAAAACTAACTAACTAAATGAAAAAAAGAATATAAATCATAGAGTGTCAAAATAAGAAAACACACCAGGCATGTTTAGCAGAGGGAAGGTTAGCTAGTTAGGATCACCAGTCCGTTATTTGTTGAGAATCTCAAACTGTTCACAAGTTGCCTCTTCAAGTTCCTGGCTTCCTTTGGCAACTTTGCACAATAAAACTTGTTCTTGTGTTTTATTTCTATTTTAGTGTTTGTGTTAATGTTTGTCTTGCACAAATTTCTCAACTTCTTGTTTACTACGTGGCTACCAAGTTGGCCGCCACACCCCACAGTAGTCTGGTAAACTATCCTGGATGAAATGCTAGTGTATCGCAGGCATAATGCACAACCACACATATGCACACACAGGTGTAGGTAAAAGGAAACCTACATGACCGGTTATGCCAAATTCCAGACAGACCTGGGATTGGGATCTAACCAGAGACACCACTGTGCCATCCTAAAAGGAAATAAGCTTAATTTGAAATTCCAGTTTTACTATTTGGGATTTTAGTGTTCTTTTCCTGATTAATTAGCTTATTTTAATTCTCTTAAATGTTGGTACATTTGTAGTTTGGAAAGAGATGTTCACCATAACTGTAACAAGGCTAACTGCACATCTGAATGATTTTAAACACATCTTTATATACTTTTTGCTATTTTCATTCAATATGTCAAATACATTTTTATATTGCTTAAATTCATGTTATTTCATGTTCTTTTGACCTTGATCCCCTGACAGTGCACTGCTATAACATCTCTTTCAGTGTTTAGCATTTCGGGACATCAGTCCCCAGGCTCCTGTGCATTTCCTGGTTATTCCCAAAACTCCTATCCCAAGGATAAGTGACGCTCATGATGATGAGTCACAGGTTTGTCTCTCTGCATGCTCTATTGTCACATTATTTTACATCATGCACTCTGAAGACATCAGTGCCTTATATTTTTCTTTCTTTCAGCTACTTGGACATCTCTTAGTAGTAGCAAAAAATCTTGCAAAGAAAGAAGGATTAAGTGAAGGGTACAGATTGGGTATGTTTGAAGTGTTGAGCTAATTATTCTTACAGTTATGTATGTTTAAGAAATATTTTTCTCTGTGGTGATTTTATAAAGGTAACAGTCTGTCTTTTTCTTACAGTCATCAATGATGGAAAACATGGGGCTCAGTCTGTGTATCACCTGCACCTTCATGTTCTTGGAGGGCGACAGATGCAGTGGCCTCCAGGATAGACAAGCACTTCGCCCTGAGTGTTTAATTATGTAGATATTTTTTAATGTAAGTAAATAGCTAATTACAGCATATAAAAAATATATAGATGAAGAATGTAGAATATTTTTTTTCCTGTAGAACAAGACTTGTGAACACAACAGAATAACAATAAAGTTCACAAACTGATTGATTATGCAGTATAATTTTTAAATATAATATATGATAATTATATATTATAGTAATTCAAAAAGGTTCCCAATGATGTGATGCATGTCATACCACATTGATGGAAAGTGTTAAATTTTACTTTGACCTACAATTCAATTTAAAGTCAATTAAACCTATACCATGCTACAGACAATTGATCTCCTTCAATCAACACTAACTCATCAGTTCTGTAAAAGGTATGACAAAATAAATAACACTTTTAAATAACTGCAGATTTATAATGGTAGCAAGGCACCTTATGTCTTAAGTCTTCAACATCACTTCAGCAGTAGCAGTGGTGCATTGCTATTTTTACATTCATTTGTTTGGCAGATAATCTAAGTTTATACTTAAGGCAGAAACAGCACAGAAAGGTGAGGTGTAATGGTCTATCTCAAGACTTTGTAGAGGCTCCCTGTACAGTTCTGGGCTGATACCAGATCTGAGAATTGCTCTCAAACATTTTCTAGTTAAAGCTATGAGTAAAAACATCTATTTACTAAAATTCTTAGTGAACCTAAGAACTAAATAAGAAGTAAATTGGAGAGTAAATGTTCGGAATGTCACAATTTCAAATGCCATGACTACCAAGCTTTTTTTTTATTTTAATTATTTTAGTCCCAGGATAAATGTCCCTATTAGTTTTTATCATATTTATTTAATCTTATCCTATTTTTGTTTAGTCAAGTTTTAGTCAACTAAAAGTCTGGGCATTTTAGTCTAGTTTTAGTCAAAGAAACCTTTAAGTATATTTGTATAGTTTTAGTTAATGAAAACATAACATTTTAGCAATATGATTATTATGAATTAACCTTACAGTCAGTCTAGCCTAGCCAAGACTCCTTTTTTTGTTTTTTAATCAGTTCTTTTTTAAAGAAAAAAAAAAGAATTTTCACAACACACTTGGACTGTTGTATGGATAACTCCTATGGGTCACAATAATTTGCTATCCTATTAGCACCGTTTGGCAACGGTTTAGCTATAAAATGAAATAAAATAAAATACATAATATTTAACAAAACATAATTACCATAAAGAGGCAGTGAAACTACCTTGAGATTTTTATGGTATGCCTTGATGTGTCTTCAGGTTTGTGGTATTTTTCCCAGCAAATGTGTGCCCAAACACGGTTTCTCTCCGATATTACCAAACACCTGCTTTTTCCGGTTCAATATAAAGAAACAACTATATATGAAATGTGCTCGAGATCAAACAAACTGTCCACCGTTTCAGCACGTAGTAGTATAATGGGTATGCAAGAGTTCATGCCTGTGTGCATGAGTGAAGTTTGATTTAAGACATATACGGCGCCTCATATAAAGACGACTGAGCTTGTAACATCCCGTCATTGCTCGCGCTAACCACGTGTGTTATGCCGTTCTCCGTGACTTGGGAAGCCCTGCTGCTCATGCCGTAATAAATGAACACCGTATTGCAGTGGATTGTGATATAAATGTAATGTTGATGAAAATAAAGACAGATTTTTTAAAATTAGTTTTATTCTTTTTTTTACTCTTTTTTTTTCTACTACATTTTAGTCTCGTCTTTTTTCGTCAACGATTTTGCATGCTGATTTCGTCACTGTCACTGTTCATTGATATCGGTGCCGTCTTGTTTTAGTCACAGGGGAAAAAGGTCGTCAACGAAAGGAATTTTTTTTACGTCATAGTTTTCGTTGACGAAATCAACAGTAGTTGGGCCTTTGAGCAAGGCCCTTAACACTAAACTTCTCACATGTATAATGAAATACCAATGCCGCTTTGGATAAGGGCGTCTGTCAAATGTAATGTAAATGTGTTAAAAAATTTTTTTTTATAATTTGTTAAATGTGTTGTTGGACTCTTTCAAGTCCCTGGAAAGTATTTCTTTTTTCTAGTTGATAGCCTTCACAGATACATGAAAAATCACAAAATCTCTGTGGAAATCACATGAGCTGCAATTTAGACTGTGAATGAGAGAAGCTGAGAAATTAGGGCAGCAGGTAACAATACAGGACAACATAACCTTAGGATAAGGCAATACAGACACTTATATATGCCAATAAATAAATACATCTTGGAAATTGTATATGATCACTGCATGTTTCACCTGAATTCCAATTCGAATTATTCTGATCAGATAACCGTAATCATTTGAACTTGGCTCTTTGTTTATTTAATGTTGCAATTTATGCTACAGCATATTTGCTTCAGCACATGCTTCACACACTTTGCAAACATGCTACAAAACATTGCAAACATGCTTAAGAAAGAAATGCACATGAATTACATCCATATTCAAAAATACATTTTAAAGTAATAAATATTTATGTGAAAAAGACATGAAATGACTGAAATGTTGACTAACGTAAATTAGACAGCACTTCTTTCAATTTTCCCATAATCAGTGTGTGTCCCAAAATATTTAAATACTTATTAGTCACATGGCCTGGTTACACAGTCCAAATGCAAGGAAGATAAATATTCATATCTAAAGGCTATGGCAACATTCTTATATGGAGATTATTACTATTAGTAAAAAGTAGATTATTTACTAGAATATTGTAAGGAAAAAACACTGTTAAATATTGCTGCATACTGAAAATAGATTAATTGTAGTTTGAGAGAAAAAAAAAGATTATGACCAGTTTATTGATGTATTTTGGTACAGTAGACTAGACGATTTAATTAATACCGCACCCTATAACCAATTAAACGGTATGTTGCTAGAGCGCGCGGACCAGTTAACGAGAGGGCACGAGTCTCCATGGCAACGTCCAGCCACGTCCCCTGAAGTCAAAATTACTCACCCCGTGGATCCCGCGCTGCTTATCACCTGCTCGCGCGTCCATGTCACGTGACCCAGGCAGTCGTCACAGATATGATTCAACAATACCCAGATAATAATTCACTTTCTCCTCAACCTTTAGGCTTGAACATGAACAGAAGTGAAGGGTAGACTCTTTATCTCTGAAGAGTCTGTATCTTTGAATAGTTATCAGAAAACAAGAGAAAACATTCCTACCTGTAAGTATTGGTTGTTTTCATCCCTGTAAATGAAAGTTAATTTATTTTAAAAAAAAGTAATCAGACTATGAACAGAAATATGTTATTATATAGTATAATAGTAACAAGTTATTTGTTTGTGTAACATAGAGAAATAGTAATAATATGAAGAAATGAAGAAACAAGCTTGGTTGCTTGGTCCATAGACAGCATGGACACTGAAAAGTTCTATGCTAAAATTTTGTATGGGGGGGGGGGGGGGGGGTATAATTTTTTTTTAAATATCCTTGTGCCACATCGGGTCATGAAAAAGACAATCAGGATGTGCTTGGTAGCGCTGCGGACCTCCCTTTTCAGTCATGGTGATGGTGGACTTTTCCACTGTGAAGACTCAGGGTCGTACCCTAGAACTGTGTGTCTACTATTGTGCTGCCATCTGTTGGCATATTACAAAACTAGTCTAGTTCCTTTTTGATACCAACCTCATACTTTCACTCCCACAACGTTTATAACACCTAATCCTGTATACAGTGTCACAGGGACCTTAGAAGTTGGGGTGGGGTACCCCATCGCACACACACTCATTCACTCACTATGGGCAGTTTGGGTACATTAAACTGCATGTCTTTGGACTGTGGAAGGAAACCAGAGTAGCTGGAGGAAACCCACCAAGCATGAGGAGAACATGCAAACTTCATGCACACAGAGGCGGGAATCGAACTTGGCCGTGAATCAAACCTGGACCCTGGAGGTGCAAGGAGAGGGTGCTAACCACTAAGCCACTATGCCAACCCTCAGACTTTTAGTTTGCAATAATTTTGCTTTGTGAACTAAATGCAGAGGTTTCTTTTGAGTTTTTCTTTTAGATTTGTTGTTTTAAAATGATTCCAAAATGTCAGTCCGTCCAACCGAAGGTGTTGATTCTGAAATTTCAGGGAAGCTAAAACAGAAATGCTGTCTGATATACACATGAAAACTGAAGAGGAAAAAATGATTGAGGTTGAGGAACCTGCAGCTGCTGCTACTGTAGAAGGAGTCTGTAAGGCCACAGGTAAAATTTGAAGCTAATGCTTATTAATCTTTGCATCAGATCTGACCCTGAAATTCTTGTCCTCCAGCAGATTTACAGGAAGGTTTAGATAAAGCGTTCATAGTATTTTAAGCCCTGTTTTGGATGAACACATTGTCATTCAATTGAACAAAAATGACCATTTTTTTATTTATCTATTAATAATAAAATTTGAAAAGCAGAAATAAATAGCATCCTTTATATTTCAGTGTGAGTGCAGAGTTTTTATAAGTTTGTGTAACTTGGTGATACAGTAACTACACCTACTTTTTTCCTACAAACAGAAACATGATGGGTACGATCATTTGAATCATTTGATATCCTTCCTGTAACTCGAGCTTAAACTTTCCTCTGGTGAAGCTGTGACATGCAGAAATATGAGCTTTCATCTACTCTTTATATTCTTTTATGAAAATCCTTTTGAAAGCCTACGTATGCAAAATTGTTGTTCAGAATATGATTCTGCTCCACTAGATCATAAAGCCAGCCCATTACAAGTGTGTGTAATGGCTCAGAGTTGGCAGTATTCGAGTACGATAAGGGACAGGCCAGTGAAGCTAAGGGTAAATATGTCTGGTCCAGGCTCGGAGCCTCCACTTACCATACACCAAATGTTCCAGAGGACGGTGGACAATTTCGGGGATCATCCAGCCCTTTGCTCACAGAAGGATGGAGGTTGGGTTAAACTGACTTATAAGGAATACCAACAGCAGTGCCGAGCTGCAGCCAAGAGCTTTCTCAAGGTTTAAGTATAATAGAGTAAAATATCTTTATTGTTATTGCATAAGTGTAATGCGACTGGGGTTGCAACTTCGTTACTAAACACCATATAAGAAATAACATAGAAAAATATTTGTAACACTATAGAGAGTATACAATGTTTAAATGGGTTTTAGCAATAATTGTGCAACAGCTCAGGTGCACGGTGCAGGAAAAAATACAAGAATGTATATATGGAGGCTCGAAACATAAAGTGTGGATAATTATTTAGAACCAGGGCTATTAACTATAGCAGCTGGTGTAGTGATATAGTGCCACCATTAGATGTGACAGTGACAACAATTTCTTATTTGGGTGAGATTCAACGTGTGTAGTGTAGATACACGTGAAGGTAGATGTAGGAATTCAGTGCATGTAATTTCAACAAAACATTATTCAGTATCAACTCCGTTCACTATAAGCCTTACTGGCTACACGATTTCTAGTTTAATGCAAACTTTTCCTTTGAACTTTTACAGTTCAGTCATTTTACCCTCATGAATTTTAATGTGTCTTCAAATTTTCTGGCATTTGATTGCCAAAAAGTTCTAAACAATTTTTCTTTTTTTCACCTCTAAACTAAGATATTATTTAACTACTGTAAGTTAGTCGTTGACATTTCACTTCATACATTATTGAAATTCTCTATTACACATCAGGGTGGATTTGTGCCATATGCTTTCAGCATCACTAATACCTGATAATAAAAAATGCATGAATTCATATCAATTGATACAGGGCTTAAAACTATTATAACCCTCCCCTCCTCCTTTTCTCCTCTGTCTATGACCCTTATCCCGTGCAGGGTCATGTGGGGCCTGAAGCTTATCCCAGGGCACAAGGTGCATTTTTACACATACTTTAAAATAAATCTGCAATCATGCAGTGTGGTCACAAGATGGACCTTATTTTTTTACCTTTAATTCCTATTGTTACTATACTTTCTGGCCAGGAATTAGCTTAGCTCAGCTAATGTAGCACTGCTCAAGTGAGACTCCTATTGCTAAAAGACAATTCTTGAGCAAAATGTATTTTTAGCACAATGCACAGATACAAATAAACCTGACAGCTCAGTGACAGCTCATAAAAAGCATAATTTAAATGTAATGCTGAGTTATAAATGTAGTGTTAAGGTAGAGTGAACTTATGAATTTAAATGCAATGTAGAAATTTGCATTTAAACAATATTTTAACAAAGAGCTTTTGCATTAGTTCAGCAGCAGAACATGTACAAAAGCCTCTGCACTGCTGTGCTGAAACGTAAACATTTTGTTTGTGTGTGTGTGTGTGTGTGTGTGATAGGAGGATCAGGGGTGGCTCAGTGGTTAAGGCATTGGACTACTGATCGGACGGTCCCAAATTACAACCCCACTAAGCACTACCAACAAGTTACCCCTGTTAGGCCCTTGAGCAAGGCCCTTAACCCTCAACTGCTCAGTTGTAAAAATGAGATAAAATAAGTCACTATTGATAAGGATGTCTGCCAAATGCTCAAAAGTCTGTCTGTCTGTCTGTGTGTGTAGTTAGGGCTGAAGCGCTTTCACGGTGTGTGTATTCTGGGATTCAATGCTCCCGAGTGGTTCATCGCAGACATCGGTTGCATCATGGCAGGGTACCACTTCTTATATTCCTGTGTTGTATTGACACAAGTTTCTTTTTCAGTACAAACATGTATCTAAACATTTTTATCTCCACTGCATACAGTTCAATTATATGGACGAGTCTTGGCATCCCTGCCCAAATCACATATTTTGTTGATTTTTGATGTAAATAGAGGACTCAAGAACTCCCAAAATTAATTTCCTGAAGTTTTCTGAATGTTTTGGAATGACCCTCGCTGTCACAGCATTAAAGAAAACACAAAAATATCTTGAAGAATAGCTAGAAAAATTCTGCAAGGAATAGTGTGTAATATTGGGAATGCTAATTAGTCTATAATTTGTCATAGTAATTAATATGTTTTTCAGTGGTCTTGCTGCTGGAATCTACCACACCAACTCAGCAGAAGCCTGTCATTACGTGGCTTATGACTCTGATGCCAATGTGTTAGTGGTTGAAAATGACAAACAACTAGCCAAAATCCTCCAGGTATTTAGCTTTAAATGAATTACACCTACAGAAGTCTTATCCCAGTGTTTAAACAATCTCTGTATAATTGAAATCTGTTTACATTCGTAATGGACAAAAAGTAATTCTGTGTAAAAATTAACTTCAGGTGAAATAAAGAAGTTAACTTTTTGCCAATATCTGTTTCTTAGGTTAAAGATAAACTACCACACCTGAAGGCAATTGTTCAATACAAGGGAGAAGTAAAGGATAAGATGCCAGACTTATACACGGTAGGTCTGAAATTAAATACTATTTACCTTTGACATGGGATTGTAAATTAAATACTCCCATTTACTGTAGTTGCAAGGTGAGTCAAGTAAACAAATAATTTTGTATCGCACATATGAAACAGGATAGGTTGCATAACTGAAATTATTTGTTTCTTTAGTGGACTGAGTTTATGAAGATTGGGGAGGACATTTCTGATGCTAAGCTGGATGCAGTAATTAACAGTCAGAAAGCTAATGAATGCTGCACCCTCATCTACACATCAGGAACCACAGGAAACCCTAAAGGGGTTATGCTCAGTCATGACAATGTAAGTTATACTTGTATTGGGATGTCCTTGAAAATAACACTGTTGGTACCAGGTGTTAGATATAAATAGAAAGAAATTAAAAAGGTGCTGTTTCCATGCTTAGAAGAAGAGTTCAGGTGATGTATTAAAGATGTACCTTGGTGTCCTTTCTTTGGTCAGATCACGTGGACTGCAAACGCAGCAGGATCTGTGGTGAATGTGAAAAATGGGAAGGATTCTGTAGTGAGTTACTTGCCCCTCAGTCATGTGGCTGCCCAAATGAACGACATGTGGATCTCCTTGAGATTTGCAGGCACCACCTATTTTGCCCAACCAGATGCACTGAAGGTTAATATCGTATTTGGTATTATATGTACATGAATGTATTATTTGTATTTTTAAATGCAGTTCATGTGTAAAATAAGCATAAACAGTATCTGATTTTTTTTTAAACTAGCTATAATCTTTATGTCTAAAATGGTATAAAATCCATGCAAAAAATGGCAATGATCATATGAGTGCATGATACGCTATCATATTGCAGATGTAGCTCAGTTCTTTTATGGCGGAGTAAGTGGAAGTTTAATAAATATTCTGTCCCTGCAGGGTTCTTTAGTCACCGTTTTGAGAGATGTGCGTCCCACAAGCTTCTTAGGTGTTCCCCGTGTATGGGAGAAGATGCAGGAAGCAATGAAAGACATTGGTGCGAATTCTTCGTTCATGAAAAAGAAACTTGCCGAGTGGGCTAAGAATAAAGGACTTCAGGCCAGCTACAACGTAATGAATAAGTATGTTTTGACATAAATCTTTAGTTATTAAGGTATTTCTTAAGGTTTGAAGTATTCTACAGACATATGGAATTGAGACATGAGTATTGTTCTTATGCTTTGATCTGCAGTAATCCCTCAGTGCCGTGGGGCTTCACGCTGGCGAAAAACCTGGTCTTCAGGAGGGTACGTACAGCTCTTGGGTTGGATCGCTGCGAAACCTGCTTTTCAGGGGCAGCACCAATGACTAAGGACACACTGGAATACTTCATGAGTCTAAACATCCCCATCTATGAGCTGTATGGCATGAGTGAGAGTACAGGCCCTCACACCATGTCCTGGTCTGACAACTTCCGTATTATGAGGTTTGTCCCTTTATTCACTCCCTGTAAATTTGTATTTGTCCAAAGTAAGTTTCACAATTGAAGGCGGTACATCAGGCGGACAGATATATTTTTTGAACACCACAATATTTGTGTCCAGTTTCATAATAACGAAATTAAATACAGATACAGTATGTTATAAAGCTAAAACCTGAAATAAAATTAAAAACATGCAGACATGCAGTCAGATAAAACATCTGCTACAAGCTTTATGGCTTTAAGAATGGAATAAATAAATAAAAAAAATTAAAATAAAATAGTGGTTATATGAACATTTGATAAAGTGCTGTAATCAGGTGGTGTACTACTACAGTATGTATTAAATGCACTTAATGATAATACTGCATATGGTACTAAAATAAATGTAAAAACAATCTAAATGTTTTAGTCTAAATGTTTTCCCACAGCTGTGGTAAGGAGATACCGGGCTGCAAAACAAAGGTGGACAAGCCAGATGCAGATGGCATTGGAGAGTTGTGTTTCTGGGGCCGTCATGTCTTCATGGGCTACATGAATATGACAGATAAAACTGAAGAGGCACTGGACTCAGAAGGCTGGCTGCATTCAGGAGACCTGGGAAAGCATGACATTGATGACTTTCTATACATTACAGGCAGGATAAAAGGTAGAAATGCTTTTATTCTAGATTTATTATTATGAATTCAATACTATGACTAGGTGGTTGGAATTATTTGTAGGAATTAGAGTTTCCAAATATGTATAAATAATGGCTCCAATTTGGTATCATTACTAAAATCAGGAAATTATTGCACCTGCACCTGTAGCATATTGAACAGTTCTAGTCTTTGATTTCCTTTTATATTATAGGACTGACTCTTGCTTATACTGTATTAGTATAAAAGAAGGATGCTTGCCATATGTTTTTTTTTTAACAGAGCTAATCATCACTGCTGGAGGAGAAAACATCCCGCCAGTCCCTATTGAGGATGCAATCAAGAAGGAACTGCCCATCATTAGCAATGCCATGCTGGTGGGAGACAAAAAAAAATATCTCTCCATGCTTCTAACGCTCAAGGTATGACAATCAATTTTCAAATAGCCCCTTGATTTTAACTGCTTTCATTAAATTGTCAAAATTTAAAGTCAATACAATTGTCGTTTATTTTTTAATTATTTTATTTCCAGTGTAAGGTTGATGACAATGGAGACCCCACAGATGAGCTGGCCCCACTGGCTGTAGAGTTCTGCAGAAAGCATGGTGTCATGGCAAGTAAAGTTTCAGCGATCATCAGAAATAAAGAGCCAGCCATTTACAAAGTCATCCAGAAAGGTGTGGACAAGGTCAATGCCACGGCCATGTCTACAGCTCAAAAGGTCCAGAAGTGGACACTTTTATCTCATGACTTCTCCATATCTGGAGGGGAGCTTGGTAAGAATTTATTTATTAGAATATTCTTATATGTATATTAGTTACTTCTGTGAACATCAATTAATTTAAAATCATACACACACACACACACACACACACACACACACACACACACACACACACACACACACACACAATAAAAAGTTTCATTTAAAGCTTAAAATCTACAGTACAAATATGAGTCAAATAGGAGTGTTTTGCTGGTCTGCAGAAGGCAAATCTAATACACCAGATGGTATACAATTTGATACTTAGCCTAATAATGCCCATAGTTGGACAATAAAATATATTAGCAAATAAGTGGAGTATGTAAATTAAAAAATAAGATTAAAAAACTTTTGGTGCACTTGTTTTTTGCATTTTGAGTTTGGTTTACATTGTGTGTGGAGTTTCATGTACTCTCCCTATATCCTAAGTCCATTCCTACATTAAGTGGAAAGTATTATAGTTTTTATGACCAATTGTTTTCCTTGTGTTACTTTTTCAGGTCCTACTATGAAGCTCAAAAGACCAGTTGTCTCGCAAATATACAAAGAAGAAATAGATCATTTTTATGAATAAATTTATTCTAGTTAAGTAAATTAAGTTGAGAATTTGACATGAAGGCTGAACTGAAACTTGGCACAGGAACAGGAACTTGGGATTGGGATTTGGCCCAGGTAAGGAATGGGGATTTGCCATGGCTGGTTGGTCCTGTCCTAGGCGGAGATGTAGTATCTGGCTGAAGATTGGGCGGGCATGGCTCAGACAATGCAACAATGCAGGGCATAGGTCAGGCAGTAAAGGGAATGGCATAATACATAAATCACCCCAATATTAGTACGTACAGGATCCGGAACAAGAAATACATATACAACATGAACAATATTAACCATAAACAAAACAAATGAGAGGCACAGAGAACCATCTAGAGGTTGTCCCTAAAAAAACCCTAAAAGGCATTTTTGCCACGAGGACAGAACCAGGGCTTGGCACAAGAACAAAACTGGGACTTGAAATGAGAATGAAATTGAGCTTGGAACAGGTATAGAAGAGAGATTTGGAATGGCTGGGGTGTGCCGTGGTCATGAAGTCCTCAAATCCAGGTGATGGAATAAATGCAATGTTCTCAACTCCAGGTGGCAGAGCAAACACATTGTCCTTAAACCTGGGCGTCAGAGTGAGCATTAATTCCTTGAAACCAGCTGGTGGAGTGAGGGTGAGGTCCTCAGACCAGGGTGGAGGAGCAAGCACAAAGTTCTCATACCTGGATGGCTGGCGAGCATGATGTCCCCATTAACTCCATCAACTCCATCAACACTTGTTACAGGGATTTTCTTCACCTTCACCGACCCAGGTTATCTGCGCTGCTCACTCACTTCCCCCAATCCCCTTCCCTTGTGGTTCCCTGCGGGCTCTTGCATCTCTTTATTAAGCAATACATAAAGTAAAAAAATATCACAATCTGAACCAAGAAACATAAATGCAGAATAAAGAAAATCAGTGATAAACAAAACAGATGAGAGAAAATGATATTAAATTGGACTCAGGCTTAAATAATACAAGTAATTAAGAAACTGAGACTGTACTGTGAAACTAGAAACTTACAAAATGTCAATATAAGAGTTCCTGAAGCACTTCAAAAATAAAGCAAATTGGACATGTTTCTTAAAAAAATATGGCTCCTTATTTTTCCCATTTATTTGTTTCACAGAAGCTCTATCAGGTGCAGGTGAAGAAACAGATCATGTTAATTTACACATTCTCACATTGTATTGCTGCCCTACATAGAAATGTGTTTGGTGTCTATAAAAAAGCCTACATACTCCAGAAAAGAGATTATCAAAGTTCACAAATGTTTTGTATCACATGTAGAAAATACTAAAAGTACAGAATAGACACAAAAAAAAGTCACAAAAAAAGTACAGTAACAGTATTTATTCTTTGTTACTTGCCATGAATGGCTTTTGGCTCCATAGTACCAGCAGGAAGGGAACTACTTTCACCCCTGTTAATTACTCCAACTCTCGGCCGCTAGCTGTGGGTCACCAGCTCCACCAGTCGTGATGAGGTAGTTCAGATATGTGTTATGATATGATATGACAGGAGAACACTTTAACAACATTTGCAGACTTTAACTCACTCAAAAGACATTTTCTATAACAAAACATTTAAAACTGCTATATAAATATTTTTTAACAGCTTTAAAGCTCACCACATAGCCACCCGCTTTTGACCTAATATTGCACTAACAACTGGAATAGTAGCACATTCAGAATATAAATGCATGTAAACACCTTAGACAGAACCCAGTCTAGCTTGATCTGAATTTATTTTGAATGGGAATGAGAGGCATGGTGTAAACCTTTAATAATCCCTTTAAACCTTTAATAATCCCCCCTCTCTCTCTCTATGTTGAACTACACATGGTTGTCCGGAGCTGCTAGTAATCCAGGTTACAATTTCAACACTGAAGTTGAAAGTTGAGGACAGGAGGTTTTTCCTTGTCACAATTATCCTTGGCTTGCTTATTAGGGACAATCTGATAATTATGATTTATACACATTTCACCATATTGTTCAAAGTAATTTCCATATTTTTTCTTTTCATACTGTAAAGCTGCTTTGCAACAATGACCATTGTTAAAAGTGTTAGCGCTGTATAAATTTAAAAATTAATTAAGCATGTAAACACTTGGTCTAATCAATTCTCAATTTATTCTGTCAGAATAAATATATTCCTTACTGTGCCTATTTTGCCACATTTGCCACAAACACATGACTTACTCGAAGAAAAGTAGACTGAAAACCAAACCTTCAGGGATGAATTGACAGATCACTCTCACTCACTCACTCTCTATACCACTTTAACCTGTATTCAGGGTCGCAGGGGACCTGGAGCCTATTCCAGTAGACTTAGTGCACGAGGTGGGGTACACCCTGTGCCAATCCATCGCAGAGCATACACACATACTCACTCATACACTCATTCACACACTACGGGCAATTTGGGAATGCCACTTAGCCTAATCTGCAGGTCTATGGGAGGAAACCCACCAAGCACAGGGAGAACATGCACACAGAGACAGGAATTGAACCCGGACCCTGGAGGTGCAAGGCGACAGTGCTAACCACTACACCACCGTGTCGCTGATTGGACAGACCAATATATGGGGGGGGGCAATCTATTGCAGAGCTCACTCATTTAAACGTTACGAGCAATTTGGAAGTGCCAGTTAGCCTAATCGTCATGTCTTTGGACTGTAGGAGGTTTTCACCAAGCACGGGGAGAACATGCAAACTCCATATACACATGGAGGCAGGATTATGCGAAGCGCCACTAAAACACAGCTTGTTTGAGCAAAAATATCTGCAGCAGTCCGGGGTGAGGGAATGTAAAATACCCATACTGAGAGCCTGGTATGACAGAGCAACCAGAGTCCTTTCACATTTATTTACAGCCGAGCAGTGTGCAAATGAAGATCGACTAAACACTGATACCAGAAAGATATATATATATATATATATATATATATATATATATATATATATATATATATTTTTTTTTTTATATTACTAAAATACTATCAATATTTTAAACTGCTCTTTTTATGGCCTGCACACATACTGTAGCGATCTAAATCCCAACATTGTTATTGACTGGATCTTTTTAAATTTTAATTCAGGCCCGCTGACATATACAGTCCATATTTTCTGGCTGGCAGCCTCAACCACTGACTCTTCTCTCAAGCTCTGTTTTCTCATTTAGCTAAATGATTTCCAAGTACCTAGACCCCACCACCAGTGGATATTTGTTATAGCATCTCTGCGGAAATCACATAAGATGGAATTTAAACTGAGAGGAGCTTGCAACATACGTCAGCATGGAGGCACAGCAGGTAACTTTGTTACAGGACCACATACAGTAGATTCAGTTCGTATTGCCTGTGCTTAGTTCAGTGCTTATACTTTAGTTTAGTATGCGTGTATTTCTTGAATCTCGGTGAATATCCTTGTATTTCTCTAGTGTTTACAGTTTTCTCCCAACTATAGTTTTTCTGGCTGCAGTAAATTAAAGCTACGTGTGGGTGAATTTATGAATGTGAAACCAATGCAATATATGTAAAAAAAAAAAAGACTTTTAATGGGTTCCCAAACCCAGACAGTGTGTGTGTGTGTGTGTGTGCGCGCGCGCGCGCGCGCACGCGCCAGTATGTTGATAGAGCGATAGAGCGCGCGACCAGTTATCCTGTCGGCATGCGTCTCTACTGATACCAAAGTCACAAATGGCCAACGGTGGACCTCGCGCTAATATGGCCTGCGCACGCGACCATGTCACGTGGCTTAGTCAGTCGTCACCGGTGATGCCTTAGACATGATCCAACAATCTCCAGACAATATCTTACTCTCCTCAACCTGTAAGTATTGTTTAATTTTTCATTTAATTTCATATCTGTAAATGAATCCTTTTACATTATTCGTTTAAATAAGTAAACAAGACTAGGAATAGAAATATGTCAATAAATAACTGAGTGTAATAGTGGCAAATTATTTGTTTGTCTAACATAGAGAAATAATAATAATATTAATGAGAATTAAAGACATTATGACAAGATAGTAATAAGTTATATGGCTAAAATCTTATACTTTCAGTTTACAATAACTTTGCTTTGTGAATCAAAGGCTGGAAAAAAAAGACTGTGAAATATTTTTTTTCTTTATTGTTTGTTGTTTAAAAATATATCACTCAGTGATCCCAGATTTCCAAACAAAATAACATATTATAAAATAACCCAGAGAAGTATGCACACTTGCATTTTGTATTTTTTGTCTAATTTGTACTTAATAATAATAATAATAATAATAATAATAATAATAAAAACATGTTTTGTTATTTACATGTCACGTGTTGGTTTCCATTTGTAAAAATGTTAATGGATGTTTCTCTACTGCTAGCACTACATAAGGAACTCACGCACCCCAAGACTCCAGTGCACAATCTAAGCACAGCTGTAGAACTTAACAATATATAACAAATATAACAATATTGTTGTCGCGATGGCTGACGAGCTGGAAGAAATCAGTTTATCAGATGATTCTGGGATTGGCAGTTCAACTGAAGACTTGGATGCTGAAATTTCAGGGCGGCTAAAAACAGACACGCTGTCTAAAAAAATCATGAAAACTAAAGGTGCAACTGTAAAGGGTTTTGTGGAACCTGCAGCTGATGCCTCTGTAGGAAGAGCCTGTAAGGCCACAGGTAAAATTCTAAGCTTATGCTTGTTACTCTTTGTGTCAGATCTGATGCTTACATTTCCTTCATCAGATTTACAGGAAAGGTTTCGTTAAAACATTCATGGTATTTTAAGCTGTGTTTTGGATGAACATATTGCTATTGCTAAAAGTAACAATAGCAATATGTAAAAAAAGATATATAAATATATCTATTTAATAATAACATTTGAAAAGCAGGGTTACACAGTGGTTTTTATATTTTATATTTTAGTGTAAGTGCAGATTTTTACAAACCAGTTTGTGTAACTTGGTGACAACCACACCTCCTATTTTTCTCATAAACAGAAACATTATTGGTACAATCAAACCTTCCTGTAAATCCTTGAAACTGCTCCTAGCAAAGCTTTAATCTACTCTTTTCATTATTTGTAGAAACCTTTTTAAAGCTTGATTATGTCAAAATGTTATTCAGAATTTGATTCTGGCCCACTAGATGATAAAGCAGTTCCATTCACAGGTAAAGTGTACTTGGCTCCAGCTGAGCAGTATTGGAGTACGATAAGGGACAAGCCAGTGAAGCTAAGGATGAATAAGTCAGGGCCAGGCTCTGAGCCTCCTCTTACTGTACACCAAATGTTCCAGTTGACGGTGGACAATTATGGGGATCACCTAGCCCTCTGCTCAAAGAAGAATGGACCTTGGATTGCACTGTCTTATAAAGAATACCAACAGCAGTGCCGAGCTGCAGCCAAGAGTTTCCTTAAAGTATGAGTATAATAGAGTCAAATATCTTTATTGTTATTGCACAAGTGTAATGAAACGGTAAGGCTTGTAACATCCTTGCAACATGCTATATAACAAATGATATAGAAGAATATGTGTAACACTATAGACAGTATACTGTAAATATTTTTTAGCAGTAATTGTGCTTAGGTCAGGTGCCCCAAGTACAAGAAAGAAGATGTTTTGTCTTTAATTCCTAATGGTTACTAAATGTTCTGGTTGAGAACTTAGCTTAGTCTCCAGCTTTTGTAGCACTGCTCAGGTGAGACTATTGCTAAAACCTAATTCTCTAAGAAAATGCAGGTTTAGCAAAAAAGAAACTTTAAAGTTCAGTCTGCATCATTTAAATAAAATGGTGAGTTATGAATTTAGTTTTAAAGTAGAGTGAACTTTAAAATTTAAACTGTGTAATCTGTGCAAATAGTGTAAAAAATGCATATAAAACACTATTTAGAAAAAACATTAATAAATGTTAATAAATCTTTAGAAAAAAAAGAGGCAGAACAAGTACAAAAGCCTCCACACTGCTGTCCTAAAGTGTAAACATCCTGTTTGTGTGTGTGTGTGTGTAGTTGGGACTGGAGCGCTTCCATGGTGTTGGTATCATTGGATTCAATGCTCCTGAGTGGTTCATTGCAGACATCGGTTGCATCATGGCAGGGTACTACGTCTTATATCCTGTTCTGTATTCACACATTTCTTTTTTTCTGTACACACATTTATCTAAACATTTTTATCATCAACACCGTATACAGTACACTTATATGAAAGAGTCTGGACAATCCTCATATTTTTTGTTGATTTTTTAACTGACAAGAGGTGAAATTAAGATAATTCTGCAGATTTTAAAGTACAGTTACATTATATTTGGTGACTTTTAAAATAGCTAAATTGCTTTAATTGAATCATTAATCAGGTCAAATATTGTCACTAGGTATTTTTTTAGCTAATGGCCAAAGCATAAACAAATTTCTCTGTCTTTTCAAACATTGTGCTAACACTCAACAAGCACAAGCCAATGGCTTAAATATTTAAGTGGATCCCACTGCAAGGAATAAAAAAAACAAAAACAAATGAACACTGAGCCAGAACTACCTGTGTGCTGGGCAAATATCTGTAGGATGTTGGGTATCAATCTACTCTGCAGCATAACCTGTATGGAAGAGTCATCATAGGCAAATCTTACCCATGACCTTATCATAAATATTAACATACAGCATGAAGCATGTGAAACATTTTCATATAAACCAGAGGAAACAAGTTTTTTTGACTGATGACGTAAAAATGAACATTTTGGCGACAATCTCCAAAAAAACATAAATACCTATGCAAAATGCTTATATACAGTACATCAAGGTAAAATGTTTTCTGAAGCGCAATGATTGGACTGCCTGCTTCGTATACAAACATATGTTGAAGTATAGCTTGAAATACTCAGCAAGAAATAGGGTGTATCATTTGCTTAAACCAGAATAGAAAAACTCCAGGCTCCAGGCAAACTGTCAAGTCAAGTCAAGTCAATTTTATTTATATAGCGCTTTTAACAATTGACATTGTCGCAAAGCAGCTTTACACAATAAAAAGAAGTAAGTCTGTATGCAATGTGTATGAATCAAAATGATAAGGTTGTGTATAAAACTATATGAAACTGATAAAACTGTGAAATGTGCCAGTGGGGGTGTTATTGAGGAATTACAATACTGCAGAATTGCAAGTCCGGTATTGTTTGCATATTCCGCAATTACAATAAATTTTTAGAAGAAATTCGAATGAACATTTGCAGAAATGTTTTATTATTAAGATAACTGAAATTAAGTCTAGGTTCTTTTCACTTAAAAAATGCACAATAAATGTAATTTGGTGAGAGGTACCCAGACTTTGCATAGTTGGTTTATGAAAAAGCATGCAAGTCGTAGTGTATATATGTTAAATAAATGAAAAATTATTCATTTGTTTTTCAGAGGCCTTGCTGCTGGAATATATACCACCAACTCCACAGAAGGCTGTCATTATGTGGCTCATGACTCTGAAGCCAATGTGTTAGTGGTTGAAAATGACAAACAATTAGACAAAATCCTCCAGGTATTTACAGTAGCTTTCAACGAATTACACCTACAAAAGTTTTCAAAAAGGCATATGGTCATTCTGAACAATATCTCAATGATTTACTAATGAAATGCGGCAACTGAAATAAAGTTAGCTTATTGCCAAAGTCTGTTTCTTAGATTAGACATAAACTACCACACCTGAAGGCAATTGTTCAATACAAGGGAGAAGTGAAGAACAAGATGAAAAACATATACTCGGTAGGTTTATGTTACCTAAATTTAATGTAAAATGTCATTTAATTGTCACAAAAAAAATACTTAAACATCCAGAAAAAGGCCCTGGTCCTTGCATGAGAAACAGTTCAAGTTGCATAACTGTTGAACTACTATATCTGTTTCTTTAGTGGACAGAGTTTATGAAGATTGGGAAGGGCATATCTGACGCTAAGCTGGATGCAGTAATTAACAGTCAGAAAGCTAATGAATGCTGCACCCTCATCTACACATCAGGAACCACAGGAAACCCTAAAGGGGTTATGCTCAGTCATGACAATGTAAGTTATACCTGAATTGCTTATATAAAATGGTATTGAGATGTCCTTGAACATAGCACTGTTGGTACCAGGTGTTAGATATAAATAGAAAGAAATAAAAAAGGTGCTGTTTCCATGCTCAGAAGAAGAGTTCAGGTGATGTATTAAAGATGTACTTTGGTGTCCTTTCTTTGGTCAGATCACGTGGACTGCAAACGCAGCAGGATCTGTGGTGAATGTGAAAAATGGGAAGGATTCTGTAGTGAGTTACTTGCCCCTCAGTCATGTGGCTGCCCAAATGAACGACATGTGGATCTCTATGAGATTTGCAGGCACCACCTATTTTGCCCAACCAGATGCACTGAAGGTTTGAATTGTATTTGGTATTATATGTATATAAATTAATTATTTGTACAGTATTTATGAATGCAGATCACATTTAAAATAAGCATAAACATTATAGGTTTCTGAATTTAGTTTTAGAAATGAGCTATAATCTTTTTTATGTCTTAATACAAAAATCCATGCAAAAATGGCAGCAATCATATCATATTGCAAATGTAGCTCAGTTTTTTTTTTGTGGTAGAGTAAGTGGAATTTTGGATGAAAATTCTGTCCCTGCAGGGTTCTTTAATCACTGTTTTGAGAGATGTGCGTCCCACAAGCTTCTTGGGTGTTCCACATGTGTGGGAGCAGATGCAGGAAGCATTGAAAGACAACAGTGCAAATTCTTCATTCATGAAAAAGAAAATTGGAGAGTGGGCCAAGCGTATAGGACTTCAGGCCAGCTACAACAAAATGAATAAGTATGTTTGACATAAATCATCACTTATTAAGGTATTTCTTGGTTTGGTGTATTCTACAGAAATATGTCAATCAGTATTGTTCTTATGCTCTAATCTCCAGTAATCCCTCAGTGCCTTGTGGCTTCACGTTGGCTAATAAACTGGTCTTCAGGAGGGTACGTGCGTCTCTTGGGTTGGATTGCTGCAAAACCTGCTTTTCAGGGGCAGCACCAATGACTAAGGACACACTGGAATACTTCATGAGTCTAAACATCCCCATCTTTGAGCTGTATGGCATGAGTGAGAGTACAGGCCCTCACACCATGTCCTGGTCTGACAACTTCCGTATTATGAGGTCTGTCCCTTAATTCACTTCCTGTAGTTTTTTTTTTATTTTTTATTTTTATTTTTTTTGTCCACAGTAAGGAATTTTCACAATATAAGGCTGTACATAACAAGCTGCTTTCCAGTCTGGTAATAAACTAATTACATAGGGATATATTATAAAACTCAAACCTGAAATACAGTTAAAAACATGCAGATGTGCAGTCAGATAAAACATCTGCTACAAGCTTTATTGCTTTAAAAATAAAAAAAGGTGGAAAGGTGGTTAAACAATTTAGTTTAAGTGCTGTAATCAGATTGAATATTATTATGCACATCATTAAATGCACTTATAGATAATATATGGAACTAAAATTTATTTTAAAACAAACAATGTGATAATTTTTAGTCTAAATGTTTTCCCACAGCTGTGGTAAGGAGATACTGGGTTGCAAAACAAAGGTGAACAAGCCAGATGCAGATGGCATTGGAGAGTTGTGTTTCTGGGGCCGTCATGTCTTCATGGGCTACATGAATATGACAGATAAAACTGAAGAGGCACTGGACTCAGAAGGCTGGCTGCATTCAGGAGACCTGGGAAAGCATGACATTGATGACTTTCTATACATTACAGGCAGGATAAAAGGTAGAAATGCTTGTACTGTAAATTCATCTTTATGCTTTTGATAATATGACCAGATGAGATGGTTGGTGTCTTTTGTAGTTATTAGAGCTACCAAAAATGACTAAATGAATAAATGTTCCAATTTGTTTTTTCTAGTATAATCAGGAAATTACTAAATAGAATATAGCATACTGAACAGTTCTATTCCTTGATTTACCTCCATATTGTACAATTGACTCTTGTTTATTAGAAAAAGAATGCTTGCTATATGTTTTACGGAGCTAATCATCACTGCTGGGTTAGAAAATATCCCACCAGTCCCTATTGAGGATGCAGTCAAGAAGGAACTGCCCATTATTAGCAAGGTCGTGCTGGTGGGAGACAAAAAAAAAATCTCCCTCCATGCTTCTTACTCTCAAAGTATGACAATCAATTTTTAAATAGCCCTTACATTAAATTGTCAAATTCCAATATATATTTTTATATATATAAAAAAAAATATATATATTTCCAGTGTAAGGTTGAGCTGGCCCCACTGACTGTAGAGTTCTGCAGAAAGAATGGTGTCATGGCAAGTAAAGTTTCAGAGATCATCAGAAACAAAGAGCCAGCCATTTATAACGTGATTCAAGAAGGTGTGGACAAGGTCAATGCCAAGGTCATGTCCAAAGCTCAGAAGGTCCTGAAGTGGGCACTTTTATCGCATGCCTTCTCTGTATCTGGAGGGGAGCTTGGTAAGAATTTATTACTTATATGCAGGACTTTACAGTACTGTATATGCATGAAATTGCAGTTTGATGTTAATATTGTGAACATCACTTAATATAAATACATACTCACAATATATATTTACACTGATCAGCCATAACATTAACACTACTGCTAGGTGAGCCGAACAACACTAATTGCCAAATATACACCAGCAAGCTGGTGACAGGATTATGGCCATCCAAGGCTCACCTATGCCTGCGATAAGGCAAAAGATTAGCCCGTCCAAACTGATACCACAGAAAAGCCACTGCAGCGCAAATCAATGAAATGAAAGCACCTTGATTATAATCTTGGCCACGATAGAAAGGCACAAGAACGTCCAGTGCAGCACAGGCTCCAACAGGCAAAGTGCCCAAGGACATCGACCTGGCCAACAACCTTCACATATCCCAATCGAATTGAGCAACCATGGGATGTGCCAGACAAATGTCCTGGTGCCAGACAACACTGCGTAACCCCAGAGATCATAGCCTAAAGGTCCTGAGGCATCCAGGTGGCATAGTGGGACTGAAAACATAGGAGGTTTTAATGTTAATGTTTTTATTGTTATGGCACATCTGTGTATATAGTTTTATATTTATAAATCGGGCATGTCTGTGGAACACTTGAGGCAACACCCTACAGTTAAAAAGAAGTCAAATAGAGTGTTTTGCTGGTCTGCAGAAGGCAAATCTGATAAACCAGATGGTATCAAATTTGATACTTATACTAATAAGGCACTATGAATCTCAAAAGGCCAGTTGTCTCACACATGTACAAAGAAAAAATTTATAAGTTTTATAAAGTTTAACTTACTTCAGTTTACTAATTTAAGCTGAGAACTTGGCATAAGGGTGGAACTGGAGCTTGGTACAATTGGGGTTTGGCACAGGAAAAAATGGGACTTGGCAAGGCTTGGTGTGATGTGAGCATGAATTCCTCAAACCTGCGTGGTGGAAAGAACAAAATCCAGAATTAAACAATTAAATCCAGGCTGTGAAGCCAACACTAGCCAAGGCAGGGCTGGTTGCAGCTCAGATGATGCAGGCCATGGCAGACAAGCTGATGCAGGGTATCACTCAGGTTAAGCAGGTTGTGGCCCAAAGAGTTCAGGGCAAGCTCAGGCAGTGCAGGGCATGGCTGATTGAGGGCATGGCTCCGCTCCTTTAGGACTTACAGGAAATGCATCAGAGGACTCAGGAGGTAAATTATTGCTAACATTGGAGAGAGAGAGAGAGAGAGACTATTTCACTGTTAACAGGACGTTCAACAAACATCTCATGGTTAACCGGTACCATAAGTAGACTCTCATGAAGTTAAATAAGGCATTCAGGAAGCATCTTTTGATTCACCAGGCTTTCAGTAACTAGAATGTGACTCAGGAACTATAACAAGGTTTTAAGAAAGCATCTCAATGCTTGCAGGTTCTAGGGACTCAGATCTGTCAGTGCTCACTAGAAACATAAGAGAGTTAATGATTACAAGGTTCATGAGAGCTACCACTTAACTTTGGTTGGGACTGGGTGCTAGAGGTCCAAATGTCAACCTCCCCCTCAAGTTGAGCTAGCTGGGTGGTGAGCACTGCTCCCTCCCCCAGAAACTCTTGCATAAATTCTGTATGATGTGCAGCATATATGCATTTGTATAGCTATCTCCTTTACTCAATGCTGGATGGCATCCACCGGCTGCTGCCAGTCTTCACTGTCTGGCCTCTGTCGCCCCTTGGTAAGGAATTCTCTTCACCCTGGACACTGCTGCCCTCACAGCCCTTCCTTCTGGTGGATAAATGGAGCCACTTTACCCTGCATACCTTTTGCTGTGAATTGAAGGGCACACACAGATACAAATATTCAACATGAATACTATCAGCAATTAACAAAACAGATTCGATAACAATACTAAATGAGACATGCACACAAAACATGAAACAAATTGTTTATAGGCACATGTGACATAACCCCCACCAAAAGGCGCTACTCTGGAGCACATTTGTGGTCTAGAACATACTCCACAAAATGTTTGCTTGGGCTGTCCAACAGAGAGGCTATGGCACTGAGCATTGGGACTGGGTGAGTTGGGGCTTGGATCAGTGACAGAAGGAACTTGGCATGGCTGGGATATGCTCTGGGCATGAACTCAAACCCAGATTGGTGGATTGAACACAGTGTCCTCAAATCCAGGTGGCAGAGCTAATGCAAAGAACCCAGGTGCCGGAGTGAACGCACATGTCCCTATATCCAGGCAGCTGGCAAACACAAGGTCCTCTAACAATGTCCACAATGAGGGCCTCCAACCTGGAAAGAGAAGCAAGCAGAAAGTCCTCATACCGGGATGGCAGAGAAAAGCATAACGTCCCCACAGCCAGGTGGTGGAAGTAGTGCACTGCTCTCAAACTCAGCTGGTGGAAACAGCGCTAGAGCATACTACCGACTAGGAGGAGAGGTTCCAGCATCTGTCTGAGGCAGTGCCAGGCATGGCTCAGGCAGAGCAACTTTCCTTTCAAGCTGAGCCAGCTTGGTGATGAGCACTGCTCCTTCCTTCACAAGCTCCTGCATAAATGTTAATACACACTGTGCTCCATTACCCACTGTTGGAGGGCATGCAGCCACTGCAGACAGTTTTCATCATCTGGCCTCCATCGCCTTGGTGATGCGGATTGAACGGCACACGTCTGAGCCAGGAGCCTTCCCAGCTCGGCTGCGCTACTTGCTCAAAAAAGAAAATTAAGGAAATGAGTTTGGAAAGTGTAAGGAAATATGTATAAAATCAAAATGATCAGATTGTCCATGATGAGCAGGCAAGGGCGACGGTGGCAAGAAAAAAACTCAGAGTCAGTTGAGATCCTGCTGCATAATCTTTCATTTTTAGTGTTTCTTTTAAATGAATGATTAATGATTACTACAGCCAGGCTTTATTCAAAGCAATTCAGGATTTTTTCATCGTCTGCCATGATTTTTTCCAAATTGCTGAAAGAAAATTATTGAAGAATATTCCTCATGTATTCAACTGATGCATCCAAATTCTCCTGTTAGGCAGCAGTAAAAAACACGAGATAAAATGTTTACAGTTGATCTCTAGTGGCCATAATTTGTGGCCAAAAATAAGCTTAAAAAATAAATGAAGATCAGTTGATGCTTACATTCCATTGAGCAAACCCAAAGGCCAAATATCTTCAGGGTCACTCTCTGGTGATGACCACACCCTTTCCTTGATAAACATTGCCCTCAATGTGGTACACATTACTGATGATGAGTATATTAAACAACTGTTTGAGTATATTTAGAAAGTCAGTCTGTGTTATTTAGAATATTTAGAGTGTAATTAGATATTTTGTAAAGGTAAATGTGCAAGTTTATCATTAATCTGCTTTAAAGTAGCAGTCTCAGTGTGTGAAACACTGAAAATATCTCATTCTCATAGGATGGAGAACATTTGTGTATGTTTACACTCAAAGCATTTAATCAGAATTAACTTTTTTTTTTTTTTTTTAGATTATATGCTGATGGGATTAATTGTTATATACATAGTGTATTTCAATAAATCAGTCTTTTTAATTAGGTGTTAATACAATTATATACAATTTATGAAAGAACAGCACTGGATGTACAATATGTTTAATTCAGCTTCAAACTGAATCAAGCAGATGCTTTAATTTGTCAGGGTCAATGTGGCTTAAATGATTTATTAGAACTAGAACCAGGGTATTTAAAAACTAGGTTCTACTGTGTGTGTTAGTGCAAAACTAGTGTTTACACAGTCAAGCCTGCAATTCATTACATAGTTTTGTCACATAGTTACATAGTTCTGCCCGCCCGTGGACAAACATGTTTGGGGGCGGTTTTGTAAGGATGAGCAGAACATTAGATCAAAGTGTGGAACTTTCATTGGCACAAATCACAGAGCAACACGTCACACAACCCCCAGCAGGGGGCAGCAGTGCATTGAAGAAAAGGAAAGAGAAAACCTGCAGTGTAGGAGCCTGAGGATGAGAACCACATAACGGACTTGAACCGCCAATAAGCTAATGATTATAAACTCATGACTCGGAGCAATATGGATGGTTGTATTGTAGATTAAAAAAAAAAAAATAGATAAGCACCATGGTGAGAAAGCAGGGGAAAAACAGTACACTGAATGCATGTTTATGGATGCCACGGACAATTTAATTCATTTTAGGCTTTCTGATAATAATAATAATGTTTTTTTATTATAATTTTGTAAAAACTTTGAAATGAATGATTGTGGGATTAGCTGTTTATGATTGTGGGATCATTCAGTTGATCAGATTGGAAACACATACTGTATGTTTCATTATCCCACAATCCTGTAGTCTCTGCTGTATTTTGATGTTTGTCCATAGGATATAATTTAAAGTGAGATTATTTAGTTGTTAGTAATTTTATCCAAAGTTAATTACTAAGTGAGTTGCAGTACAGTTTGAGCATAGAGCTGATAAAGGAACCGATGATGAACCATCAGTAACAAGTGCTGAAATACACCATCTGAAACAAGGGAGGGAGAGCTGTATCAAGACAAGCATATCTAAGGGTTGGAGGAAATTACTCAGGAGTGACACACTTGATACCAAAACAGGCTAATAAATAATAATGCATCGATAATATAGCCATTGTATAATATACTTAAAGGATCTTTAAAGCTTTAATGTGTTGTCATGGGAACCTTAGGGTTCTACTTTACTGGTTTCTCCAAAGTGGAAAGCAAAGACTGTGCCATAAGGTAGAAACGTCATTAATGGATTTAATTGTTAATGTCAGAAACATCGGCCTCCTGTGCATTTCATGGTTATTCCGAGAACTCCTATTCTAAGGATAAGTAAAGCTCATGGTGATGACTCACAGGTTAGTCTCTTTGTGCTCTATTCTTTAATTTTGTAACATCATGCACTCTGAAGACAACAATGCCATATATATATACACACATATATATACATACACATACACATACACACGCCTTTTTGCAGGACAGTTACTCAGTTGTCTTACAGTACCACTGTTTTAGGTTAAGTTGTTGTTTGTAAAGGGAGTGAGAGTAACAATTTCAGTTCTCTATACTGTATGTATGCACTGTACGTGTAGCAGAATTGACAATAAAGTTGACTTTGACATATACACGTATTGTGTGTATACACACACACACACACACACACACACACATACACACACACATATACAGTGCTTAGGGCAAATGAGTACACCTCACTATATTTGTCAGAAAACCTTCAGTTTCTTTTCAGAATTAACATTTTCTATGAGATACTATACTACAAAATACTCCCACAAAAGCAGACAGGTGACTATAAAAGGGCATTACTTAAAGAAAAGCCCTTCCCATTTCATGCTGTCAGCAATGGCTCCACATGGGAGAGAAATGTCACAAAATCTGAGAAAGAAAATCATTTCTTTACACAAAAAAGGTGGCGGCTACATGAAGATCAGCAAAGCTTTATATATCAGTCAAAATACTGTAGCAAAAGTGATCCAAAAATGAAAGAAAGATGGAAGTGCAACCAGAGACGTTCAGGCCGTCAACGGAAGTTAACACCTCGACAGGAGCGTCTTCTGATGAGAAGGGTTGAAGAAAATTGCCATGCAAGTGCACTGCAGTTAACTAAAGCAGTAGAAAGCCAAACTGGTGTGACCGTTTCCCGTGACACCATACGGCGCACACTGCAGAGGAATGGCATGCATGGGTATCATCCACAAGGGAAGTCTCCCCTAAAGCCCATGTACTGTACAAAAAAGCACGCCTAGAATTTGCTAGGGCCCATGCTGAAAAAGATGAAGACTACTGGGACTCTATACTCTGGAGTGATGAGACAAAGATGACTGTTTTTGAAACTAATGGTTTCAAAACTGTATGGCGTCGTAAAGGTGAGGATTTCAAAGAAAAATGCATGGTGCCTACAGTAAAACATAGTGGTGGCAGCGTCCTTATGTGGGACTGCATGAGGGCTCCCGGCTTTTGGGGAGCTGCATTTCATTGATGGTATCATGAACTCAACAATGACCTGCTCTATACTGAAGGAGAAGATGCTGCCATCACTTCGTGCACTTGGTCGTCGTGCACTTTTCCAACACAACAATGAACCAAAACACACATCTAAAGCTACTGTTGCATTTCTGAAGAAGAACAGGGTGAAGGTGATTAAATTGCCAAGTACAGTATGTCTCCTGATCTGAACCCGATCGAACACCTGTGGGGAATTCTGAAGCGACAAGTTGAGCATCACTCTCCATCCAGCATCCAGGCTCTAAAAGAGGTTATTCTTGAACAATGGAAAAAGATTGATGTTGCAATATGTCGCCAACTTGTTCATTCCATGCCTAGAAGACTTGGTGCTGTCCTTAAAAATCACAATGTCATACAAAATACTAGATGTAGTAGTTTTTGTTGCGGTGTGTATTCATTTTTTGCTTCAACCAATTTGAGTAAACCTGAAGATTTTGTGATCTAAGTTATATTATTAACCTTAATTTCATGTTATGGAGTTAAGCAAGTGTTCAATAAAACTTCCAATAAAACTTGGAAATTGTTCTTTTGTTCATTGAGCTACTGATTCAATTTTTACTTTTTAAATGGGATGTACTCATTTATGCTGAGCACTGTACATTATATACACACATTCCTATAGGAAGAATGTAGAAAGAAAGATGTTTTAGTCAATACAATCAATGTTAAAGTGAATATGTGCATTAATTAAATGAGTATTGCAAACTGATTATTCAGTATAATCATTCAGTATAATTTAAAAAATATATTTTTTGTCGCTTTCTGCTTAGCACATGATTTCCAGATTGTACTATCAGTATCAGCATGCTACTGTAGTATGCAATGTCACTGCTTACTGTAGTTTATCATAGCTAATATTATTAATTATACCTGAATTATAGTTACATAATAATATATATAAAGCTGCTATTCATGTATCACTTCACAATCTGCCTTGATCTTGACCTAAGTCCATTAAACCAGCACCAAGCTGCCACTAGTGCTCAGACATTATGTTTTATCTGCCCTTTGACCCCACACTAACTTATCAGTTCTGCAAAAGATATAAAGAAAACAGGGGAGGTTTCAAAATCTTTCTGTATTAAAAATGTAATGCGTTACTATTTTTAAATAATTGATGTTGACATACAGTAAATGTCCACATTCAGATATACATGTTATTTGGCTTACAACTTCAACCACTGAATCTTCTCTCAGGCTCTGTTTGTCATTTGGCTACATGATGATTTTCAAGTCCCTTTTTTCCCCCAGTGGATATCAGATAGACTTCACGGATACATGAAATAAATCAAGAAAGAAAATATCCCAATGGAAATCACATGAGCTGGAATTTAGACCACAAATGAGAGGAGCTTGCAAATTATGGCAGCATGAAGGCACAGCAGGTACAGTAACATTATTACAGGACCACATAGTCTCCGACCATGTTGTTTATGCTGAATTTTGCATGTGCTTCTTGTATCCATGTGGGTATCCTCATATATATCCAGGGTTTACAGTTTATATTTATAACTCCACAAGACATGGCAATTGTTCTACTGGCTGCAGAAAAGTAATGCTAGGTGTGAATAAGTTTATGCATTTCTGTGTCCAGATGCATCACACACACCACACCCTAGCCTACTAAACAGTAAGTGGATAGACTGTGCGACCAGTTACCGATTTTCATGCGTCTCTATGGAGACCTTCAGCTGCTTATACTACTGTACTAAATATTGAATTTTAAATGTTATACTGCTGTCAGATAGACTATTAGCTCAATAGAGATTTTCAATTATTTGAAATAATGAAAACTCTAAAGTCTAAAGTGAATTAGATACTGTACAGGATGCTGTCCCACAAGATTTAAATGAAGATTAAATCACATGACCTACATTTACAATTACAAATTTTTTGTTTTTATATTTCTTATATATTTTTTGAAAGGTTTATATTTTGTTCTATTTTATTATGTCTCTTTAGCCAAATGTTTTTTTTTCCAATTTTGTTTTATTGAACATTTATCATACATAAACATATAAAAAACAATGAATTAAATGTATTATTTATAGATCAAAATGAAAAGGAAACTGAAAAACTCCCCACCCACCCCGAACATACACTGTTCACATGCACACACACCCCTGCATCCTTCAGCTCAAACAAATCTGTGTGAAATAGATTGGTCATGCATACACTCCGATGCCCAGTCTGGATAATCATTCAGGCAATACCTGTAAGTTTGCAAAATAAGCAATAAATGGTTGCCATTTGTGGAAAAAAAATATTAGTAGAACCTCTCGGTGTATATTTTAATCTCCTCTAGTTAAAAAAAAAAGATAAATCTTTAATCCACTGAGAGATAGGGGGACAATTAACGGACTTCCAATGTAAAAGTATGGAACATCTGGCCAACAATTTTGAGAAGGCGATAACGTCTTTATGTGTAGAACTCAAGGGAACTGAATCATCTGTAATGCCAAATATAGCAGTTAATGGACATGGCTTCAACCGTCCACCAAGTATAGTGGACATGAGATAAAAAAAACCTGTCCAAACGTTGTGCAGGTTTGGGCACAAAAAGAACATATGACTTAAATTACAGGGAGAGGTGTGGCACCTGTCACATCTATCCTCAACGTCAGGAAATATTTCAGCTAGCCTTGATTTGGAATAATGGACTCTGTGAAAAACCTTAAACTGAATAAGACTGAGACGGGCACAAGAAGAGCTGGAGCATATTCTGTCTATGGCTTTCTCCCAACATTCTTCACTCAACTGCAATCCCAATTCATTTTCCCAAGCAGATCTGGTTTTAGTGATTTTACAATCACCAAAAGATAAAATAAAATTGTATATTCTTGATATCACACCTCGCTGATACGGGATAAATGTGATCAGAATTTCCCAGGGCTGCTTGGGAAGTATAGAAGGAAAATTGGGAAAACACTTGGATACAAAGTTGCGAACTTGTAGGTAACAAAAGAAATTAGCTGCAGGCATCTCATACTCTTGAGGACAGACTAGCAAAACTTTGAAATCTTCATATAAATTATAAAAATCTGTGATGCCTTTGTAATACCATGATGAAAATGCTGAATCTATAAGTGACGGGGGAAACAAATGATTTTTATGTAATGAACCCATTGCTGACGCAGACCCAAATTTAAAGTGCGTCTAAACTGATACCAAATCTTAAGTGTATTAAGTACCACTGGGTTATCAGTGTATTGAGTGGGTTTGATTGGAAAGGAAGTGCAAAGTAAAGCTAATACACAGGATGGTTTACAAGACAATAACTCTAATTTGCACCATGGTGATTCAGATGAGTTTATCCAAAAATTTTATTTTTGAATATGTGCAGCCTAGTAGTAAATTAGGCAGCGCTAGTCCACTACTAAGTCTACAGCTCTGTAGTAAGGTCTTACGGATTCTCTGAGATTTCCCAGCCCAAAGAAAAGAGATTAAGATTTTATCCAAGGAATCAAAAAAATACTTAGAAAGAAATAAAGGAAGTGATTGAAAAAAATAAAGAAATTTAGGAAGAGTCGTCATTTTAACTGCATTGATTTTTCCGGTTAAAGAAAGAGGCAAATTGCTTTCATTTGAGTTCACATCGGAAATAAGAGGAGAAGGTCAGATAGAGAGCGAGTCACTGTAATACCAAGATATTTAAAGCCTGAACAATTGAGTTTAAAGGGCAGGTTTAGATGCTGAAGTTGTAAAGCACTATTATTGACCAGGTAGTATTCATTCTTATGCAAATTTAGCTTATACCCCGAGAAAGAACTGAAATTATCCAAAATAGTTAAAATAACAGGAATAGAGGCTGCAGGATCAGTCACATAACAACAAGTCATCGGCATATAAGGATCATTTTTGTTCCAACCCATTACGAATAATACCTTTAAAAGCAAGAGAAGATCTAAGCTTAATAGACAATGGTTCAATAGCAAGGGCAAAAAGCAATGGTGACAGGGGACACCCCTGCCGGGTACCACGTCCAAAAGTAAAATAATCACAGAGGTTATATCATTTGTGTGAACACTAGCTTGCGGGGGATGTGTACTCTTTAGCCAAACTTACTCTTATTTAATTCAATTATTTATTTCTTGTAAAAAAAATGTTATATATACATTTTTAAGGTCACGGCAGTCGTATAAGCATTTCACTGCATATCGTACTGTGTTTGACTGTGTATGTGACAAATAAAATTTGAATTTAAATTTGAATTTGAATTTGAATTTAGGCATTTGGCAGACACTCTTATCCAGAGCAACATACAAAAAGGTGGTTACACAGACCTAATGTTCAGGATAGAAACATAAACTGTATGAAACCCATATCTAAAGCCTACTACCACTTTCTTATATGTAGGCACACTTTCGAAACCAGATCATTCACCAGAATTTTGTAAAGGATTAATTGGGTTAAATCTTGCTGCATACTAAAAGTATATTAATTGTAGCTTGAGAGAAACTAAGATTATGACCAACAAGACTTGGAATGTCTTGGATATGTTAATAAATAACTTTATTGGTAGCACCAAGTTATTCATTTGTTTAAAATAGAGAAACATTAATAATATTAATAAGAATGAAGAAAAAAAATGGATTACTTGGCGAGTAAGCAACATGAACACTAATATGTTTAAAGCCTCAATATCATCTGTGAGGAATTAAATAAAAGTTGAATCTTTCTGCATACTGAAAGCAGAGTAATTGTAGCTTGAGAGAAAATAAAGATTATGACCAATATTCTTTCTTTATGTATTTTGGTACATTATACATACTGTATATGTTTTAGAAACTGTTTATTCTCTCTGCTTATAATTCTGAATTCTGATTATAATATTCCTATAGCCATACATTTTTTCAAGAAAGCTTTAAATTGCACTAGATTGCTCCTCTCCACCTTGCACGTTAACTCCTGGATAAGATCCCATGCTACTACCGTTACATGCTAGTTATGATTTGTTAGAAAGGTTTGTTCTGTTGCAATTTTTTGCTTTAATTCTAGAATTTAATCATTTTAAAATTATTTTAAAACTGTATGCCACAATGCAGCTGTTCTTAAAAAAAAAAAAAAAAACAGATGTCAAAGGAAGATAACATTCAAATTGAATGTAAATCTGGACACAGGAAATCATTTAATTAAATATCAATGTCTTTTTGTTTCTAAATCATCCCAAATAAAGACAATGGCATATTATTCAGGGGAAATCCTTCCACAACTAAACATTACAATAGTGGGCTAATAATAAAAGTACTTATTTGATTTAATACATTTCTGTGTCCAGATGCATTTCAAACCACACCCTAGCCTACTAAACAGTATGTGGATAGAGTGCGCAACTGGTTACCGAGTTGGCACGCGTCTCTATGGAGACCTCCAACTGCTTATACTACTGTACTAAATAGCATGCCACCCATGGACCTTCGCTGCTATCATCTGCGTGATACCATGTCACATGACCCAGGCAGTCTCGCTGATGAAGGCTTAGACATTATTACACAATCACCAGATAATAATTCACTCTTTCCTCAACCTCCAGGCGTGTACCTGAACACAAGTGATATCTGTATACATACAGCCGTCTGTATCTCTGAATAGTTATCAGAAAACATTACTACCTGTAAGTATTGTTTGTTTTTCTATTAAGTTTCACATCTGTAAATGAATGTTGATTAATTTAAAGAAGTAAACCTAACTAGGAACATAGATACAGTATGTTAATAAGTAACTTTGAGTATAATCGTACCAAGTTATTCATTTGTTTAAGGTAGAGAAACATTGATAATATTACTAAGAATGAAAAGAAAGATGGGTTGAAAGAATGAAAGAAACGCTGGGTTACTTGGAGAGTAAACAACATGCACACTGATGTGTTTAATGCCTTAATATCATCTGTGAGGAATGACATAAATGTGCACAGCATCTGTGTTATATAGGATTTGGTGACGTTCATACCAACAGAAGTTGAACTCCTTTAAAATCTCCTTAGAAACTCTGCTTTATTTTATTAATGATACCAGTTCTCCATGCTGCTCCATATCACTTTACACATCAGATGTGGTTCATGGCATGTAGCACTTGCAAAAGTTTATTTGCGGGCAGACCTCGATGTTGCCACACCAGTGTTGTAATTACTGTATGAACTTTGTCCTTTTGCCCTCTCACACTGGTAATGACAATGTAGGTTACAGACCCACCACTGCAGGGGGAATTGGTTGGTTAAAACAGCAGGATATAAGGCAAAATATGTGCCCTTGCTGTCCAAAGTGCGTCTCAACATGGTCTTCCGTAATTTATTCTCCTGCTCATCTACAGTATAATTGCATAAGCCCTAAAATTCCCTAGATGGCACCATTGGTTGATATTTTATATGAACATCCAAGCGTATGAACGTGATCTGCTTCTGAGCCAATGTTCACATATTATCTTACTGTCCTTGATGTGAAATGGTAATCTGGTGAACAGATATGGGTGAAAGGCAGACTGATGAAAGTTAAATGATTTATGCCAGCTTGTAGCACCATTCTTTCATCACTTTTCTGCTCTTGACTCAGCATTGGCTTACTTAACACATATGGTCAATGTGTTGCAACAAGATGCACTCATAAAAAGCTCTTGACTGAAATTAATCAGCTAGTATTGGGGTAATAACAGAGATACAAATCTGAAGACCAAGCATAAATGTTTAAAACTGAAAACTAATTACTTTTAGTTTACAATCATTTTGCTTTGTGAACTAAAGGCTGGATTTTTCTAACTGTGTCTAACATTTCTCTTTCTTAATTTTTAAAGAGTTCTGTTGTTTGAACATTCTTCCGTAATGTCAGTCCGTGATTCCAACCTTCGAAACACCTTGGGAAATAATCCGGGGAGGTATGTACACTTGTGTTTTTATAGTTTTGGTCTAATTTGTACACAACAATTAAATAAATAACACGGATTAAATGTCACATGTTTGTTTCCAATTGAACAATGGTAGTCATGTTTCTCTGCTGCTAGCACTATAAAAGAAACTCAGGCACATCAAGACTCCAGTGCACAACCCAACGGCAGCTGTATGACTTCTATAAGCGAAAACAATATTATGGTGTTGGCGGCTAAGAAGGTGGGAGAAATCAATTTATCAGATGATTCTGGGATTGACAGTCCAATTGGAGGCATGAATGCTGAGATTTCAAGGCAACTCAAAACAGAAACGCTGTCTGATAAAATCATGGAATCTAAAGAGGCAACTGCAGCTGATGCTACTGTAGGAGGAGCCGTAGGTAAAATTCAAAGCTTATGCTTGTTAATCTTTGCGTCAGATCTGATGCTTACATTCCTGTCCTTGAGCAGATTTACAGGAAGGTGTAGATAAAACATTCATAGTATTTTAAGGCCTGTTTTGGATGAACACATTGCTATTCAAATGAACAAAAAGTAATTTTTTTTTATTTTTATGTATTTAGTCATAACATTTGAAAGGCAGGACTATATAGCATCCTTTATATTTCAGTGTAGGTGCAAAATTTAAAATGCCGGTTCATGTAACTCGGTAACTACTACACGCCTACTTTATTTTCTTACAAACAGAAACAGGATTGTTACGATCAGACATTTGATATCCTTCCTGTAATTCATCCTTGGACCTTCCTCTAGCAAAGCTGTGAGCGACAGAAACCTCACCTTTCATCTACTTATTTAAAAAAAAAAAAAAAAAACTTTTTGAAAGCCTAATCATGCCAAAATGTTGTTAAGGAGATTCTGACCCACTGGATGACGAAGCTATCCCATTCACAGGTAAAGTGTACTTGGCTCCTGCTGAGCAGTATTGGAGTACGATAAGGGACCAGCCAGTGAAGCTAAAGATGAATAAGTCGGGTCCAGGCTCTGAGCCTCCTCTTACTATACACCAAATGTTCCAGTTGACGGTGGACAAGTTCGGGGATCACCCAGCCCTCTGCTCAAAGAAGGACGGAGCTTGGGTTACACTGACTTATAAGGAATACCAACAGCAGTGCCGAGTTGCAGCCAAGAGCTTCCTCAAGGTATGAGTATACTCGAGTAAAATCTCTTTATTGTTATTGCACAAGCGTAACGAGACTGGGTTTTCAACTTCCCTTACTACATGCTATATAAGAAACAATATATAAAATGCAATTTAAAAAAAAGACTATATGTGTATGTATGCATGTGTGTAAGTAAAACTATACATTATAAACAGTAATAGTGAAACCGCTCCAGACATTCCAAGTAAATGTAGGTCTTTTGGCTGATTCGGTCAAGGGGTTACCACAGCAAACCATCTGATCCGCACACAACTTTGACACTTTTAACAGGTTTTACCCTGGATGAACTTTCTGATGCAACTCTCCCATTTTATCGGGCCTGGGTTTGAATCGGATAGATAAACATACAGGTAGATGTTGTTGTTCAGTGTTTGGGAGGTCAGTGCATGTCATTTAAACAAAATCGTACTATTCAGTACCACCTCTGTTCTCTATCAGGCTCTTACTGGCTATCAGATTTTCAGTGCAATACAAACGTTTGCTTAATGTATTTACCTTTCAGTTCTTTTACCCTCATGAATCTTAATGTGTCTTCGTCTTATAAATTATTAGGTATTTTCAGCTTCTTTGCACTAGATTTCCAAAACTAAAGAAACCATTTTTAAAACTATAGTAAGGTATTCTGTTACCCACTTATTCTGTGACATTTCACAAGTTATTGAACTTCTCCATCATACACTTGCACTGAATAAATGATATTAATTAATTCATTAATTCAATCATTCGGTTAGTCATTCATTATCCTGTGCGGGGTCACTGGGGGCTAGAGCTTATCCCAGGGGGTTACACCCACTATTCATGCTGTACTGAAACTTGTGTGTGTTTTTTGTGTGCAGTTGGGGCTGGAGCGCTTCCATGGTGTTGGTATTCTAGGATTCAATGCACCTGAGTGGTTCATTGCAGACATCGGTTGCATCATGGCAGGGTACTACTTCTTATATCCTGTTCTGTATTCACATAAATTTGTCTTGTTCTTTTAAAACAGGACAAAGATTATAATCACATCTAAATAAATAAATAAATAAAAATCCCTTATTAAGTCCCTAATAAATGCAAGCTGAAGATTTTTAAATACCCCTCAGTCTGTTGAATCAAACATGCTAGGCATGTTAGTGATATGTTTCCATGATAGTGGTTGACAATATAGAAAATAAAAATTCCATATAGTATAGAAAAGTTCCATGCTGGATGCAAGAGCATCATATGTTTACATGTTACAATAATTTTTTAAGGTTATTCAAATATAAAGCATCTATGCCTTAACACTTGCACTGAACGTGATCAAATTTAAATAGTTGCACAGTTTATGATTAGTTTCCTTTGTAGAAGGAATGTTCATGTCAAACCAGGACTTGGCAAAATTTCTCACAAATTTAAGCATAAAACTGATTGACCTTTACACATGACATCAAGCATAGTATGGGGATAAGAGTGTTAGCTGCAGTAAAACATTTGAATGGTGCAAAAAGGTTTAAACAAGGTTGTATGTCTGTAAAAGACAATCCTGGCCGAGGTGGCTCAGAGCCCACTGCAGTCGTTCTCGTGAACATTCAGTGAGTGGAATGCTCTTAGGAAATAGGGTTTGATCACCAAAGCATTGTATCATGGTATCACTCCATGCAAGTTATGATTACATGTTTGGGCCATTGGCTCCCGTGTATCAGAAGTATCCATGTGAAATGCTGGGATACATTCATTAAATGTAGCAAAGGGATTTATATAGAAAAATAAAGGTAGTTTTTACTCTCATAACTGTGTTCTGCGCAATCAAAAGTCCCGGTTTGACTTGAACGACAAACGTAATTTGGTTATGGTGTTCAAACTTTTGCACAGCATTGCATAAGTCAAGCTGAATAATAAAAATTCATGCACAGTGTAGTTAAATACATAAAAAATCATTGACATTTGTTTTTCAGAGGCCTTGCTGCTGGAATATACACCACCAACTCTCCAGAAGCCTGTTATTATGTGGCTCATGACTGTGAAGCCAATGTGTTGGTGGTTGAAAATGACAAACAACTAGAAAAAATCCTCCAGGTACTTAAATTAATTAAAGATACAGAAGCCCAATTTCTAAAATGAGATATGGTCATCCTTTACAACATCACTATGACTGAAGACAATTTACAGTCTCAATGGAAAAAAATAATAATTCTGTGAAAAAATTGTTGCATTTAAAATGAACGAGTTAAATTGCTGTCAACATATGTTTCTCAGGTTAAAGATCAACTACCACACCTGAAGGCCATTGTTCAATACAAGGGGGAAGTGAAGAATAAGATGCCAAACATATACACGGTAGGCCTGAAGTAAAATACCATTTACCTGTGACATGGGTTTGTGAATTAAATACTCCCACATCCAGCATAAAGTCTGTGGCCATTCAGTTGCAAGGTGAGTCAAATAAACACCTCATGTAAAATTATGTTGCTTGTGGCAGCTATGAAAATATTTGTAATATTTATGGTATTTAAAGCCTCGGCATCCACTGAATCCATTTAACATCTCTTTAACTTATTTAAATGGTTTTGCTGAGATGCTAAATATTTACTGGATATAGTCAGTAGATATTTATATTTATTTAATATGCAACTAGTTTTTAGACAGATCAGTTGTCTATATAAGATAGAGAGATAGAGAGAAGCAAATGTGACAGCCAGACTCTCCAGATGAACTGTGACAGGTTCTTCAAGATGCTTGGACAATTACCAGCAAAAAAAAAAAAAAAATATATATATATATATATATATATATATATATAGGACAGGTTGTGTAACTGATAAACTATGTTTCTTTAGTGGACTGAGTTTATGAAGATTGGGGAGGACATTTCTGATGCTCAACTGGATGCGGTAATTAACAGTCAGAAAGCTAATGAATGCTGCACCCTCATCTACACATCAGGAACCACAGGAAACCCTAAAGGGGTTATGCTCAGTCATGACAATGTAAGTTATTTTTTGAAGTGCTGAAATTTAATTAAGAAATAACGTTTAATTAAGGAGGTGCTGTTTCCATGTTCAGAAGAAGAGATTAGGTTAAGTATTGTAAATGTTATCTGGTGCCCTTTTTTTGTTCAGATCACATGGACTGCAAATGCAGCAGGAACTGTGATCAATCTGAAAAGGGGGGAGGATGTTCTAGTAAGTTACCTGCCCCTCAGTCATGTGGCTGCCCAAGTGAACGACATGTGGGTCCCAATGAGTTTTGCAGGCACCACCTATTTTGCCCAACCAGATGCATTGAAGGTTAATATTGTATTTTCTATTGTATTTAGTGCAGATCACATAAAAAAGAAGCACAAATCATATATTTATCAAAATTTAGTTTTAGAAGGTAGTTAACATTTTTTTAGGTCCTAGCACAAAAATGGCAGCGATCATACATACTGTAAGTTTCATTCTGTCCCTACAGGGTTCTTTAGCCACTACTTTAAGAGAAGTGCGTCCCACAAGTTTCTTGGGTGTTCCCCGTGTGTGGGAGAAGATGCAGGAAGCAATGAAAAACATCGGTGCAAAGTCTTCCCTCATGGCAAGGAAAATTTCTGAGTGGGCCAAGGGAATAGGGCTTGAGGCCAGCTATAATGCAATGAACAAGTATGTTTTGATATTTATTAAGGTTTAGTGTAGTTTGCAGAAATATGTAAATGAGTATTGTTTTTATGCTCTAATCTCCAGTAATCCCTCAGTGCCATGGGGCTTCACGATGGCTTATAACCTGGTCTTCAAGAGGGTACGTACAGCTCTTGGGTTGGATCGCTGCAAAACCTGCTTTACAGGGGCAGCACCAATCACTAAGGACACACTGGAATACTTCATGAGTCTAAACATCCCCATCTATGAGCTGTATGGCATGAGTGAGAGTACAGGCCCTCACACCATGTCCTGGTCTGACAACTTCCGTATTATGAGGTCTGTCCCTTAATTCACTTCCTGTAGTTTATTTTTTTTGTCTACTGTAATTATATGTCTACCTATTATACTGTATGATATGTTGAACATTTGTAATTTGTAAGTGCTGCAATCAGATGGTATATTACTATACATACTTTATCATTAAATGTACTAATGATAAAACATGGTACAAATGGTTTTCATTGGTTTACATGGTTTTCCCACCACAGCTGTGGTAAAGTCATACCAGGCTGCAAAACAGAGCTAGACAAGCCAGATGAAGATGGGAATGGAGAGGTGTGTTTCTGGGGCCGTCATGTCTTCATGGGCTACATGAATATGGCTGATAAAACTGAAGAGGCACTGGACTCAGAAGGCTGGCTGCATTCAGGAGACCTGGGAAAGCATGACATGAGTGACTTCCTATACATTACTGGCAGGATAAAAGGTCAATATTCAATACTATGACCTGATGGTCTTTTGGAGGCATTAGTACTGTCAATATGTCTAAATAATGGGTCCAATTTTGGAATTATTACTAAAATCAGGAAATTGATTGACTGCACCTATAGCATATTGAACAGTTCTAATCCTTCATTTAGTTCCATATTGTAGGACTAACGCATGCTTATAAAAATAAAAAAACCTTGATACATTTTGTACAGAGCTAATCATCACTGCTGGAGGAGAAAACATCCCACCAGTTCCTATTGAGGATGCAATCAAGGAGGAACTGCCCATAATTAGCAATGCCATGCTGGTGGGAGACAAAAAGAAATTCCTCTCCATGCTCCTTACTCTCAAGGTACAACAATATATTTTTAAATAACCCCATTGATTTAATAGCATTCACTTTAAAATAAAATGTAAAAAAATCATTGTGTAAATCCACAGTGTAATGTTGATGACAATGGAGACCCCACAGATGAGCTGGCCCCACTGGCTGTAGAGTTCTGCAGAAAGCATGGTGTCATTGCACGCAAAGTTTCAGAGATCATCAGCAACAAAGAGCCAGCCATTTACAAAGTCGTCCAGGAAGGCGTGGACAAGGTCAATGCCAAGGCCACATCCAATGCTCAAAAGATCCAGAAGTGGACACTTTTATCTCATGACTTCTCCGTATCTGGAGGGGAGCTTGGTAAGAATTTATGAATTACTACATTATATGCAAGCCTGTGTGGTCCGATCCCACAAAAAAGCCAATGCAGCACAAATCCGCAAAAAAAATTCAGTCAATGTTGGTCACGATAGAAAGGCACCATTATATACAGTTAGTATACAATTTGATACTTCAACTAATAATGCACATAGTTGCACAACAAAATTAGCAAATATCTGGAGTATATAAATAAAATATCTACTGATCCTGAATTTGGTTTACTTTGTGTGTGGAGCTTCACATGAAATAAGTTAAAATTAGTATGGTGCCCTATTATTTTTGACTGGCATCCCTTGCCTTGTATTATATGAAATCCATTATCCAAATAATAAATTGCATAATAAAACCACTGTACTTTTTTAATTCAAAAGGACACCATATCAGACCTATAGCTTTCTACAAAGACTGTTTTCATTATTTTACAGCTCAGAGTTTCTGTGCATTCCTCAGCACACTACAGTTGTGGAAGGTCTTCAATTTTTCATGACTAATTGTTTTCCTTGTGTGACTTTTTCAGGTCCTACAATGAAGCTGAAAAGGCCAGTTGTCTCCAAAATGTACAAAGAAGAAATTGATAATTTTTATGAAGTATAACTTATTTTAGTTAAATAATTTGAGTTAAGGGTAAGATAAGCTTGGCAAAAAAAGAAAGGAAAAATCAACATCCAGTTCCCTTTTCTTTGGAAAATAATATATTTGCTTTTCCCTCACTCCACATACTGTACCCAAGTAATAGGAGTGCCTCTTTCACCTCAGCACATCCACATGTGTGTATCATACTTTCTGTTGCCGTCTGCACTTTTTGTATATACTAACCATGATTATAACTAAACCTAGTACAATACCTGACACTTTAGAATATTATTGTGGCAATATTTTTACAACTCCAAACTGTCTTTATCTTAAACTTAATTAGTTTCAAATGGCATCAATTCCTCTTTGGTAAACCATTAAGGTGGCAAAGGTATAGATTTAATCACATCTGAAAAAATTTAATAAAATTTGTGAAATATATATTTTTAATTTGGTTCCAGTGACATTTTGATTTTTTAAAATAAATTCTTTATATTTGGCTGTCTGTAGAATTTCAATTTGAAGAGCTTTGAGCAAATTGTTTATGCCTTACAATAGGAGTGTAAATGAATGAAGCACAGAGTGATTATTTTACTTTGGTCACAGTTCAAATTCCAAAAAGAGGCTCATTATCTGAATCTTATGTAATGTGTGTATTTCATTCTATGTTACGATTCAGTAAAAAGCTGCTGATGTCTCCTGTAAACACATCTTTATAGTGTATTCAAAGAAATATGTAACTTCTAAAAATATGTATTTATGAAATATTAACTTTTAGTAACTTTTGAAATATTATTTTTGAGCAAGAAACCTCACACTTAAAAAAATAAATGCAAATTGGACATGTATCTTAAAAAAAAAAAGCCTCCTTATTTTGCCCATTTATTTGTTTCATAAAAGCTCCAACAGGTGCAGGTGAAGAAGGAGATCATTTTCACTTCCACATTCTCACATTGTAATGTGCCACATAGAATGGCTTTATGTTTCCTCTAGACAAAAGACTAGACACTACAGAGAACAGATTACAGTGCACTTTTATACTTTTAAGGTTTAGTGTCTGAATCTCAGACTCATTGTATTAAAGAACTTCCCCTTTATGCCTTCTTGTAATATGCAAACATTTTGCCTCAAAAGTTTTTCATATTTAATGAATACTAGAACAGTGTCATATTATAATAATTATATGTACAATAGTATTTGTATTAAGTAAGTCTTTCAGTAGGCACAGATGACATATCTAAATTGTAACCCCACATTACCTTTTAACAATACACTTGTAAGATGCAGAGTGAGCTATTGGTTATTACAGTATTGTGTAATAAGAAAAATTGATAAAATGCTTTCGCAATTTACATATTCAATCTAAATATTATTTACATATATTAACTGGAGGTTGAAATGTTCATTAGAATGCTGGGTTTATGTACATGAATTTAATACAGAGTTAATAATTACTGAGACAATTGTATGGTAGGATATATTAGTTTTAATGATGATGCCACATGGAATGAATATTGGCAATTTGTTTTTACCATTTGACTAGTTGAAGCACTCTGAAGCAATGCTCCATTTCAAAAGAGGAGTTGGCCTCATAAATTCTCTCTCTCTCTCTCTCTCTCTCTCTCTCTCTCTCTCAACAATCTGATTATATCTCTCCTGATTAAACATGCAGAAAAAAAATGTACTCTGATCACAATCTGCAGTATCCTTTCAAACAGGAAAGCCCTGAAATTGAAGCCACAGAAATTTGACTATATGAAAAATAATAAAAATGTGCAAAAGGTTCCATTTGGACATATAAATACATCAGAAAGTAGGTTGTATAAATTTTATGTCAGGGTTGTCAAAAACAAATTCAAGTTAATTTTGAAAGTAAGCTGATCATCATGAAAACTAATGACTAAAGAGATATATAAGAAATCATTATTACACAACATAATCATTATTATACCATGTTGTATTCATAATCATTATTATACAACATGGTATAACAAAAAAGTGTTAACATGGATTACCTAATTTCTCAGTCTTTTTTATGTCAGAAAATTACCTTTACTTTTAAGTATAGCTCTTGCAGTCTGGCAATCCACAAATAGATTCAAAAGAAGGTTTATGAACCAATGCACTCTTTTGTTTAAGTCTGAATTAATGCAGATTCAACAATGATCTTCAAAAACATAGAAATGTTTCTAGAACAAATGATAGTAGATAGTGAGAAAACCAAGGATAAATCAATAACTTAATGTTTTTAAGAATCTTTGGTCATGACTACAGTATTTTATTATTTTAATATCACAATGTCATGATTCTGTAATCTCAGTAAAATACACAGGTACTGTAAAGGCAAAACCAGAGGTGTTTCTAGCTATTAAAAAGATCAGGAAATAAGTAAAATTGGCATGAAGCTTGTTACTTTTTTTAAGGACATTGGGGAGGTAATATCTACAGTACTTTATAATAGATAAATATAATGGTGGCCAAAATTGCTGGGACAAAAGTAAATTAAGCCAGACTCTTCAGCCAGATAGGCAAGAATTAAATGGTGACATCATTGTGCACAGGGAGAGCTATAGTACTGTACTGTATGTATGTACTGTATGTGGCATATTTTGTCATCATTCTATTTTCTCTCATACACACAAACATGAGAGAGAGAGAGAGATTGCACTATCCCTGCTTATACCAAAAGTTGCACAGTTTGTCTCTGCATAGATGCTTTCTTTTATATCCATATATTGTTAAATCTACTGTTACTGCTGTGCACCCTTTGACAAACCGGTTTTTTGTTTTGGTCATTCCATTGAAGCCTTTTTTAACCAAACTGAACAGAGGGACAGAGGGAGCGACAGAACACTCACTTGACTAGCCAGTCAGTTTACCTTGAGTTTTCATCTTGCAATAGTACAGACTGTTTTTTGTTTAGTTTTTTTTTTTTTTATAGCCGAAACTATGTTTTGATGTCCCTCCCTCCCCGTTCCTCCCACAGACACTGATTGCATGCAAAGTTCCACTCTGTAACTTCAACTCTGTCTGATGATTTACTATAAAACACCTTACCTCAAGGCGGAAATATTCAGGGCTAAGCTTAAAATACTCATGTTATAGCCCTGAATGATCAGATCTAACAAAGCAATGTCAAGTATGAACAGTAAAACCTGGAACTGCGAATAACGTGGTCTGCAAGAGTTTTGTCAGACGAGCAGTTTTTTAAAAATACATTTTAACTTAACAAACGAGCAAGGTCTTACGCATGCACTTTGTCTGCCGAGTGTCACGTGATCATAACTGAGCCAATGGTTCTTCTCTCGCACACGCTGTGGGATTCTGGGTAATCGTCTCTCATGCTCGGTCTCAGTGCGTGTGTATCACTTGTATACTCAACATCCATTTGAAATCCTTAAAAGAAGGCAAAAGCAAGTGTTATTACAGAGGTTCATTGTCAAAGTCACACAAAATAAAAAAGTACCAGTTTGCTGCACAGAGACTCTCTGTCAGAGAGCAGTGTTATTTTGGGGTTATTCAACAAATCATCAAGGTTACTTATTACTTATGCGGACTTTTGCTTTGATATACAAGTGCTTTGGATTACAAGCATGCTTCTGGAATGAATTATGCCTGCAATCCAAAGTTTAACTGTATTTTTAAAATTGTTTTGAACTGTGACAGCAGAACACGCTAAACACACATTTTTTTTTTCGCACTTTTACTTATTTTGGCAAATTACTTTTTCACTGACACACAACCTTGTGTACAAAAAACAAAATGCCTAAAACCAGTTTTATATGTTTTGAGTAAAGCTCGATAAATAGCAGCATAATTTTAACCGTAATATTCCACTAATAATTAAAACAATCTTGCAACCAGAATAAAAATGGATGTAAACACCTCAGAACAGTCTGACCCAACCCGTCCTAATCGGAATGAATTTTCAAAGGGACTGAGAGGTGTGGTGTAAACCTTTCATGATCCTTTCAACGGGTAAATATTGGTCAGGTAAATTCTTGATTTGATTCTTTCTCTCTTGTCAGAATGAATATATTCTTTCTGTATCTGTTTGCCCCATGTGTCTCGTCTTACAAACATTTTCAAGTTAAATCATGATTATTGATGATTACAAGACATGCCTTACAGTAAGATAATAAGGACATGAATACAATATACAGTAATTGCTTATTTTATTGTCAATGCCCAGCTTTCAAGATTCATATACATGTAATGTAATAAAGGAACAGCCCTAATATTGCATAATAAAATAAAATGTAATACTACACGTAAAGATACTTCATGTTTGCTGAATTGCTATGGTCCTATATACAGATAGTGGACTTAGATATGTACAAGTTACTGTAAGTGTGTATGTGTGTATTGCACACGATTCCAAACAGTCAGTCAGTGTCAATGTTTGAATCTGGAATAGAAGTTGTTCTGATGTGTGTTTGTCCATGATATGACAGACCTAGAGCGACTGCCAGAGGACAGGAGGTCAGACAGATGATTTCCAGAGAGCGATGGGATGATCCAACGACCCAATACCCACTAGGAAATGTTAAACAGAATGGTGTAAGAGAATTTGTGATTTGTAATGGCCAAATTAGTGCTGGCACCCTAACTCAGTTTAGATGCTGGTACATTTAATTTTAAAAAGCTTTTTTTTAGTTGCACTGACTGCAAATTAATGATTAGCTATAACTACAGCCAGGCTTTATTCAAAGCATTTCAGGCTGTAAAAAGTATTTAGATCATATTGTATGTCACAATTTCAAACTGCTAAAAGAAAAAAGTGCAGCATATTCCACATGTATTCAACAGTTCTCCTACTGCGCAGCAATAAAGAAACAAGAGATTTACAGGTAATCTACAGCTGATCCCTAGTGGCCATACTTTCAAATGACTATGACTAATGGTTTGTAAATATACCACAAATCTTTATTATCTTCTGAGATTATTTGTTTGCTCATTCACATACTATGGACAATTTTGGATCAATTCACCTAATCTTCATGTCTTTGGACTGTGGGAGGAAACCAGAGTACCGTGAGGAAATCCACCTAGCAATTTTGTTTGCAGTTTTACAATTCTGGATTGTTGGGAAGGCTGCAACATGTGATTTGAAGCTTCTCATATTTTTATTTAAATCATTCTTTCCTCAAATCTTAAATTAAGTAATTTTTGCCCATCTAATTGTGGCAATGAAGGCATGGTCAAGCGTCACCTGTACGTTACTCAATCAAGATTATTAATTGTCTTCAAGCGGTACACCGTGATAACTGTTTTTTTTCTTCTGCACTTTCTGTAGCAACACTAGATGGCATGTCAGAAAAAAACATTTAAAACATAAGTTTTTGCGTGTTATCAGATCAGCAAGTACAGTGCCCTTTGGTTGGCACACCCATAGATGCATTCCAGTGACATAAAAGAGGTCATAAAACAAGATGTAATTGTTGTTGTGTCTACTGTACATATTACACATACAGTATTATCACAAATGCTAGTATGTGGTCACACAGTCATCATGTAGAAATAATGTAGAAATGTAAAAATTCCCACTCTGAAAAGTCAGAAGACTTCAATACAATGTTGAAGTACTGTAGGTGTTGGAGCTTTATATTCTATGTGGTTTATTTATCAGCTTAAAGCAATGAACCGAGCATTGATTCGAGAAAGTAAGAGAGGACAGGGAACACCTCCCTCAGAGGGGCAAATATGAAACAGGTGACAACATTTACATTATACTGAACTGTCTAAATCTCTAAGACAATAAACCACGTGTTTATACAATACTAACTAATGTACAGCTATAATGTTGGGGAACTTTGAGATGAATTAGTGTATATAATTAGTGTATATAATTTTAAAAAGTGTATATTATGAATTAGTGTATATAATAATTAGTGTAATTTTATCTTTTATATATATATAGGGGCATTTTATCTTCTCTTCTCTATTGCGATGAAACAAAGTCTATATGTGAAAACCCCGGTAAAATTTGTTCAGTAGTATTATTTATGTGATCCGTACACAAACAAAGAGACCACAAAATCCCAAAAGTTTAGTTCTATTACTCATCTTATCCCCCAATTTTCATTTTTTATTTTTTTGTAAATATTTTAAGTGTACAGACACACCAACAGTTTTATTAAATTACATTTATAAGAGAAACACATGGGCATGGATAGCAGGAATGTGATGGAAAAAGAAAATTACTTTATGAGACATGACATTTCTCTTTTAAGATTTACATCTGACCCTAAAACATTAACCATTAAAAGTTACCCCCTTTTTTTTTTTGCATAAAGGCAAAGGGCAGCTGTAAAGAGGGAGAGGAGAGGATACCAAAAAGAAATAGTTTTACACATCAACCACTGGAACAAAACAAATCTTAAGAATTGTTGAAAGTGTTTGTACACTAATCATTTACAAATATAAGGAAGATGTTGATTTTCAATTACCTTCCTATTTACTTTTTGTGTAATTCCATCTTGTCACTTTATCTCCTTTAAGATAAAGTGGGGGCAAAATATGTGTCTTAACATATTTATTTATATCCAACACAAAAATGTATATCTACCATGCCTGTATTTTATACAGTGTATATAGACTTTATATTATTAATCTAGCTGTTAATTGAATTGCACACTCATACGCGCGTGCACAGCGCCATCTGGAATATCCTAAATAAATAAATAAATAAATAAAAATCCGTGTTACCGTGAAGCGCGCGGAATGAAGGTGTGAGCTCGCGTTTATTAAGTAGATTTAAACTGCACACTCATAAGCGCGTTGGAAAAAAAATGTACAGCGCCATCTGCTGTATTTTGAAATGAACTAATAATTTTTTTCAAGCTTGATTTTTTTTATTTTTTATAAGAGCGTTGTCTATTGAAAATTCTAAGTAGATGTTCCCTTCCAGTGGGCCGATGGCGATGAAACCAAACCTACAGTATATGTTACCTCAAGCTCGGCCAAATACACCAGTGAAAACCCCATTAAAATTCAGTCATTTTTACGTACACAAACAGACGAAAATACGCGCAGATAAAGAATAGATAAAGCTTCAGCACTTATACACTCAAAACACAACATGGTTTATACAGTAGTTACTTATTTTATAACTTGATCATGTCGATTCCTGAAAGTTGACAATTGTGCCTAAGATACTTAGTATATAATGTATATCAGTAATTAAAAAATCATATTGTATTGTTACGCTCTATAACCTTCAGCAAATGTAGCTTTGTCACTTGCTGAAATTTGAAGCTTCTTATTGATGTAAGAAATATGTATTTTTAAAAGGATTATTTTCTTGGACCATTATTTTAGTTGAGCCAGGCAAATAATAATAATAATAATTATTATTATTATTTTCATTTTGAATGAGTTCATTGCAAGGGCAGAAAAATTAATTTATTAAATAGATATCTAGTACTTATTTCTTATCCATGGACTCACAAAACAATATGGTTAATGTTTAATTACCTTTTTTATCTTGTCCAATAAACTATCCTTACTTATGTCATAAATGGGGCGTTTGATCAAAAAGTTGGACAAGCGTGTTCTCTTTGTCTTGTTCACAAGTTACTTACTGTATAATCTGGATTATGGCGAACAGTATGAAAAGGCTTTGGGATTACAAAAATTATGTGATTGCCATCACCACACCTCTTCTGATTCTGCCTCTGCCTGTTATTGTCAACACTTCAGTAAGTAAGTGTGTGTGTTTGTGTGTTTGTGTGTGTGTGTGTGTGTGTGAGTGAAAGAGAGAGAGAGCTTAGGAGCATAAAATGTATTTTTAGTTGTTTACTTTCAGTTTTTCCCAACATTTTAATAGACATGGGCAATTTCTAGTAAACTTCTTGCAAAATTTCATCATTCGTGTTTGTAAAAGGTTTTTGGCATGAATCTGTTGTTTAAGACATGTTTTGATTATTTCTTTGACTCTGTTTGTTCTGATATTCATTATTGTTCAGTATGAGTGATTGTCCTCTTTTATGGGTTGCTGCTACTAGTCAGACTCTACTCAACCCTGCACATTTTGCTCTGTCACACATATCCACACAAAGGAAATGATGTTAATTAGCTGATTATTTAAATCAGGTGTACTGATAGCTGAAAAAACACTTGTGTACTGTAGGATCCAGTTACAGGCAGACATTTCCCTTATAGTAAACTGAGGAAATCACTTATGTGGCTCCTATCTGAGCATCCTCAGAAATTACATCATAGCTGAACCTTATTAGTTGATTTGCTATTTAGTTTTTTTTTTGTTGTTGTTGTTAATTGATTTGAACAAGAGAAATAAGATGCATTATAATGCATAGAATGCATAGAATTCATATCCACCCTTTATTACAGATTTTCCCCAGGCATACACCATCCAGATTCCCCGCTTTAGTTTGACTGAGTAAAATATCTTGGTTTCTCTAATATGTTTGCTGATCATTTAAATGTCACTGCTTTGCATAATTATACACTTCACCTATCAGCACATGTGATTTAATTGTTTAATACTATCAGGAGTTCTGCTTGAACTTTCACTTCTGCTCTCCTTCTTATCACTACAATAGGTTGTCCCTTTCACATACTCTGTTTAATAGAGCTTATTTCCTCAGCACAATAAAATCAACAAGTCAACATCCTGTACAATAGTTACTGTAGAAAGATAAGATTCTTCTTTTACAGTATAATGCAAAGTAGTCTCAGTATTTTTGTGGTCTATTTTAATTTCGTCAGTCAGTAATATACAGTAAGCTTGCTGCTCTTACTGTACGGAGGTGATGGGCAAGTTACCCAGCATGCAAATAAAATAACCTTCTCAATGTGATAGAGCATCAGGGATTTATTCAATCCTTAATAAGGTCAAAGCCTTAAGTATGTACTACACCTCATTAAATAAAATCCCTTAACGTTGAGTGCACTTTGACATATTTAAAGGGGCAAAACTACAACTCATTGCACTAAAACAGTCATTATAGAGTATTACTAGCTTATGTATTTCACAAAGTATGGATCCATAGACAGTTTTCTTTGTATTACATTTAATATTTTTCTAAAGAAGGAAATCATCTGGGCATGCAACTTCAGTTTCTGATACATTAATAAATATATACAAATGTCATGAAATCAGAGCCTATAAATGTGAGTATTTCCTGTAATTTACACTTTTAAAAAAATTGCCATTAAATTACTGGGGCCACAAATAGGAACTTTAAAAAGTTGAACAGACATGACACTTCTTGTATATATAGTATAAAGTATATACTCTGTATCTATTATGATTTTCCTAATAAAGTAAAATGTGCCAATTTCACATCCTTTGGAACTAGCCTATCCATTCCCAAATTCCAATCTAAATCCAAAGTGCATAAAGTTCATAAATAATACATGTAGTTTAACAATTTTCTTATTTCATCTTATTAATGGCAATATGTGGGTATACCAATGTATTTCAGGAGGCCAAGTGTGGCTTTCTGCTCATCCTAATGGCAGTGTACTGGTGTACAGAGTGTCTGCCACTGGCAATAACAGCTCTCCTGCCTGTTATCTTCTTCCCTTTGCTGGGCATCATGACAGCTGAACAAGTATGAGACCTGTCTTAATTTAGTATTTTAGGCTTTTAGAGATTTTTGAGCTAACACAGCATGTGTGTGGTTCTTCTGCAGGTCTGTCTCCAGTACTTCAGTGACGGTATCATGCTGGGAGTGGGTGGGGTTATTGTGGCAATAGCTGTAGAACAGTGGAATCTCCACAAACGCCTCGCCTTGGCTATACTTTTGGTGGTAGGGGTGAAACCAGCACTGTAAGACGATTTCATTTGTCTACTGTCTTTGCTAAATAAGAAATCTATGCAAGTATTCATTCTTTGTTCTCTATCATGGAGGTTAATGTTGGGGTTCATGAGCATCACAGCCTTCCTCTCCATGTGGATATCTAACATAGCCTGTACGGCCATAATGCTACCCATCGTGCATGACCTCCTGGAGCACCTCAGTACAACTGAGGCAGAGAACGATGAGATAGAGCTACAGAAGAGCAGGGCCATACGGAGTTCACAAGGACAAGAGACCAGGGAAGGAACTGGCAACATTCGTATGTAGACATGTACTGTATAGAAAATAGAGACATGCTCTTACCTCATACAGCTAAAATGTGATTTCATTTAGTGCCATAAATTAAGAACTAATAAATAATTTTTAGTATTTTCATATAAAATGAAATAACTGCTCAGCATTAGTCCACTTCATTCCCTGTCTTTTCAATTTGCTTACCTTTTCCCTTGTGTTACAGTGCATTCAAATTAATGTTTGTCCTTCCATGCTGGCAGTGACTGTATATTTTTCAGAATGCATCTAATTTATTAATGTAAATAGAATTTAGTGGGCATGACTGATGCTTTCAGGACTGTTTGTTATTTAAAGCCGGAGATAATCTTTCTCTGTTCTCACAAGGGATAGAAGATTTAACAGATAATTCACTCATCAGAAACACCTTTTTTCCCATAGAAGAGTGGAGTCCTAAAGAACTGTTAAGTGATGAGCAGAGGAGGCGTAATCATGAGCAGAAGTATCAGAGCCTCCGAAAAGGAATGAGTATGAGCGTGTGTTATGCTGCCAGCATTGGAGGCACGGCCACCCTCACCGGCTCCATACCCAACCTCATACTCAAAGGCCAGCTTGACAAGTAACAGACACATTACCACAGCCTAGCTCTAAAACAGCATAACTATGGATGCACCAACACCATTTTTTCAAAATACAAAAACATGATTTTTTTCATTATCGATACATATATTGCTTCTGGCACATGCTGGTAGTAATGAGCAACTCAGGGAGAAGTTTATGGTTATACCTTTGTTACAGTGCTCAGCAAGTATGGTCATAAAAATGAATGGTATGAATTGTCTCATGAAGGCATGAGCGTCTCAGTGCTCACAGAACTGAAGTGCTTTCTTGTGCTCACTTCATCAATTCCTGCTTGGGAATTTCTGTCAGCACAATTCACGGCACCTCACATTCATTTTGAATGACTACACTTTCTGAAACTGCTCTTTATTAAACAGTTTAGACACCTAAGGTGTTTTACAAGTATTCAGGTCCATCTTGTAATCTTTTCACAAAGTAGATTATACAGTAATAATCAAGTCATTTATTATTGCTATTGAGGAATCCCTTATGCTAACATTGTATTAGAAATTTTGTTACTACAGAATTACCTCATGGAATACTGTGTGTGTATATGAATGCAGGATATTTCCAAACAATGGGGATGTGATCAATTATGCCTCCTGGTTCGGGTTTGCCGTCCCCAACATGCTACTGATGTTGTTCCTTTCTTGGGTACTGCTGCATTTCATGTATTTGGGCTTCAAGTAAGTCACATAGTCATATATTATGTGTATAATTGCATTAATTGTTCCATATTATTGTTGCCATCCACTGAGTTACAGTGTACATTAAGATCCATGTTGCAGAATAGACCAGAAGGCAGTAATAAAGATGAGTTTTTTATTTTTATTTTTTTTATTGTGGTAGAAAAATAAACAATTTAAATTGCAAGGAGTCCAAGCAAAGATAGAAATTATTCCACATTGTTAAAGTAAACATAAATCCAATCCACAGTGTCAGAGACATTAAGAAAGCAAAAAATAAGAATCCACAGCATCAGGACCATTAATGCTTACATACAGTATTTTTTATTTTCTGGCCCTTCACCACCCAGATTAGGTCATTTTTACTAGGCAAATTCACCCTTTATAATTAGTCTCTATAACATTTTAAACTACAAAATTATTTGGCATTCATATCAGTCATTACTAAATGGGTGATTACCATTTAATTGTTTCAGAGAGCAGAGTGTATGTTCTATATTTTTTTAATAACTGGTGTTTTATGAAAATCTGGACTTTTTAGGCTAGTACCCGAGCCTCCCATAAGAAAAGTGAATTCCATGTTAACTTAGATGCATCTCCAGCCGCCAACACTCAGTATGACTGCAAATCAGTCTCTGCTATCTGATAATCACCCAAATGAGGATGAGGTCGCTATTGTGTCAGGTTCCTCTCAAGGTTGCCATCTAATTTTCCTTGCCACTGTCACCCTTGGCTTGCTCATCAGGGACAATCGGATAATTAAATTCATACAATTATATAAACTAAGTAATACTAATATATTATATAGATTTATCACACACACTTTTTCTTTCAGGCATTATTTCTTTTAATTTTGATGATTATGGCTTACAACTCATGAAAACACAAAATTCTGTATCTCTGAAAATTAGAATATTGTGGAAAAGTTCAATATTGGAGTATTGAGAGTATTGTTAAAAGAAGCCCATTTTAAAAAATTGGGGGAGATTCACAAGGAGTGAACTGCAACTGAAGTCAGTGCTTCAAGAACCACCACACGTCTGGGACGTATTCAGGACATGGGCTACAACTGTCACATTCCTTCTGTGTCAAGGCACTCTTGACCCAGTGACAACATTAGAGGCATCTTATCTGGGATAAGGACAAACAAGCGCTAGAGTGTTGCTCAGCGGGCCAGTGTCCTCTTTTCAGATGAAAGTAAATTTTGCATTTCATTTGGAAATCAAGGTCCAAGAGTCTGGATAAAGATAGGGGAGTAACATCCAAGTCCAGTGTAAAGTTTTGACCAGCTTTATGAAGATGCTGATTTCATTTTCCAGCAGGACCTGGCACCTGCCCACACTGCCAAAAGTACTAATACCTGATTTAAAGGACCATAGTATTCCTGTGCTTGATTGGCCGGCAAACTCACCTAACCGATCGCCTCCATGCCACACTGCGTTGCTGCAGTAATTCATGCCAAGGCAGCCCCAACTGAGTATTGAGTGCTGTACATGTTCATACTTTTCAGGAGTCCAACATTTCTGTACTAAAAATCCTTTTTTTGGTCTTAAGTAATGTTCTTATTTTCTGAGATTAGATTGAATTTTAGGTTTTCATCAATTATAAGCTATATCAAAATTTAAATTGAAACACTTGAAATGTATTAGTCTATGCGTAATGAATCACAATGAGTGTTTTTGTTGAATTGAATTATTAATATAAATCAACTTTTTGATGACATTCTAATTTATTGAGATGCACCTCTAAATAATACTGAATTGAACTTTTGATTGTGCAGAATGAATTTATAGAACACAGTTATGGGAGTACACTCTACCTTTATTTCTCTATATAATCACCTGCTACACTAATGCACTTAGCCCAGCATTTTACAAGTGCTTGGATGTCATCAAGGCAAAAAGTTTGCTCAATATACTGGGGACATGATAGTTTAGAAAAAAATAAATAAACACATTAAAACCCACACAGAGCACAAGCTTTGCATACTATGACTTCCTCAGGACTGGGTAAATCTGGAGAAAGAGAGGGGGCAGGGTTTATAGGCTCAGGTGATTAGGCAGGCGACAGGAACCAGACGTGTCTAGTTAGTCATCATTAATTGGATGAGCTAGGCTCACTGGCTCCATCTGGTGGAGCAAAGAGGAAACGTCCAGTACCTGTAGACCTCATAGATAAAGACTAGGGGGGAAAAAACATTTTCAAGGGGAATTTAATTAAAATTGAGTGCTTTTTCCATTGGCTGCCATTCAATCCACATTTGTTGTGGATATTACAAACACCTTCTTTATAGACCTTGTATTTTAATTGAATTGATGCTGCTACTCTCAGTATACTGTATAGGATGTATTGATAGCTAAATATTATCCACTTTAAGTTACATTTTATCTACAAATTCTCTATCTGAAGGTTTTGTCTGTCAATCTTTAGTGTAAAGAGCACATTTGGTTGTGGAATGACCAGAAGCAGTCAGCAAGCTGTTTATCAGGTGATGAGGCAGGAGTTCAGAAAGCTCGGCAGCATGAGTTTCGCAGAGTCCTCTGTGCTCGTGCTTTTCATACTGCTAGTTCTATTGTGGTTTACAAGGGACCCCGGCTTTATACCTGGCTGGGCCACGCTACTCTTCACTCAGGAAAAAATGTAAGTGCTTTTACCTTAAGATGAGATGTTAGGATACCTGATTTGCTATTATTTTAGGGTGGTAGCGCCCTGCTAAGCTTTTGATGTAGTTAATAAATCACTCACATGATAAACACAACAAAAACAACAAATAAGTAGCTCATGTGACATTATTGCTCAAAGTGGCATTACAGTGGAACCTTGGATTGCGAGTAACTTGGTCTCCAAGTAAGATGAGCAAAATGTTTAAACAAATTTTACCTATTAAACAAGCAAGATCTTGATATATGAGTATTGCACAAGGTGTCCACAATGTCTGGGTACATAGGAAATTTCATTATTTTATTTATTTGTTATTCTTCCGAGGAGGGGCAGATGTGGTGGTTTAGAAGTAAATAAAATCATGACTGCAGTGATGAAGCTACGTTTTATCTAAATGGTGAAGTCAACAGACAGAATCTTCGATACTGGTCTCAAGGCAATGCAGATCTATTCAATCAAGTTCACCTTAATTTTGCAAGGCGCATCAAATTATGCATTGAAAATGATGGAAATCATATTGAAAATATTATTTATTAACATTAAAAGTACATCAAAGTAAAAGTTTACTATAACATTGTGACCGTGTGTGTGGGGGGGGATGTGTAAAGCATTTTTTTTTGCATCCACACAATTTTGTTTCCAAGTGTAGTGACTGTAACTTAGTAACTGTATGGCAACAAAGGGGCCTCTGTAAAGAAAAAAAAAGTTTAAAAGGCTGTAGCAGTGCGGTGTATCAAACTGTTTAGAGGAGTGATTCCAGAAGTGCATGTGTGTGCGTCTAAAGCACTTGTTTTTATTTTGTGTCTGAGTGTAGTGACTGTTCTTTAGTAACTGTACTGCAACAACTGCCTCCGTGAAGAAAAAAAGTTAAAGGCTGTAGCAGTGCAGAAGATGAATCTGTTTAGAGGAGTGAGAGTAGTAGTGTGTGTGTGTGTGTGTGTGTGTGTGAGTGAAAGTCGTCCTACACAGTAGGCCCCTTGTCCTGCTTTTGCTTTCATCCTACACCAGTCACTATTCTTTAATCTTTAAAGGTAAATGCAGGTTGATATGTTTATGTTTTACTTTATATTTTGTATTAATTATTTTTATATGAATTTGTTTGGGCTGTGGAACAAATCATTGGAGTTTCCATTATTTCTTAAAGGGGAAATTTGCTTTGGGGAAAGGGAAAAGTGCTTTGATATACAAGCATGATTCTGGAAACAAATAATATTCGCAATCCAAGGTTTAATTGTTCCCCTGTTCATGTATTAAGGCTTAGTGAAGGCTTGATGAAGAGATAAGAGTAGCACAGCATTTAGAGATACTGTGAAAAGAAATTGTAATATGTGCCACATAATAGACTAGAATCTCATAGAGTTTAGCTGCTGATTAACCATTCTTTCATGTTATGTTTCAGGTTTGTGACAGATGCCACAGTCTCCACTTTGATAACATTTTTGTTTTTCATAATCCCCTCTGAATTTCCAGTATGTTGGCATGCTGGTTCTTTAGACATAACTGGTATGGTTTGTATGCAGTCATCTAATATTTTTGGCGACTTTTTATTTCTGTAGAGTAGTATGGTGGCATAGTGGGTTTGATATGATATACAGTATGTCACCTGTTGTTTAAAATATATTCAGTGTTGACCTTTTCACTATTAGGCAGGAGTAAAGGAAAGGCTCCTGCCACTCTGCTAACTTGGCATGTGGTGCAAAAAGTGATGCCCTGGAATATCCTGCTGCTGTTAGGGGGAGCTTTTGCACTTGCTAAAGGAAGCGAGGTACACATGATCCTGTGAAAGCCACTGACTTAAAAATCACAACTGTTGAATCATCTTAGCCAGTAATTGATTTCACTTACAGTGCATGCATACTGAATATCCATTTGTCGAAGTGGAATAGACAACAATTTATGCGTTAGTGAAATCTAATTAGATAAAAAATTAAGAGTGTTATAATTAGGCTAGTTGTAGCCAAGATTTGTAAAAAGTTTGACACTCGTTTGTTTAGATATCCAACCTGTCTATGTGGCTTGGACATAATGTATTGCCTTTGGGGAACATCCCTCCGGTTGCCCTCTCCTTCGTGCTCTGCATTGTGGTGACCATGCTTACTGAAATCTGCAGTAATACCGTAATCAGCTCTGTGATCCTTCCCATCCTGGCCTCCATGGTGAAACAAAACACATACATACTCAGGCATATTTTGAAGATGCAAAAAATGAAGATTAAATGATACTTTCGTGCCTAATTAATGCCTTCTCCTGTTCAATTACCAGGCAAGTGCTCTTAAAGTACATCCACTTTCCATCATGCTGCCCCCAACCATCAGCTCTTCATTTGCCTTTATGCTCCCAGTGGCCACACCACCCAATGCCATTACATTCAACTATGCCAACCTCAAGATCATGGACATGGTAAGATCTCAAGAACTTTTTCTTGTTGTGTGTTTTTTTTTTAGTATGAGCTTTTTTATATGTACAGTATGCCTAAGACTGTATGTCTATTATACTGTAGGTAAAACCTGGACTTGTGCTGAACCTCCTGGGGGTAGTCTGCATTAACCTAGCTGTCCAAACTTGGGGTGCTGCAATTTTCCATTTGAATGAGTTCCCTGAATGGGCCAATGTCACTAACTCCCAGACTCCATAGCTGAACACATCTCCATGCTTCTACCAGCGTACCTCTGAGCACAGCAGAAAAAAGCAAAACAACACAGAAAGGACTAATTAACAAGGCTGTGAACTGCAAACAAGGATGGATTCCAACCGTGGAAAAACACATCTTTCCAGTTTTTATGAGCTGTAGCCAATTTCGTAGGCAGAATATTTTTTTGTCTCATTTATGGGACATTAATCCGGTCATCTACCACTCACTTGTTTACTGGTTACACCAATCTAAGGGACAAGTTGTGCTGGGCATAAATTTACCTGAACATTTTAAGTGTAAGAACACACATTTTCTTATGATTAACTGATGACCCTGCTGCTTAAAATGGTCTTTTACTGTTACCAAAGTTAATAACAAAGTGCAATCTAAAATTATATTCTTCAAATTCAGGTTTTTCTGGCCTAATGGCAGCGCACTTGTTAAGGAGAATCATTTTGACAGTTTAACACTACTGTAACTTGAACAGGTAATCCTAAAAATGCTGATCCATACAAAAATGCAGGAAATAGAGAAGTCCTGTAAGCACATCATCAATATTTATGAAAGAATGCATAAGCAAGTTTATGGACAGTACTCCACATAAAGTTTAATTTATAAGTACCCCATACTAGGCACTAGGTATTTAACTACTGTAGGTTTACTTTCATCTAAAAAGAAGACTACTAATCAATGGTCCAGTTGTTGTTTTTCCTTAGCCAAAGTGAGATGATTTGATGTTGTCTTTGGTTTAGTAGGGCCTTAAGACTAGGAATGCAACAGATGTATTCCATTTCCTGAGAACATCTGTGCATGGTGGCTCTTGAGGCACTGACTCCGGCTTCACTCAACTTCTTGCGAAGTTCTCCAAAGTTTTTGAATTGGCTTTGACTGACAATCTTCTTTGGCCAAGGACATCCCTGTTGCTTGCACACCTTTTCTTACAACTTTGCCCTTCTAGTAAACTTTCCATGAATAAAATTTTAATCCAACACTCTGCAAACAACAAGCCCTTTCATTGATTACCTTCTGGTGGTATACCCTGCTAGTTGAGGGTGTCCGTGATTGTATACTTAGCTGTAAAGTCACCAGTCTTCCCCATGAGTGTGGTTGTGTGCACTAAACTAGACTGTGAAATAGGTGGTATTTATAGTTCATGAATAGTACTTTACTCAAATTCAAAATTAAATATTGCAATATTTTAAGATACTAATTTTTTTTGTTGTAATTTAATTATTGTAAATAAAAACTTGAAATATTTCAGTTTACATTTTATGAATTAAAAAAAGATTAGTTTCATATTTAAATTAAATTATGTAAATGATGTAATCTTTCCACAATATTCTAATTTATTGAGATGTACTGTAATTTTAATATCCAAAAACAAGCTGGAATTTCTGTATTTAAATCTTCAGAAATTCTTCGGCATTTTAAACAGATCTACAGTACAGATTTTTCTACTGTATGTACAAAGTAAAAACTTCCCACACTCGTACATGGTCTAAAGAGATTGTCATCAAGACAGTTTTTAAATGAAAACCAAAGCAGAACCTTAACTCAAGAAAATTGCAAGGTGGCACATGTATACAGAAAGTATTTTGCTGATATATTAATAAAAAGACTGCGGTTGGTGGTGTATTGAAAACATTTTAATAGAATAAAAAAAGGAACCTCTTTAAAATGTGCTTTGTAAGTGTTTAAATTCCCTTACATTATTAACATAAAGCATGACTTTAATTCACTTGGTGATAATAGCAACTGCTTTCTTTATCCAGGTGTTGTTGCTGAGCAGAGTCAGCATGAATCGAGCCACATCTGATCTTGATACAGTCTGGCCTACAGGGCAGTCGTTCTCATCAGGCACATAGTAACCTTCATGTGTCAGGAATTCCTTGTCTATCAACAGAAAAAGAATAATGCAAAATGTGTCTGACAAGCAAAAAAAGCTCAAACTGCTGTTCAAAAGCTCAAACTGAATTTGAAATCACAACATAATGGAAGATGTTGATTTTCACTAGCTCACCTGTTACAGGAGTATTCTGCAGCCCTGGTGGCCTGACCACAGTCCAGTTCATGTCCTCAATCATCTCCAAATTCTTTTCCATCTCATACATGTTGCTTAGGACACTTCGAATGATTGGCAACAGCAAATAGCGAACAAAATATGAAGCTTTATGCCCTGAATTAGCTGCAAAAAGCAGATAACTAATTCAAATATCAGATACTTCTGATGAGGTTTTTTTTCTCTTATATTATCTATCTTTTATTTATGTATGATTTTGCATTTGCGTTCTAAGATCATTTGTAGAAAAATATATATTAATAAACCATCGAAAGAAAGTAAAGATATGGCACACATCACATACATTAACGCATTAAATAAGTTTTGAATGCACAAACCTTAAGAGACTTTTAGAATTAAAACCCCTTATTTGGAGCTACAGTACTTACGGTCCGTGTACCATGATGTCATGGTAATGAGTCGGTTCACTTTGACCTCTTGCATTGCATTGAGGATTGCTGTCATAGACCGAGTGTAGCCATCGACTCCATTGAAAAAAGATGGTTGAAACCCAAGACATGACATAACAACATCCTGTCCTGTGAAATGCAGCTTCAGACTTTCCTCAGAGAAAATATTTCCCTCCACCACCTATCATGGGGAAATTTTATGTTTTAAAATTTTAGCATTTACTTAGCAATGTTCTCATGATTTTGCTGTGTGGCACATTATAATTGCAAAGCAAATACATTATAGTGAATACAGCTCAGCTATACAATATAGTATCCACATTATACAATATAGTATCCTACACAGTTACTCTAGTAAAAAAAATAAGTACATTCTCTATTTTTCAATGCATAATTTCTCATAATTTATTAAACATTTTTTGTGTATAACTAAAAGTTGCATAAAATTGCATTAATAAATGTGTACTTTGTCAATGAGGTAAATTTTAGATACAGGATAACAATTTAACAATTACAGGAATCTTTTTTTAAAAGCCATAAAAAGTGTAAGCTTAAGATGTTTAAGTTGTTAGGTGTTTACCTTAAGGTTCTCATGGTTTATGGTCAGTTTGGAAGGATTCCTCACTATGGCCATGACGATGTGCCCCTGCTGGAGAGCCTGGGTTACCAGCTGTTGTCCGGTCTGTCCTGTAGCTCCAAGAACTGCAATCTTCATCTTCGGCTTGTACTCCTGCAAAAAACAAAATAAATAACTAAAAAATATGCTCACAAACATTTAACACTTTTTCAGCAAGCTACAATCTTCCTGAAGAGAAGAATGCAGTATTTTTATATTTTATATTGAGAGACATTTTCCATCAACAATGTTAGAAATCTTGGTTTAAATCAATTATACTAACAATCAACTATATTGATATATAATGCCTTTCAGGTTTCCTAAAATCCATAGGGGCTCTATATAGGATATTGAATCTATAATTATAGGGTTTCCCCACAGATTTAAATATACTTGCGTTGGTAGCAAACACATGACCTTTAACACAATATTTTTTATTGTATTTGATAATTCACATTTGATTAATTTCACATTTCAGAGTTACAACCGACTAATCCTCCCCTCCATCACCCCATACTGTATGTGAATCAATAAACACTCTTTGGTGTACAAATATGGCACTGTTTGTGAGAGCACATAGCATTTAAAACAAATCATTTTAGCCTGTTTTTTTTTATTTTTTATTTTATTTTAATAAATAGCCATCTTTTTTTCAGCACAACCTAGACAATATGATAAACTGAATTTTATTTCATTTTCACCAGCTATACACACATAACTGAGGATAAAAAAATTTATAGAACAGATACATAAGATTGCTCATTTCAATGGTTGTTTTCGGTTTTTCTCTGTGACCTAATAATAATAATAATAATAATAATAATAATAATAATAATAATATACATATTTTGTGAGTTCTACATTCCCAGTACAATTTCCATGTTTTCAAAATAATTATAACTTTGGTTCTACATGACATATCAGAAAACCCAAATGCACAATTTGATGTCGTATCTTTCTCCTTGACAGATTTTTTAAAAGTCTGGGCAAATATAATTGGGTGGCCAATCCAAGTATACTTCAAGTGTAGGAAACACTGTAATTTGTTTCCCAAAACAAATTGTATGTATTGTATATGAATTCAAATTGTTGTTGTATTATTATTAGTATGGTGGCATAGTGGGTAGCGCTGTCGCCTTGTACCTAAAGAATTGAGGGTTCGATTCCCACCTCGGGTCTGTGTGCATGGAGTTTGCATGTTCTCTTGGGTTTCTTCCCACAGTCCGAAGACATGCAGATTAGGTTAACTGCAGTTCCCACATTAAACGTTGTGTGTGTTCTGCGATTAACTGGCACCCTGTCTGGAGTGTACCTGCCTTGTGCCCAAAGGCTCCTATTATTATTTAAGAAAATTTGGCAAGTTCCGAAAGTATTTGTAACCTATGCCAACAGAAGTCCGCAATAATTTCTAATTTACCTACATCACCTAAGCTAATGAATAGCTGCCCACGAATATGTGTGTGTGTGTGTGTACGTCTCATAGGTGTGTGCGCGCGCATTTAATATGTAGTTGTTTGAGCACTTCGTAGTATATATGTATGCGTGGCTCTTTCATATATGTATATGCAAGTGTTTCGTGTGTGTGTGTGTGTGTGTGTGCATGAGTCAAGTTTATTTACTGTAAGCCCTATACGGCGCCTCATAGAACGAGACACACACACACACACACACACACACAAACTGTGTCACTTCAACTAGTGTTAAAATTTCTGCCAGAGATTACTTACACAGTGTGAACATTCTGTTTAATTCAGCCTCATAAATGATATGAATACATATGATACTTACACACAATTAGATATTTTCGATGCGTTTTACTCAGAGACGACTTGTTTCCGCCTACTTGCATAACTTTTCAGGTAGTATTCGTTTTATTCACTGGGAGGCGCTATTTCCGCTAAGTTTTGCTGAATGAACCAAGTACCCCTGCCTGCAGCCTGTGGGAGGAACGTTGCGTCGACGTCATTAATTTACTTACAACCAATAAGAAACTATGCCCCGCCTCGATCTGCAGGCTGCAGACAGGGGCTTCTCGAATGAAGCGCCAAAAGAGTCTTTACTGTGTTGCCAGGTCCTCGGTTTCCTGTGTCTTGCAGTTTTAGTGTTTTGCATGCCTGTTTCTTATTCCAAAATGGATTCAGACCATCTCCCAACTCTGGCATGAATTTATAATAAAATGTAATTATTCTCCTTGGACTGAACAGAAGAATATTCAGAGAATAGGTCCATAAATGAGAGCAATATCCCTTAGCCACTGACAAAATGCACTTAAGAGCAATGAAGAGGAGAAGATAATTTATTTAATACTTGAATAATGAAGACTCTTCAACTGTTTGTTAATGTAAATAGCTAATCAATCATATGGCAGCAACTTGATGCATTTTGGCATATAGACATGTTTAAGATGATTCGCTGAGAAGTACAAACCAAGCATCAGAATGAGGAAGAAAAATTATTAACGCAATTTTAAACGTGCCATGGTTGTTGATGCCAGACAAGCTGGTCTGAGTTTTTCCACAACTGCTGCTCTACTTGGATTTTCACACAAAACCATCTATAGAGTTTACAGAGAATGGTATGAAAAAGAGCAAATATCAATTGATTGGCAGTTCTCTAGGCACTGTGTGTGTGTGTGTGTGTGTGTGTGTGTGTGTGCGCGTGCGTGCTTTGCAATGGGTCCAGGGGCGTGTTTACCATTTTGGGGGCCCCAAGCAGAGTCAGGACCTGGCGCCCCATGCCCCAACATTGCCTAAAAATTTCTTTTTGTGATATTGAATATATAGAATTAAGTGAAACAAGCATAAACAAGTTTTATTTTCCTTTGAACTGAATAACAGCACACAAAACTGTTACAGTTAGCTATAATACAAAAATTCCAGTTTAAAAAAAAATTCAAGAGTGTCCACTGTATTATTCAAAATGATACAGAATACTTTTAGGTGTAAGAAATTAAAGGTCTTTTCTTGGTTTTACCTTAAAAAGCTTTAAAAAGCTTTTCTGGATGCCCTATTTATGCCTGGTTTCATTTTGCTAAATGACAGATAATTCTAATTATACTGCTTAATACAGCCTTCCAATGCTTTGTTTCAAATGAATGTAATTTCTGACTCTTGTTGTCAATGGTCAGTAGCGTGTTTACCCACCACGCAAAGCATGCAATTTCTTTTGATTGTGTAAAACTGCTTGACATTTGTTAAATGTGCTATACAAATAAAATTGAATTTAACTGGGGCCCCCTACTGGCCACACCGGTTAATTCATTGAATGATTGCTTTTGACGTCATTTATTAACGAGCGGCCCAGATACTGTACATATGAATGTCAACCAGGAAGCGCGCTTATCCATTATCATTAATAAGACACCCCAGAATCAGAACGCCTGTTAGTATAACTCATCCTCGTTAAACCACATCGTCACTGAAAATTCACGTGTGTTTGGAGACTCCCAAATATGGCCCTGAAGACCACGCCTACTTGCTATTCATACGACGTCAAGGACACGTCCAAATTTATGTTTGACACACCCACTCCGTTTTTATGTTGTCTCAATGACACGCCCACATGTCCATATATGCTTTTCAAGCCACGCCTTCTTGGTGACATGTAGCGATAACGCGGAAGTTTTGTCAACATGTCCTGTAGACATGAACGCTACCAGCGGTTTTCACCCAGTATCAACTAAACCAGTGTGAACCGCGGCGTGAGACAAAACACGATCCCGGATTTTAATCAATCATGCAGTCTGGGGTTTTTTGTCTGCTCTTCACACTGACGGTTTGCGCTGCGAACTTTTCCCCGCCGCTAGTGAACATCAGTCTGGACCGGCCTCCTGAGATCAGATGGTTGCCGCTTAAAGACCTGTACAGTAAAGATGTTCTTCAGAAAGCAGCAGCTCAGGTGATCGAGTGAGTGAGCCGCATTCTCCGACATGCGTTTATTCCTTAGACAAAATGTAATTAATTTTAAGTGTGATCTTATGGAAAATTTTATATAGGAAATTAAACCAGCTCTAAAGTTTTCAGTTATCTATTTATAAATGAAGACATTCATATTTACTGATCCTTTAACTGCTGTTTGTTTTTTATTTTTGAAGTGTGTCTGTAACTAAAAATAAGGAGTTGTTAATGACAAAGAGCTTATGTCATTTATTGCTGATAGAATTGCTTTTATTTTGTTTAATTAAAAAAATTAATTAAGGTAAATGGGTCATTCTACAGAAAAGGTGGAATTTGTGTCATAAATATTCTGAAATGTATTTCTTTTTTCGCAATAACTTCCATCAAAAAAACTTTGAATCCAAAAAAAAATTTTTTTTGATACTAGTGTTACTTTCCTGGTAACACCAATGACGCTAACATCAATGATAATTTAGGGTTAAAATCATAACTATTTGCAAAATATCTTCCATTTGTAAGACTACATGGTTTTTAATGATGTAAAAATTGATTTATTATTAGATATAACCTGTTTTTATGTCCAACTTTTGACAGTAACATCAATGATGCACTTAAAAGCTTAGCATAAAATAAGCTTAGCAAAAATGAATGATGACATTTCTAAACAAATGAAGAGAGACATCTGACATACCTTTTGCATTTGTCCAGTTTTAGTCAGCTTGGGCACAGGAACAATTTTAAATTGTGAATTGTAGTTTAGAATAAAACTCTTTATGTGTAATTGTAACACCAATAACATAGTTTAGGGTGACTGATATCTTATGTCATATTATTAATTACAATCAGTTATTGTTTCATAGTTTTAGTGTTTTACTCATTTATTGAAGATAAATATTGATGTTATTTGAAATCAGATTTATAATTTATGAAAAAGAAATATCTTTAGATGAAAAATAGATGGTTTTCCATGCCAACTATTTCCATGCAAGTTTGATCATAGTGACATTTTCCTGAACTTGGCTTTAACAAAATATCCCACAATTAATCACTGAACATTTAAATAAGAAAAGGTATTTTTATGATTGAAAGTGCAAACTATATTTTGTGAACATATGTAAGTAATGTGTCTTTTATGTTCATTTAAATAATTTTGACATCAGCAAAACTAAGTGACAGAAACTTCCACCTTTTTTTAGAATGACCCACATACAGCATATTACCTAAATATTCCTCATATTCTAGTATTGTGAAAATGAAATAATTACATCTGAGCTCATATTTGCTAAAACAAAAAAATATCCAGACTTTCAATTAGATTATAATTTAAAAAGCATGTTTCACAGTGAAGAATCTCTTTAGATATGTTAGTTGCAATAACTTGTTTATCTACCTCGAGTGTCTTTCCCTAAATTAGTAAATACAAGTTTTTAAATCCAGCATCTTTTGCTTTAACTTTGGTAAATTTTTATTTCGTAGTTCCACAGTTCCAGCATGGGTTCACCATGCTATCAAACCGGTGGTGAGATATCTGGAGCGGTTTACCCCGCAGCCCTATGCTGCTGAGATCAGAGGCATAGCAGCTTTGTATGGCGCTGACATCTCTGACATCCTCCTGCTCAACTTCGCCTATGAAGTTTCCGCGTATGTATTTCTGTTGCTCAAACTGTCGATCTGTTGCTTACATTTTTATACATGGTGAAAAATACATTTAGCATCAATAAATTATGGGCATAAATAACAGGGCAATGCTTTATTTGCAGAATGAATTTAGACCATAATAATTTGGCACGCAACTATGTTACTGTATTGCCTTCATCTTCTCTTTCTTTGTAATATACACATGAGCAAGGTTTACATGGGCTTACAAGGGCTAGGTATAATTTATCAGGTATGTAGGAGTAATTGGGGTCAGTGCCACATAATACCACAATGGCTTTTTTTAACCAAAATGTTTCAGGCCAATGTTTCTCAGGTCAGACTCCAGATTACTGCATAAGGTGGCTACAGATAAATTAAGATAATATAAAAACTTCGATTCAAGCTAGGGGAGTGAATAAATAATTTATAACAGCAGTTTACAGTGGATTATGTGAGGAGCTGCAATAATATATAATTCAGTTACTTCCGATTTTTTTAAAGTATAGAATACCAGCAGAGGCAAAGGTATAATATGCAGTTTGTCTTTACAGCACATACTAGTAAAACAGATGTTTATCTGTTATAGGTTTTGCACCAGTATTGTGGCTCAAGACCCCAAGGGAACAATCTATCATGGACGAAACTTGGACTACCCCCATGAGGTGCTCAAGAAGCTTACAATTGATATTCAGTTCATCAAAAATGGAGAGGTATGCAAACCCTGCCTGCATATGTAGCCTTAAAGGGATCCTAATTAGATTTTTAAGTGGTAAATGTATTGCTGTGTCTGTTCTAGGTGACCTACAGGGGCACATCATTTGCTGGTTATGTCGGTTTATGGACTGGGCAAAGTAAAAACAAGTTCACTGTGACTGGGAATCAACGGAGTTAGTGCACTTTCCGAAATCCTTTCAACTGCATCAATTTTACATCCATTCAAATTACCACTTGTTATTCCCCTTACAGATGCAGGCCACTGGTGGTACAATGTCATTTCAGCTGTCTTGTTAAAGAATTCTCCTGTTAGCTGGCTAGTGAGAGAGGTAAAAACATATTAGCTATTTCAAAGCAAATCAGATGAGTGATAAACTTACATATTCACCTACACAAAAATTCAATTAAACTTTAGACATTAGTTTAATCAATTGTGATGATGTTTGTGGTTTCCAGACCCTTGAGGGGGCCACAGACTTTCCGAATGCAGTCATCCAGTTGTCTAATATACCCATTATTAGTAGTGTGTACTACATCGTGGGCGGTGTTTATCCAGGAGAGGGTGTGGTCATCACTAGAGATAGGAGTGGCCCTGCAGATATTTGGCCTTTGGATACACTTCATGGAAAGTAAGCATCAGCAGATCTTAATTTATATTCTTTTTTACGCTTGAAGCTTAAAGCTGACTGCCATGCGCAATAAAGTCATTATACAGCCATTGAATGTAATAAACCCTCTGATTCAGCACAAATTCTTCATTCAGATTATGTTAATTAAATATACAGCCAAATCATGGTTTTGGTGCTAAAAAGTGTATCACCTAGGTGAAAACTGAATTTTCAGATAGGATAATATAACACCATGTCACCCAAATGAAATTTAGATTTCACATGAAAAGACATAAACTTTAAAAAGTGTATTATTCTAAAATGCAAAATTGTTCAAATATTACCACATGAATTTGACATGGTTATGGACACTACAGATTTTTTGCTTTTACCACAAAACAGAATGCTTTAATTTAAGCGCAACTATTTTACAGATAACATGCTTCTAAAAGCTTACACCAATTTTATATCAATATTCATTCATCAAAGAAATTATGAATCATTTACATTGAAAGTATAACACAGATAAATTGGCACATATACAATCATCTCTTCAAAATGGCAACGTTAGCAATTTTAACTTTTTAGGGAAGATCACTTTGCATGTTGCATAAACAAAAGTAGCTTTTTCAGCACACACACGTTCTGTATTATATTGTATTATATGTATAACGTAAAAAAAATAATAACCAGCACCAATAGTGTGTTTTGCCCATTACAGTACAGTACAGTATTTTTACCAAAATAAGAGAATAAAGATATAATATGAATTAAACAAAAGAGCTGATTTTAATAACAGTTGCATATTACCCTCCTCAGAACCACGTTCAGCACACATACATACATATGTCAGCACACATATATATCAGAATAGGCAGTGACATAGAATTAATCAGTTTGGATTGTATAACACTACTTAAATATGCACAAAAATACATTAAAATGTCATAATAGAAATAAAGTCAACAATTTGTGTGATGTCCCTTTGCTTCAAATATTGTAAAATATCACTTGCCAAGTTTTACTAAACATCCTATAGGAACAGCAGAACCAGTCATTTTGATGACTTTGTCACACCTGCTTCTTTTTATGCATGCATTTTTATGCATTTATTGATTGATTGATTGAAGGAGCCACATAATATAATATCGAGTTTTCTTCTTTGGGCTATAGATACTTTCTTGTAAGATTTTTTGGGGTAAAATACTAATGTTTGGAAATCAGAAATGTGGTTTTGTCCTAACATGTATTGTTACACATGTAAAATAAACATGCATAACAAAGTTTGTACAAAAAAATAACTACTGATACTTTTGACCTAACTGAGACCTAAGCCAGAGGTAGTAACAGAGGTGACAGTGGTAAGGAAAATGAGGAAGAAATCTTGAGAGGAACAGGCCTCAAAAGGGATCCCATCCTCTTCTGTTCAACACCGCATAGTGGGAAAATCACTGTACCACGGTATAAGTCAAGCAGCAATAAGCCTGTGAAAAGGAAATTCATTGTGATCATATTCTGAATAAGAGTCTTGGAATAAGCACAGGACCATGTTAGGGAATCATATCATGACACATAAATATAATATAATTTATTATGTACTGTGTATAAATTATACTTATTTCTTTTTCTTTTAAGTTGGTACCGGGTTGAAACAAACTTTGATCACTGGCTACCCACACCCAGACCAGACCCAAGAATGTGTGTATTTCTCCCTTTTTATTCTAAATTGTTTAAATGATATTATTCATGTTTATTTTTTGTTGTCCTTGTGTATTTGCTTATGATTTGTTTTCTGATTTAGAGACGTGGCTATGAATGCATTGAATGCTACAGGTCAAAATAACATCAATTTGCAGTCCCTATATCAGGTAAACAACTAAATTTAATCCACTATCAATAATACAGTTGATGATACAGTTCCATAGTAATTACATTCAAACAAATAAATACAAGCAGTACCATCTCTCAAGTTTAATGTCACTTCTATTTTGTGTGTGTGTGTGTGTGTGTGTGTGTGTGTGTGTGTGTGTGTGTGTGTGTGTGTGTGTGTTTTAAATAATTGCAATGTGTACATTTTTTAATAATTGCAGTTCCTGCCATCTTGTATGAATTAACAACTGCTTTGGAATGATATACATGCATAAGCAAATATGTTTTTTTCAGAAATGCAAATATTCCCTTGGGGAAATTGCTGATAAAGAATTAATCACAACATTTTAAAAGGGACCCTTTGTCCTTTTTTTGTCTGTAAATGTACTTTTAAAGATGTAATTAGCTGTTTTCAGTGTTCTTCCTTTTACACAAGATTAATTTTAGACATCCAAAGGCAGCCAACCATATCTTTTCAAATCGTTCTTTTCATTTGCATCACAGAGGAGAGAAACGTGCCATTTACTGTCTTCTGAAACCATCACCTCAGACTGACTAGTGTTCATTGGGAGAGGGAGTTTGTTATTGCATGCTTCTAGAGAGTATTGCCAGTTTTTTTTTTTTGTTTGCTTGGTTTTTTTTTTGATTCCCAGCCACGGATGACTGTGTCCTTATCTGAATTTGAGCTAACCATCATTAATGCCTGGATCAGAGCTTTTCACTGTTACATTACATACATTGAATAGTATTAATTAAATACTAATGCAACACTTATTTACCTCTCCTAGACATTGCATGATTAACAGTTTGGATGTGGTTTTTAGCCTATAATATTTGTATTGTATATCTGATTTAATTGTAGTTCTGGTCTTTTCTTTTAGATTTTATCAGTGGTTCCAGTGTGTGCAAGGTGAGATCATGGGATGTGTTCACACAAGTAGCGGTTGTATTTGTAATTTCACTTCCTCTTTTAAAGTTGAACAGCTTTACCCAATTTCCGTTTTTTTATGATGATTTCTTTATATATCATCAGCTATAAATGCCATAATATAGAACTGAGCATTACTAAGTGCTACATTATCAAATCTACAGAATTTAGGGAAAACTATACGAGTGAGTGAATATTTGAATACTAAATGTATATTGCTGTACATTATATATGATAATAGTACAATGATAATAAGATGATAATATTACAATGCATTGGTAGTAAATCTAATTGTGTTTTAATTTCAATGTTCACCTGGTGTCCAGGACAACGGTCTACACGACAGTGATGAGTGCAGCTGCCCCAGAGAAATACAGAACCGTGGTTAGAGAGGTATAAACACAGTGAAATGCTTAGCACTATACATACCCCATGTAGTAATTAACGGATATAGTTCATATTTATGCCTTTGTCTTGTTTCTATGTGCAGTTTAACATAATATGTTTTTGCTCTTCTAGTTTGTTTTCCGGAACATCTGAAACAAAAGCTAGTTAGTTATATTTGCTATATACTGTATACAGTACTGCACTTGCTACATGGTCATAGTGGAGACTCATGTGGTGTCTTAAATATATAATAGTCAAGGGTTTTTTTTGGTGAGTCAGTGATCAGATGATTGGGTGATGAGGAAGTATTTAAATGAACCGAAAGTCATCACGGTTTCTTCATAATGTCTTGTGACTGCTTTCATATTTTCATGGTTGCTATAGGTAATGAAAAGCCATTTCCTAAAATGGCAGTAACCCTACTTTTCTTAGTTTGGCAATAATTATTCACCATTTTGACTCCGTATTCTCTGTGTTCACAGACATGTGGCAAGTCATTTGTGATGAAGGTCAACGGTCTTTAAAACCCCCTCCAAACTTACAGTAGTTTCAAACTCACAAAAACTGCAACATTTTAATTGATCTAATTTATTTTTACATTTTATGAGGCTGTAAGGATGATGTGTACATTTAGGTCACTGGTAACATGTCAGTGACTGGACATATTCTAGATATTTATTGTATTAATTGTTTATGATTGTTGCTAATGTTGGTTTACTCATAAGTAAATAACATTCATAACATGGACTTCCCTTTAGATAGGTTTTATGTTTGAAAACAGCAAGTGTGTAGAGAGAACATTAACTTTCTCTATTGGTGCACCTGACCAACAAGATCAATAAATTTATAATTGACTAATTTACTTTTGTCTTGTTTATGTAAGCCCTTTCCCATCTAGTGTAATGTTACAATACATTCATTCAAATGAATACATGAAAGAGACTGTTTAAAACATATGGTACTTTTATTTTTTTATTTTTTTATTTTTTTACAATAACCATGGGCTGCGAGTAGCAAATAAACAAAATGAGATTATGAGTTTTTTCTGTGGAAATAAGGTTCCTCAACATGAAAGAGATGCATCATTTGGAAATACTTGGTGACAGGAGGGTTTGATGTGGTTTAGTGACATTTACAGAATACTTCAAACACTTCCTAGCTGCAGTAAAACGTTTAAATGGTGTAAACTATCGAAATGATTCCTATATTTTATTTACAATGTTTTTATGCCTGTCATTTAAGTTTCAGATAGAATTGAACTGAATTGACTGATAAATTGACCTGTGTTTAGTCATGCTTTCTAACCGTCATCAGAACGACCTATGACTTAACATCAGACATCATTACTGCAGCGGAAAGGTACATTGCTGAGGATTTGGAAATGTCAGTCAACCCACTAAGGGAGAAACTATAGCCACGGAACAAGCAGAGTCAGGGCCATCTACGCCCCGCATTGCCTCAAAGATTTTCCTTTGATTTGCACAACAGTATTATTGAGTACATAGAAATAAGTGAAATAAATATAAGCCTGATATATTTGACTTTGAACAGCATGCACAAAAGTGTTACAGTTAGGTTTAAGACAAAAATTCTTGTTAAATAAATTAATAAATAAATAGTGTCCACTGCATTATTCAAAATTTTAGCTGTAAGAAATTAAAGGTCTTTTCTTGGTTTTACATTAAGAAGCTTAAAAATGCTTTTCTGCATGCCCTTTTAATGCATGTTTTCATGCCTGCCAGTGCTGTGTTTCAAATGCATGCAATTCCTGACTGTTGTTGTCAATAGTTTTTCCTGATTTCAGTCGGTCTTCGAGTTCACGCCGGGTTTGCATATTTGCATGATGCGCTTTGCCTTTTTCGTGTTCTTTTAAGGGGGTTGTGGATATTGATCCATGAGCAAAATCCAAAACTGCTAAGTGGAGGGGTGCTTCCTCTTTCAAAGAGCTTATAGAACAGAACACAGATTCACTACTGAATAACTAACCAAATTCTCTCCTCGTTTTTTTTTTTTTTTTTCATTTCTTTGTACTGGCAGTCCACAGTCAAACGACGAGGAATTTTGTTACAGTTTTGAGGAAAATTTAAATCCTCTATTTGAACTGCTCCCATTTTGAGAATGCTGGATCTTTGTTGGTCAGTTATTTTCTCAGGCCAAAGCGCTGGATCATCATAAAGCATGATTTTGCTTACCAGTATATAATGGGGCAGGGGCTGGGTATCAGTGACAGGTGCAGCCACAACTTGTTCAGAGGGCGGTATAGCTGGCTGCATCTTCCGTCCCTTTAAATGTTTCATTTTGATTTTCAGTCAAAAATGTTTTAAGCTTTGGCAAACTTTCAGTATTTGACTTCTTCTCTTTTGTTTTTTTTTTTTTCGTTTTTAAGCGAGGCTTGGATAAGCGTGCTTCATGGTTGATTCCTTCTATGTGTCTAGGCCGCACATTAATAAGTCATTAAATGTATTAACCAGTGTGGACAGTCGGGGGCCCCCCAAGCCCGCGGGGCCACACGCAAGTGCTTGCTTTGTGTGGAGGGTAAACACGCTACTTACTGGAGCACCCAGAAGAAACTCACCAAGCAGAGGAGGACCTGCGTACTCATTGCAGTGTCATAAGACTGTAGTAGTGACAAACACTGCCCTTTAACAGAATGCCATTTTCTATATAAAGCTCAGTGTAGTCTCATCAAGCTATTAACCTAATCCTCTTGCAGCTTGTTTTTTTTTTGGTTAAGCAGATTGCTCTAGTTGTAAAAGAAGCAGAAGTCCCAAAAGCCAATGATACTGTCACTGATGGAGGAAACAGAGGTGCTGTAGACAACCCATGCTTTTGCTCAGGCCTCGGCGCAGTTGTACTGCATACTTTGCATACTTTATCCAACTCAAGGATCAACTGGGAAAGATAACCACAACTACTGCTTTGCATGGCATGTTTAGGGAGTAATTATAAAGTCTTTTGGGTTTTTTTTTTCTTGGTGATAAAATACAAACAGGTGAGTTTTCCTATTAAATTATGTAATAGAAATCACTCACTTTTTTATTTCACTTAAAACACTGTTATAATTGCATATTTGAGTAAAATACATTAGATTTTAATATTTTGACATCACAATATTTAGCTTTTTTCCATTTGCGGCATTGCATGTAGATGTAGTGCATTAGGGTACAGAATACTTAATTTAAGATCACATTTCACCACAATTATTGTGTCCATGCATACACAACAGAGAAAAAAAGAAAAGAAAAAAAAACCTCCCTTTATATTGCTATAGTAGTCGGGACCAACTCATTATTATATTAGGTTTTGAAAATGAGTCTAAATTTATTCCAAAGTGCACTTAGTTCTTGGTAGGGTCCTTGTGTGAAATATTGGCGATTCACCAGGATCTTATTTTAAAGTATGCAATACTCAGACACTGTGGTTTGCTCTCTAACTGAAATATGATGTAAGAATTGATGTAAGAAAAGTCTGCGCCACATTGATCAGATATTTTTTTAACTGCTTTCATTAAGAGTGATGACAAATAAAAGTTCACTGCATTTAGTCTGTGCTATGTTCATGACTGTGTGATGCTATAAGGAATATTAAGGACAATCAGGGCAATCAGAGCAGGAACTGAGCTTAATCTGCCAGGTGGGTCTGTTTACTGCAACTAAAAGGCGTGACATTTTTTTCCACTATAAACTCATCTAATCTTCAAAACAAAATCTCATATCTGATGTCTATAGTTCATTTTAACTACTATTTTTTTTCTATCAGAAACAAACTTCTGCTTTTTAAGAGAAGCCATGGGGTGTGGGGTCACAAAGGGAGGTCAGTTCCATAAAAGACATGACAAAGGTAATTTCAGTTTATTGGGAAAAAATGGCTTTTTCTGTTTTCACAAATTATATTAAAATTGCCTTTATTTTTGTCTCTTCTCCTAGATGGTAACGTCATTTCAGTTAGGATTTCAGGTTGCACATCTTGTTTTTACAATATGAAAATCTACAAATGTAGTTGAACAGATGTACTGTAAATAATTTAAATATTCATTAATTATATGATATTTTAATGGTATGCACTGTTGAATAATGAAGTGTTATATGCGTCTTAACTAACAATGTACCTTGATTATATTTCTACGTCTTCATGCACATACATGTAGCTGCCATAAGTAAGTATCTAATAATATTTTTGTATCAATACCCCATTTCTTAGTTAATAATTACTATTTTGAGGTGTAAGCTATAAATCTCTCACCCTGAACTGTGCTCAATTGCTCAGTTAATGCTTCAGAAAATAGGACATGGCCTAGTAGTGGGATATTAGTGTTCACTATCCCCGTCCAGCATGTTGTGTTTGTGTGTCTAATTTACAGTAGATACGAGTTGTAGGATTGTATTCAATAACATCTGTATGTAGCACAAAGTTGCCAGAGGTGAAATGAGGTTGTTTCATTCTGGGAACACATAGATGCAGGGTCACTGAACCCATACTGGTTACATCACCGTTGCTGAAATGTATTAAGCTGATCATAAACAGCCAAAAGGATATGCTCCTACAGTGTCTCTGATAGTTACAGTCTTAACACAGTCTTAACAGTGTGTTCCACCACTGTGAAGCAATAAGAGCTGCGATTCTGATCCAGCGCTGGTATCGCCAGTATGTGGGCCGTGTGGAGATGAAGCGTAGATACACCTGGAACATCTTCCAGTCCATAGAATATGCCGGAGAACAGGACCAAATAAAAGTAAATAGAAACACACATTTATTAGACATGACAGACTGTAAGTTTGTAGAATAATTAATGGAAAGTGTTTGTTTTTTTTTCTTCACTTTTTTACCTAGCTGTATAATTTTCTTGGTTATCTCATGGACAACTTTACTCCCTCGAGCAATGAACGTAAGGTCACTGTGTGTGTGTGTGTGTGTGTGTGTGTGTGTGTGTGTGTGTGTGTGTGTGTGTGTGTGTGTGTGTGTGTGTGTGTGTGTGTGTGTGTGTGTGT
>JAAGKR010000119.1:0-299416 GCA_011419295.1 Clarias macrocephalus
ATATATATATAAAACCAGATCATATCATACATGGAAATGGGTGGACATGATGTGAGAAAGTGTGTTAATCAGTGCTGATTGTCCAGCAGTAGAAAAGGATTGCACACACACATGCATTTATCCATGCCTGAAAAACAAGGTTGGGATTGCAGGCTCTATCAGTCATCTTTTCTTGTTTGAATTTCTATTGTGACTGAATGTTACCCTGATATTAATCAAATATAAAGCTTACCTCACACGTTTACTTTAAACCACCAGACCATTATTTTCATAAAATAATTCATATAATCACAAGGAAACATTTGATCATACTCATCACGAACGACATTGTTTGCCGATGACCACGGGGAAGGCTCGTTGCATGTAACCTTCTCAAGGGGAAATGGGTTTCATGGGTAAAAGTGAACAGTCAAAGCGGGAGGCTTGAGTTTTGCTATGAACAATGCTGAGAAGATTTCTCTCAGGGTGCAGTATAGCACAGCTAGGCATTAATTTCCTCCCCTTCACAAATTTAACTGTAATAACTGGCACCTAACAATTGACTTGTGGCTGTGATTGAAAAGTGGAAATGTGTGCAGTGGAATACTGACCCCAAAAACACAGGCTTATGAAGAAGAGAACTGTAACGTCAACATGCACACATCTGTTTTATATCTAATACAGTCTGTGGAATGAGAAACTGATTTGTGAGCTGAAATGTGGCACTGATGGAAATTATGTATGTGGGGATGCAGTTGTGGTGTGGTGAGGTGGTGATGGTAGGTTATAAAAACCAACCTGGACACTGGGGATTCGGAATCGGTGCTGTTTGGATTACTGTAATTATATTTTCAGTGCCCTTGATTTTAAAATGCGTGTAGCATTTTGGCAATGTAGTGTAGTGTATTCGAACTTTTAGCTGAAAGTCATGGCCTTGCTGTTGCTTAGATTTCACACTTCATTATTAAAGACTGTTATTCATCTAGTTGACAAAAACAAAAAGAACCTTTGCTGAAAAAATGAAACCTGTTAATACTTTCTATTAAATGAATAAAAATGCAATGCATACTCACTACAAATGAAAAGTGTGTGTGACTAGGATGGTGAAGGTTTACTCACATAAACATGGAGTAATTAATTTAATTATTTATCAAATAAAATGTCAATTTTGCTTGAGAAATATTATATAATATTCATATTATATAATATAAATAACATTATATATTTCTATTATCATTATTATTATGTGTGTGTGTGTGTGTGTGTGTGTGTGTGTGTGTGTGTGTGTGTGTGTGTGTATGTGTGTGTGTGTGTGTGGCTGAGCTAAGAAGAAGACCTGCAGCACTCTGTGGTGACATGGAGAGAATGCTTCTCAGCGTGGTGTGACTCCATGCTCGGTTAGCAGAGGTGGTTGAGAGACAGAGAGGGAGGGAGAGAGAGAGAGGGAGAGAGGGAGAGAGAGAGAGAGAGAGAGAGAGAGAGAGAGAGAGATGGAGAGATGTTGGAAGAGAAAAAGAATCATGTTGCATATCAAGCTGTTTATTTTCCTGCATGGAATGGTGAACACAAAAAGATGCCTAGATGCATTTATAATAGGGGCATCCTTTGGCTGTCTATGTCATTGTCTTCTGCCTAAAACTAGATTTAAAATGCCAAAAAACGCTCTTGTTTCTTACCAACATCCTCAGAATTACCTAAATTTAGCTTCATCAACACTGATGCAACAAAGAACCTTCAAAAGATACAGCAAGCATACTTGTAACATCCATTTACAATGGGGCTTTCACCTCAATACCTTATACTTTTCAAGTATAGGAAATACTCTATACCATCAAAAGAAGGAAAAAGAAAACAAAAATGTATTTAAATACATACAAAAAAAGGAAAGCAAAAAAAGGACAAAAATTAACAAGGATAAATCAGGAAACAGGAAAGTTTTCAACTTAAATCCAGTTCCCCAGAGAATAAACAAACAAACAAACAGATCTATTAATGTGGCCTTATTACAAACGATGCAAAAATTCACAACACTAGTTTTTCCTCATTTAATCAATGTTACAAAAGTCCTGCATTATAAAATAGGGCAGCTTTAAAATCAGTGTAATTAATAAAACTATACAATATACAAACAACAGATCTCCCATACTCAGCGGTGTCCTAGTCCTAGCTCTCTTCTCAATTTCAATTAAATTTGTTCTTCTTCTCCCCAAAACTCTATGTTTGTAATCCCCCTCCAAAAAAAAAAAAAAAAAAAACACACACACACACACACACACACAAAAAAAAAAGAACTAAATCTATACACACAACACAAAAACAAACCAGACTGCCCAAGCTATTGCTTTTATATTCTTTTTCTCTCTTTTTTATATTTCTTTAAAAAGGGTGCAATTTTGTCATTATCTTACACACACAGCCAGATATCCTGCTGATTAGATGCTAGGCTGCTTTAAACTAAACTAAGGTTCTGTGACAAAAAAGAAAGAAAAAAAAATCCGTGCAATATTTTTTCCCTTTGCTTTTTTTAAGCCCTGGAAGTATTTATTTATTTATTTATTTATTTATTTATTTGTAACTCCGCTAAACTGTCATTCTTTCTTATTTAGTGCAGATAATTAAGGAAATAATGCCCAACTCATTAATAAAGGGTAGGCAAGAACAGTGAAAAAAATAAAAAAGCTCTGACACACAAATAAAAAAAATAATAGAAAAAAAAGAAAGCACACAAACCACACACAAGTGTAACCGATAAAACGCCATATCAGACACTTGGAAATTTTTCTTGATATTTTTTTTTCTTAAATGATATATATGGAATAGACAAGAAAAAAAGATTAATATGGAAGATCAACATTTACATAAAATGGCCATTTTGTGATTTCTTAAATGCTTAAATGACTGTATGTCGAGCGTTGCAACGTTGGAGAGGAAGTTTCCTTGTTTTAAGGCTTGCTTGTGACCAAAAAGATAAGAAAGAGGAAGCCTAATACGTGAATTGTCATTAATGTCATGCGCAAAGAAAGTAGGATATCCAATTTGTCAACCAGCCAGTCAAGTGCAACACTAACTTTGGTTAAAAAAAAAATAGAGGAAAAAATAAAAAAAGAGGAAAAAATTAAAGAATGACATCTAAATGAGTGCAAGCATGTATTGCATATTAATTCATTATATATATTTTTTCCTTATTTTACTGTTCTGGGAACAAAAACAGGAAGACTAAAAACAAGGTTGTTTCCATTTAGAAATAATTGCAGTAACATTCATAAATATCAATACACTAGCTAAAAAGGGCCTGGGTGTCAGAACTATAATACTACACTAATAAATGTTTAATTTCCTATCGACTACAGAACTAACGAGGGCCTGCGCATGATTAACACTGAGTCTTGTACAAGATATTGTATCACAAGGCCTGGGCTCACACATTGCTCCACTTGTTGTATTATTAGCACGCATTCCTGCTATCTGCTTCACTCGCTTGTTCCCTGCACAGTAGCAGCAAGGTGTAAAGATCTGAAACGTAAAAAGAGCTGCAACTTGTGAATCAACTCAGAACTAGACCATCACTCAAGGCACATTGATGAGGAGCAATTGTTTTTTGATCTGAGAGGAGAAAGTGAGTTGCTCTCGCAAGGAAATAAAGCAGAATGACTGTTTTAAAAAAGACAAGGGAGGCAGGGACAAAATAGAGAAAGGATGAGAAGCTAAGGAGAAGGATAAGGAGATGTGTTAGCTGGTTGATTGTGAGGACAGCAGTAAAAATACCCTACGTTTAAGGGGCCAAACAAAATACTCAATTTGGCAAGTGCCTGAAGTTGGGATTACAATAATGTGTCTTTAGTCACACTACTTTTACTACATAATCTAAAAATTTGTCACTAACACTAGAACATGCAGTTTTTTTTTCCTTACTCTTCTAAGATTTGATCAACAGTGGATGAGTCAGGTGTAAGTGTATTCATTATATATGCATTGTAGGAAACAAAAATCCAAAGTCAAATAAAAAATAACAGTTAAATCACATGCGAAGCAAATGAATTTAGAAAGGCTTCGCTCTGTGATTGCATTCATGTTTTGTCTGATCTTCACATTTGCATTTTTTTCTTTCTTATTTAGTTTAATACTTTCATAAAGGTTACAGAATATTTTTGTTGTGTCACCCCCCCGGGATCAGCTACCAGTCTGTGGTCACAGAACAGGCACAAGAGCTTTCAGCTAAAGAAGAATAAGGACCATACTGAATGTAGAAAGAGTTAAAGAGTAAGAGTGCTGGGATTTGTCCATATAGAACATCAAAAATAATAATAATAATAATAATAATATATATATATATATATATAAACTGACCACAGATTAGTGTTCCTATTCTAAGAGCTCTCATAACCAACCATTTCTGAAGCTGTTGATATGATCATATCTTTCTTATGTTACATCCAATGGATTTTGTCTGATGAAAAATTAAGAATACCTACTGCTACTACATTATGTTCTTCATGAAAATAAGTTAATTCACTTTTTGGAAACAAACTTGCACTGCAGTCTAATGTGATGCATGGATGAGGTTGTTGAAATGTTTAAAATTGATTGTTTAAAATTCCTTAAAGGGATATTTGTTCTACAATACGAACAAATTTACAAAGATAAACAAATATTTAAAAAAAAATAATAATAATAAGCACGTACAGCTCCCTCTATTTCTCACTAGGCTATTTGTTCTATTTTTGTACCCCGATATTTTAGAGTCCCAGAGGTGTGAATGGACTAGGAAGAAAAATATATAGATATATACTTTTCAACAATTGCTGCAGTGATTTATCTTACAAAAGATATTTAACAACCTGACAGCTTTCCAACAAAATTGCACTTTCCTCAATTCAAAATTCCATTTACCTCCAATTATGGTCATCTTATGTCTTGCTAATGAATGGAAGCTCAGCCTTGCTATCTGCCTGATCTCTTTAAAAGCAGACTTTTACATGGGGTGCATTAGAAACAACTGAAATGACTCAAAAACACAAAAAACAAACTATGAACGCATCTCCAAGATGGGAGACAATTTCTTTAAAAAAATCTCCCATATTAATTCTTCATTTTACAGCCTTCTGAGCTCATATCAAACATCACCATCTTCTCACATCCTGCCCCGAGACACAAACCAGGGGAATTTCTTCTCATAGTTGCCATTTCCAGGCACATAATGTCTGTTGGGCCGTGGGCATGGCGCTGAAGGTCTCGGCGGTGAAGATATGGATGAACAGTTCTGGTAAGAGCAGACTAGTGAGTTGAGAGAGGTTTTAGCTGGTGGAATATCTGATCCAAGTAAAACCTCTATAAGAAGTCCACAAGCAGAACTAGGGTTCTACCCGAAAACCGCCCGATCCGCCAGATCCTGCCAAACACAGGGGGAGAGGAGCACGGGGCGCGCCAGTCCAGGATGATCAAATCACGTAGCCAATACGTGAAACTGTAACAAATTCAGGAATTAGTGATAAAGAGATTCGGCTCTCGATGAGATTGGGAACAGTCATGGACTGAAGGAAGCTCTTTGATTGTGTCACATTATGTTTTCCTTATCTGGTCAAACCAAAAAAAAAAAAAAAAATTCATGCAAGTTTCCAAGTAAATCAGATCTCTCCAATTTCAAGCCCAATCTCCTGAAGAGAGAAGAGCTGGACAGTTACTATATATGAATATAGGAGTAGAAACCATACATCTGGAGGAATATATAAGGGATATACAGATACTGAGTATGTTTGTTGTAAGCATGTTGAGTTGATTTGTTCGGATTTGTTGTGGGTTCTGCTGTAGCCATGCTGCGGGTATGTGGGCATTGAGGGCGGCGGGCAGATCCTGGCGCGTCACACCGATGGGCACATTTGAAGGTCACACTCAGGGGAGGCAGGGAGGGGCATTTGAGCTCGGGAGAGGACAGTCTGAATCTGGAGTCCTTAGCCCAGGTACCACTGCACATGAAAGAGAGAAAAGCAACATTCAGAACAAAGACAAAGACATATACCGTATGAAGGGGAATTCTGTTCCATTAGTGGTTCATTTACATATACATCTACAGTGGTTCATCTACATTACTCAACCACAGAACTGTTGAGTGACACAAGCCACTCTACGCTGGTCACTTAGCAGGTGTTTCTAAACTTTTAGGCAATATTATAACAGGATTTCAAGTTCTGTAAACATATACAGACCATAATACAGTACCCTTCTTATGTACTGTGTAGTCTTTACGTGATAGAATCATCTAAGAGCTTTAAAGTTTTGTATAGAATCTTTACTACATAGGCCTGTCTCAGCTCACCCATCGGTGCTCACCTGTTTATGCTCTTGCCCTCTATATCCAGCTGTTCTGCCCTTCATTTTCTTTTGTTTTATTTTCACTTCTCTCATTTGCTGTTCCCTTTCCCATTCTCTTCTTGTCATTTCCTCCCCTTTTCTCCTCTTCTTTCTTTTGTCTCCTCTCCTTTCCTTTTTTCTGATCCTCATTCCCTCTTCACTCCACTCTCCTTCACTCCTCTATTATCTTTTCCTTTCTTGTTCCCTAATTTCTCTCTCTGTTTTCCTCTTCTTGCTTCTCCTTCTATACTCTTTATCCTGCTCTCTTCCTCTCATTTCATCTTCCTTCCACATTCCTTTTTGGACTGCTTCCTTAATTTTTTTTCTCATCTCTTCATTTGCTACCATTCTCTTATTTTTTACTCCATCTTACTCAATTTTACTCCTCTCCATTCTTTTATACTTTTCTTCTTCCCTTTCCTCTCTGCATCTCCTTTTTTCTCATCTCCTCTGTTTCTGTTTATTTCCTCTTCACTTCTCTTCTTTCTGTTCCTTTCCTTTTTCCTCTCCTCTGTTTGGCACTGCCTTCTGCCCTGAGCTCCTTCAGCCTGACTCCTCAGCAGAAGCAGGAAGTAACCTGTTTCATGAGCACCAGTGGAGTTTAGTGTCCAGCTCTCTGCTCTCTCTAATCCTTCAGAGAAATGGGCTTATTGATCGCCCCGCTCTATTGTTCATGTTTCCAGAGAGTGAGCAAAGTGCCCTCCCCTCCTTCTCCCTCATACTCCCTCTTTCCGATCTCCCGTCCCCTCCCATCTTCCTCCAAGTTCAAGTTCATCCTGGTGTTACATCATGTCTGGTTGCCAAGGACGACCAGACACCCATATACGTGACTATCATTAACAACTCTGTAGCTCTTCCTACACTTCTTAAGCTTTTCCTCATTTTTCTTAAATCCCACTTCTTTTCCAGTTCTTCCGTTATGCTCTGTTCCATTCTGGTCCACTCAGCCTTGGTTAAATAGCTACAGACAATACAGATTCAAAAAAACGACACATGCAGAGTCTTCCGCTCTCTCTCCCCTATCCTTCCTACGCATCATCATACTGTATCCACCAATCAGGACACAGGATGAATTAGGTGTTTAAACTTTTTTGTCAATCAGAGTAAAGATAAGGGCTGTTTTAGAGAGTGTTACATCACTGGTGCAAACAAATCTCCCTGAGATTTCCTAAAACTTTCAAATGTTTGTTTTAAATCCATACTTGCTTACCATAGTTTTTACCATTCTTATTGTTTAACACATTATTTCACCTTTTAACACATCAATTTTCTTTTCATGAATTATGTTTTTTAAATTATTACAGAGTATTTAAATAATATGACTTATTACAAATATAATATTTTGACACACTTATCTGAACTTATTTGAATGTTGCAATAAAACTGATACTTGTTAGTGTTTTTCCATCTTTTAAACATTTACAATATGCTCATAATGTTTAACAAATGTTAAATAAAATGAAATATTTGTTTCAACTTCTCTTCATCCTCGTTATAACATTATAATGGAATTTTAGCTGCTGCATTAAATAAAATTGCCACTTGCTTGACACAAAGCAGTCTTTCTAAAATATTCTGAACCCTAACATTTAATAAAATGTTAAATCAAATGCTGCCTCACTGTCTTTAATGGTTCTAGAAAGCAGTTAATACCCTCCTTCGCATTAACACACACATTTGCACAACATAGACTCATAACTTGTTTAAATTCTATGGCTGGCCACAAGCGCAGTGGAGAAACTGGAAGGTTAGTTTTTAATCAATAGAACTTGCTGACTAGGGACTTTTGCTCTCAGGCTCACTGCAGCTTCCTTGTGTCTTTGTCTACGTCTGCTTTCGAACTTTTCTTCCATTCCCTCCCTCCCTGCCTCCCTCCCTCCTAAACCACCCTCCCTCCCCCCCTCCGACTTATTCTTGTCCCGAGAAGACTTCTGGAGATGAGCATTTGCAGGCATAGAGAGGAGAGAGAAAGAGGGGAGGGGGACTGAATAAGCATATACGGTTGTCTCCCATATTTCCCCTGTAAATGTGCAGACAGTGGGGTCGCGTTACAGTGTGGTGTGCTGTGCTGACAGGTAGGATTTAGTCAACAGACATGGAGACAAGAGAGAGAGAGAGAGAGAGAGAGAGAGCAGTAAACGTTTTGAAGTTACTACACTTATGATGAGATTTGTCTGTCTTTTCATAAGACCAACGCTTGCACCATGATCAAAGTCAAAGCACAGAAGAACATAAAAACTGCCAAGTACCAACGTTTAACTTTTAAGACACATTCCCACAAAGAGTATTGTGGTAAAGTAAGCTACGTTGTACTTGTACAACTTAATTGGTTTTACATGCATACAAGTACACGCTCTCTGCCTCTCTCTCCGTCTCTCTCTCTCTCTCTCTCTCTCACTCTCTCTTACTCTGTGGTAGCAGCTCAGGCATATTGCTGTGATTAGGAGAGAGTGTGTGGGAGCAGAAGTGAGAGTGAATCTCATGGCCACATGTGCTGTGCAGTGTGTGGTGTGGTGTGTATCACAGCCACAGGAATGCTGTGCTGGTACTCCCCCTCCCCACCTTTCCCTTCCCAAAAACTCCCCCTAACCCCCACCTCTGTCTCTTTCCAACATCCCACACTCACTTGATGCCTTCCATGTGTGTTGCTGTAACACATTATGCTGCTGACCTGAGATCGGTTTCAAGGATTTTATTGCTCTCAGACCCAGTTCCTTTCTGTACTGTAATACACCTGATTAAAGTGGTCAGGAAATCATGGCACTATTAGGTGTTTTGGGGTAAACATGAAAACGTTCAGGGGTACGGGCCTGGGATAGGATTTTTTTTTTCTATCTAATGCGAATGTAGCATTTGAATAAAAGATGGAAATGAATGGAAAACCTGTTGACTTACAACTCACTTGATCACAATGAAAACCTAAGGGAAGTTGTTAAGTTCTGTTTTGCATTTAATATATCCTACTACACCTTTAAACCAAAAAAGCCTTCCCAAAGTTCTTCCTTCGGGGCTGTATTCAGAGTTGGAATCTCTGAAGTTACATCAATATTTATGCAAGCAAAGTAGCGCATGTTCAATACTTCCTCTTTATGCACATGCTTTTTTCTGTGTGCACTATCTAGATAATGTAAATTAAAGATTTTCCTTTGGGTATAAGTACCAGAGACAGGGGTTTTTAATATTGTCTAGACCACCGGCATAAAATATAGGCACTGTCCTCTGACAAAATCAGGGATTGAAAATGCAGTGTTTCTTTTCTTTTCTTTTTTTTGCTAAATGTAATATGATGTATAATAGCAAGAGAATTAAAAATGAAATAAAAAAGCTTAATTCTAACGATCACATCAACCGGTAAAAACTTGGTTTAATCTAACAATATGGCTTCCACCCTCATAAATATTCACCTTGGCACAATATTTCAAGCTTAAGTGCTATCTGACTTTAGCACTGGACATGGACTGTTTACATAATGTGAGACATGAGATAATTATGAAGCCCAACATCAAGAGCCACTAATCTCTACATTAGCACACACCATGAGTTGTGCTGTTGTGTGAGACGCCGAACTAAACTTGATCTATGGTGTAGGTCAGACAGACTGAGTTGTGTCTGAACGATTGTAGGACAGTAAAGGACGGTAAGCTAAGGGAGCACAGAAAATCACTCAGCTTTTATATACAACACTGTTCTGTTCCATCTATGGAGAAACAACACAAGACATCGCTGCCAAAAAAAAAAAAGCAGGATCACATGCCTGACATGTCCATAGCAGCCTGGAAGCTTCACCATTTACCAAGAGTGAGAGATTAAAAGAGAAAAAGTGTGGGAGAGAGAACGAGAAGTATACAGACCACAGAGAGGTCCTCTGCATTTGCTGGTTTCTTTACACACACTAAGAGAAGCAGGGGCAGGTTTCGTGCGGTTTCAAAATTACAGCCTTTCTCTTTCTCAACCCTCTTCTCCACAACCACCCTGATTGGCCTGAAACCACTGTCCATCCATTCTCTTATCCTTCCCTTTCCTCTCTTATCCTCTGCTCTCTTCTACACTCTCTGACCTGCCATGGCCAACCTACAGTACCACTCTCCTGCTGCTGTGTTTAAGCGTTGTGCGAATGTTCAAGTGGGGTGAGTGTTATGCCTCATGTGAGGAAGACTACATGAGGGTCAGGGCCTCCCTACACAGTCACAGGAAAGATAGAGAATTAGAGAGACTGCATCTCTTCCTCCATCATCTAGAGGCTCTTTTGATTCGCCTCTAGAGGCTGAAAATCTCAAAAAATATATATATTTTTGATTCCTTCAGTCTGAGTGTTGTTTGAACAGCGGGAAGAATCATCCAGACTGAAGCAGTACACAGATAAAACCAATGTGTGTGTGCACGCATGCACATGTTCGCTGGTTAAAGGGTCTTTTTCAAGGGATTATGGTTTTTGGAGTGGTGTAAAAAAAAAAAATCACTGCTAGCCTGAGGTGAACTTCCATGATAGCAATCAGTACAAACAAGCAGTGTATTGTTCTGACTGTCTGATCTACAACTGGAACTGGTTGTATTGGACAGGCAGCTGTAGCGTTCAGCCACAGACGTGTCCTGACTGAAAGCCAAGCCTTCAAGGTGAAAGCTGGTTTAATAGAAGAGCGGGGGGGATGGGAGGACATCTGGGACATTTATTCATCCATTCACCCATTCATCCGTCCAAACATTTATCCATCTGTCCGCCTGTATATTTGTAATTCTATCTATCTATCTATCTATCTATCTATCTATCTATCTATCTATCTATCTATCTATCTATCTATCTATATATCTATCTATCTATCAGTCTAATCAATTTGCCCGTTTGTCAGACATTTATAAACTTCAATCAAAAAGACAAGAGAATTAAAGGAACAGAAAGGAAAAAACTAAAGGACTAAAGGAGGCTCCAAAAAGCATGTAAAGCAGGTAATGAGAGAAAGAGAAAAAGGAATATGGGATGGAGAGTGCAAAAGTGTGTGTGTGTGTGAGAGAGAGAGAGAGATAGACAGACAGAGAGAAAGAGAGAGAGAGAGACAGAGAAAGTGACAGAGAGGGGATCTTTGCCTGCTCCTGTAACTCGCTGCCAATGGCGGGAGTAATCTCATCAGCTTGGTGGAGTGCTGACTCAGCGAGCCCACTAAAGTGCCTTCAGATGAGTGTCATCTCTGAGGAATTCAGCCTCATGTAATGCAAACCAGGTCGAGTGCGGAGAGTGGCAGTGAAATCGCCCGTCCCCACACCGCCCTCCCCATGGGAGCCCGCGGACGTTTAGAGCATTACTTATTTAGGCTTCTGAATGGGACAGGAGCAGAGGGCTCATTGATATCACTGTGCTCGATTAGACTATTGAAAACAATGGCGCATGCCTGGAGGCTCGGTTTTATCCACAGCCGTCATCGTCATTCTATAGCAGTGTGAGGCTTGGGACAGACTTAGATCTGATTCTTGCTTTGTATTTCCTATTTGCATTTTCAGCATGTGAGTGAAGAGTAACACGCATCACTGTGCTGATATTAATCTGGCATAATTAATTCGGATGGGAAGAAGTAATGCCCCCTTCTGGTATCAGAAAAAAGTGCACCTACACTCTGTGTATGCTGAGCAAGCTAAACTGGGAGTGCAGTGGCTGGCTTTCAGCTTAACGATAAAGCGATCTTTCAGCTAAACGAGTCACTTAAAGCACGAATAAAAAAACACTCAAATTACTCCAGTACAGAAGCTCTTCATATAAGCTCTTTCTAATCGCTGTCTCGCTCGCCCTATATACAGTATATATAGTCATTATTTTCATTACACACATAGGAACAACAAAAACACTTTAAGTACACAGATCTGACACAGTATAGCAGTTTATTATGGTCATTATCTCTTCCCCACTACAACATTTATAGTAAGCAAATTAAATCAGGAGCTCTTCGCCCAGAGTCCGTCTGTGTGTGCCTGAGTGTATGCTTGAGTCACGCAGTGGTGGCTATCTCCTCTCTCCATCTCACACACTCCATTCCCCTGTGCTTTCTGATTAAAAACTCTGCGTCTTATCGGCACAACATCTTCATCGGGGTCATGCTGCAGTCCCCACATACACTGCGTGCAATTAACCTCAGATTACATCTGTGTGACTGTGTGTGCTTGCGTACTGTGTGAAAACGAGTCGTGTGATTCGTGTCAATGCAAACGGCAGGGGTGCTGCTGGTGTCTTCACAGACAGAAGGGTAAAAAGTTTAAAAGGCCATAAAAGTGTCTCTGTTACTGTGATGACGTGTGAAGAGAAAGATGGAGGGAGATAGAGAGTGAGAGACAGAGAAAGCATATCTGTAGTGTGAATGTGTGTATAGAAGCCCTTGTTAGATTGCAAGAGCACAGGCAGTACAGAGGCAAATGTGGGGGTCTGCTTGAACTGTGTTGGGATGGGTGTGTGTGTGCGTGTGCGCGCACTATTCTTACCTCCCATACCAGACTCTCTAAAGCTTAATGCCAGTAGGGCTGCCACCCTCCCTCTACCCTGTCTCTCCCCATCTCTCTGTCTCTCTTTCATCACCCCCACCCATCTGTCTCTCTCTCCGGGCCTAGTGGCCACAGCCTGTCTGTGGGGAATGTTTACAGTCACACTCTTGAAAATCTCACGTCTGGGTGTTTTCTTGCTCCCTGCTCTGAATGCCAAAAGTAACTTTTTTCCAGTCTCATCAGGACACTTAGCACTAGCCATTGCTTAATTTGTGTTATTGAAAAGAACAAAAATAATCACCTTGTAAAGCCTCAATCTCTATGATTAGATGTGTCATGGTAATTTGGATTGAGCTCTCTGGAGTTTTTGCATTTATTTAATGATGCTATATCGATATATAAATGAGTCCGTTGGACTCGCATGTTGGCTGGCTAGCTTGCCTAACTGGTTCATCTGGGGTTTTTCTTAGTGAAGTCCAGTCAAATCACTTCCAAGGTTTGACTCAACTGGAAGAAAATGATATAACCAAACCCTGCAGAAAAATCAAGGTTTCCTTAGTATGGTTGCCTACCCTCTCTTATTCTCATGTACACTCATGTTCACACGCTTATGATACTTTTAATATTTACATTTCAATGCAATCATCTCGTCAAAGAGGCACTTATTGAGATAATCGTTTGTTGTGGGAAAAATGGCACTGCCTTTCAGAGCAGGCTTGAAACCAGCTTTGTGTCTGGTTTGCTGTTATAAAAGGAGCGGGTGGGTGTTAACATAAAGCAGGGGGTCTCGAACTATTTGTAGCCTTTTAGTGAAAAAAAAAAAAAACCTAACCCCCTTATGATCACAGACTCGTTTAATGAATGAAATGGCTGTAAATGTAAAATATATAGTAGTATTTTGTAGCTGCAATTAGCCGCAGTAACATTTTATATATTATAGAGTGTTTTATAAGTCCAGCATCACAGGCTTAGTGTGTTTACTAAGTATTTTTGATGTCCATGATCTATCTAAACAAGGAGGAATTAATCCAGTTTCTTCTTATTTGTGTATTTAAAAAAATGTGTCACTGTGAACAAGTTTTTTTAAATTCTTTCCCGTATGATTATGGAGAACGTATTATATATATTGTACTTGTTTTGAGGTTTAGATTAGGAAAAACTAAACCTTAATATGAAACACATTATCGTGACATTATTTTAAACCACACTTTAATTTATCAGTCAATAACAATTAGAACTGTAACTTATTAGAATTGAAAATATAGCACAATCATAGCAGTTTTTCTACTTAACAATTTCATAATAGTTAAGACCTCTGGAAATTCCCAAACAATACTTTATGACTATGAACAATATTTATTGAGATGCTGAATTTAAAGCACTGTCAAGAAAGAAAAGCAAACAAACAAACGCTCTGTACATTTTCTTCATTAGGGAGAGATTAGCATTGTAGACTTTTCCAATGTGTTCCCTCTAGGCAAACACGCGGTAAAACTATAGACAAAATGAGGAGAGCGGACCGAGTGACCCGACATGGGAGTCTGTTTGTATTAAGTGAGAAGGGAACATGGAGATATAACAACCAAACACACACCCGCATAGACAAACACAGAGGAGGCTTTGGTAATGAATAATGTTGGATTAGCTGTGTGAGCTAGCATGCAGAGCCTTACAAAGTGAAAAAGAGGCTTAGCTCTCCTGCCACCTGAGAGAGACGGAGAGGCAAAGACAACGATGGTGGGAAGAGAAATTAATAAATCCAAACAATACATAATAATACCCCTCCCTTCTCCACTGTCTGCTATGACAAACACCTGCCTCCATTCTTCTCAGAGAAACGAGTCTCAGTCTGTGACGGAGTCGATAAATCGACACAGGGACTGCAGCAATCCTGGACACACCACAACCAACACAGGGCACTGTCAATACAGCAGGCCACAACCAACGCACACAAAAGCAGGTGTTTTCCTTGTGGGAACCAGACACACTATGTTCCCATAGCTCCAGCTCCAAAGTGGGGCAGCAGATACGTATGTGCTGCTTTGTCTACAGAAGAGCAAAGAGAAAGTATAGTATACGTGCAAGTTAATGGATGAAAAAATAATCCCAATACTTATATTAGTAGGGGCAACGGTGACTCATGTGGTTGAGGTTCGGGGTTGCTGACCGGCAGTTTGGGAGCTTGAGCCCTGTCAGCGGCGGGGTGCCCAATGTTGGCCATTGGGCAAGGCCTTTAACCCCATGCCCATATAAAATATCCAGCTACTGGAAATGCAAGGCATCATCAGTGCCAGTCCCAAACCTGGAGAAATGGTTGGATTGAGGCAGGACAGACATCTGACATAAAGCCTGTGCCAATAACTTCGAATGATCCAATATGGTGGCCCTGAGAAAGCAAAAAAGCCTAAGGGGGGAAAAATGTAAATGTTCAGTGCTATAACTTGTACAACTTCAGTTGTATAACTGATCAAAAGGTTCAAACCCCAAGCACCACCAGACTGTACTGGTAAGAGCAAGGCCCTTAGACCTCAACTCCTCTGATGTATATAAAAAAGATAACTGTATGTCGCTCTGGATAAGGACATCTGCTAAAATGGCAGAAATGTAAATGTAAACACTGAAATTCCACTTACTCCTCACAACCTAAAAAACCCACTTCTTTCACATTACGGTGTTTTATATGCAAACATTTTCATCAACTTGAATATTTGAAAACGCTATTGCAGATTCACAATGAAGTGTTGAATTTACCCCTGCACATGCGTTCCAAATTAAATTCATGCGGAGGAGACAATTGACATTTAGTGAAAATTTACATTTGGTTCAGTTGGCCAGCCAAGTTTTCACTTGACTCAACTCTGAAGTAAATGACCAAAACTCAAGATAAGGGAAAAATGTCTGTCTCCACGTTTGCCTTTGTTAGCAAGATAGCTGTGTCTGATGATGGATGTTTACTTCTCAAAAATACACAATGTTATGATTTAATGATTTAATAAGCTCATATGTTAGTATGTTGATTGATCTACTTGTACACCTGTATATACATTATAACTCATTTGAACATAAAGACTAATTTGCTACTTTGTTTAATACTGATGCTGCCATGTTGATTTACAGTCCTGTATCATTAGACCTATTCATCAAATGTGTTATGATGAAAATGTGTGGAATGTATGAACTGACTGTGAGATTATGTCATGTCTGATACTGATCCTGAAGCCACCTTGACTCATTATATCGTTCAACCTGATTACCGTCTGCATGATATCTGTCTCTTTTTTTTTAAAACAATTATGACGTTTTTCCACTTTTCCATACATTCCTGAGCATGACATATCTGTTGATCTTTCTTCGTCCTTATTTGTGTTTAATTGCTCTGTATTTTTCTTATTATTTGATTTATTAACACGCATGCCTCTTTTTTACATTTCTGTCAGTTGACACAGATCTGAATATCACAAAGCTTGTGATTATAACCTACTGCCTTGATCATCTTAGAATGTTCTTCTATTTGAAAATGTATTAAACAGTATAAAAAGGATAGTAAATATGAATTAATTGGATGCTCAAAATTTAATTCACTATGTGATAACTATTACTTTATTTGTACCTTCATACATCGTACGTATGTGCTTTTTTTGAAATAATGAGAATGGAGATACAGTTAATTACATTAGTTATACAGAAAGTAAAGGTTGTACAGAAAGGAAAGATTAAACTAAATATACTGTAAGCAGCTACAGCTGGACACAACCTGTGAACTCTCACCATAAAATTTAACATTGCATGCAGCTCATAATACTCTAATTGTCAGATGTTACAAAGTTAGGAACAGATGTATTTGATAGACTCACGCTAGAGTAGGAATGACGCTTACGTGTAATGTGTGTGCGTGTGATAGAGAAAAAGAGAAATAGAGTGAGAGAGAGAGGAAGAGAGAGAGAGAGCAAGAGCGAGAGAGAGAATCCACTCACCTGAGGCTGCTGAGGGATATTTACAAAGCTGGGGTCTCTGGGGCCCACACTGACAAAGCGCTGGGCGGGGGACGTGCTCGGTGTGGAGTAGGCTAAAGAGAAAACACACACACAGGCGCACATACAGAGAGAGAGAGAGAGAGAGAGAGAGAGAGAGAGAGAGAGAGAGAGAGAACATCAATACTGAGAGCCTGGGCTCTGGGTGAAGTTAGGATAAAGCTGCTGCAGGGGTTTAACACACACAGAGCATGATTCAGAGCATCACTGACACATTGGAAACGGTACAATTAGACTGACACACACAAACTATACAACCACAAACATACAAACATTAGACTAATATAGACCCCTTTACTTATCGTCTTTAATCCATAAAGATTAAACATGGCATGGTTTAGTACTCAAGGCACTCATGTTCAATGCTTTGTGATTTAATACTTTAACTTACTGCTTTAGAAAATACATAAGTGTATTTTCTTTTGAACAGGTTTAATGATGACATCCAAAAAATAAGTGAAATCTGAACCTTTTTTTGAGGAGAGTTCAAGTCAAACAGGAACTTTGGGTAGTGCAGAATAACAGAACAGTTATGAGAGTAAACCCTCCCTCTATTTCTCTATATAATGCTACTAATCCATTTATCCCAGTGTTTCATTAGTGCTTGGGTTCCATCAAGGTAGAAAGATTTCGTATCTGAATGCCTGCTTCAGGTCTGAAATGCTGGTCTCCCAGAAACTCCTTTCATGGCCCAAACATATGGAAATGGAAGTCACAACTGTACTGGGGATATGGCAAGAACTACCATCCGAATTCCTGTAAGGTGCGAGTGATGTGGAGGACAGTATAAGGTTGAGCACTGTCCTGCAAAAACAGAACACCTTTAGTGATCAAACCAGGCCTTTATTTCCTGAAGTTCACGGGAGTGACTGCAGTGCGCGCCAAGTCACCTCGGCCAGGATCATCATTCACAGATGTACGGCCTTCTTTAAAACAATTCAAATGTTTTACTGCGGCGTGTTTTAAATGTTTTAAAGAGTCTCATTACTGTACTTTGTTTTCTGTAAATGTCAAGCGGTTTTATGTGTTCATTCACAAGAAATTTTATCACAAGTCTTAGTTTGCCTTGAACGCCCTTAATGTAAAATTAACCAAAGCTTAACCAAAGGTTGTCTGTTCTAGAATTTCATTTATATATGTTTATGCATGTTTTCGTCAATAAGTGTATTTTTATACATTGTGGTGATGATCTAAAAATGATTGACCGTATATTCGTGACTTTAATTACATTATCTGCTCATGTAAAAAATTGTCATTGTAGTGTGTAGTGTAATTTTGTGCATATTTACAGCAACTTAGAAGTTATTTCTGTTGCACAAAAACTCCAGCGGCCTCCCTAATCCATAATTCTAGAAGACCGCTTAAATGTCCTATAGCAGGACGTATGGTTGGTGAGAGGAGTGATACTTTTCACATCACACTCTGTGAGTAACTTACTTGGCGAGGTGGGCGAGGTGCCCCCTCCCTCGGCTGTGGTAGAGGGAGGTTTGGAGTCTGGCACGGGTAGTGGCACAGGTCGCGCCATAGGGGGAGGCGGCGGTGGGGGCAACATGGGCGTGGGCAAGAACGGGTTGTGAACCTTCCCTTGACTGCTGCCATTGGGCTGTGAAAATGAAAGAGAGAAGAAATCAAAAACACATGACAACCAGCTCGTAGCTCTCAGGTTATATACCCGTCAGGCTAGACACACGCACGCTCATATCCCAGGCCAGCGGGCATGACAACAAAGTCTTAATCCCATGCACAAACCACAAATCTAACGTACCCCATGTGTTTGAGTGTGTGCCTGAGTGTATGTGTGTGTGTGTGTGTGTGTGTGTGTGTGTGTGTTTGCATGCACGTCAGAAGCATCGTTGAGACAGTGCTCAGCAATTTTCCACCGCTCCTGGTCATAAAGAATTCTGCTGCTCTGCGCACTTTGGCGTCTATAATCTATTACCAAAGCAGCACGCTGCCTCTCCCCACAGTCAGGGCCACGCCAGGTCATTTTCACACGGGGACCAGATTTATCACCGCACACACCCACCATCCTCACACACTCAGAGGATGTGTCAGAGAACACCAAGCACGTCACTATAGATCAGCCTCAGGTGTCTCAAGGGCTTCGTTGACTCTCTTTTAATTAAGGGATAATTCTACATAACTGACAAATCTGGAGACGCTGCAGTGTGGCAAATAGCAAGAATAAATGTGTTAATAACAAAATAGAATAAAAAAAACAAACAAATGACACAAATAAGTGTTTTGTGATTAATTAGTCCATTAATTATTAATTAAAACGTGTAACAAATGGCTTACACATCGGAAGCCATTATCATTGCTAATTAAGCGTGGCATGTCAATCACTCTTGCTTCAGCCTCAAGCCCTTTTTCCCCAAAAGCTCTTATAAAGAAGGAGAACCCATCCACGCACCCTTTGTATCATCAGTACTAAATTACAGACTACAGTGATACTGTGTAAACTGAAGCCTTATAGACTTGCTGTGTGTGTTTGTGTGTATGTGCGCGTGTGTGTTTGTGCGTGTGTGCGTGCACATGGTCACGCAGTCTTCCATGCAGAGACAGATTTCAGTCAGAAAGTGTAAATGAAGTGCGGGCTGCAGGCATCTGTGCTCGGTATTGATTCAGCGTCTAGACGTAAATATATCAACTATCCATCTGCAGACACGTAGTCAAGACTGTTTCCAGCAAGCAAGCCCTCACTGCGGAGCCTCAGAGCACAGTCTTCTTTGAGCACATACATTATGAAGATTATACGCTTACACAAATTCATACACACTTGAATGTTCATTTTAATCAAATCAGTAATACATGTACAATTATTTATACATTTAATACTACTCCCTTTGCTACCTTTTCTTAATGTGTATGATATGTTGCTACCTATATTAAGGAATATGATATGTTTTGGGATATGTCAAGGTATGTTGATTGTGTGAAAGTGAGCAAAATGCTTAGTTTTGCTCATAAACATCAATAAATATAACTATGTTTCACTAAAAGAAACATACACAGATTTTTCCAATTCAAATCTTTAAATCAAAACAAGTAACTCTCACATGTTTTTATAATCACTGAACTCATGGTTTTGTACTTCCAGTAATTTGTAATTATGGTACATATACTGTATACTTCCCTATGAACAATGTGCAGTTATTTCTCATATATAAAAAAAAATAAACTGAGGACAAAACACACGTAAAAGACTGGTGAGTCTTTAGTGGAGTGTACGAAGGTAAAATGCTCCTTACGTTCAGGAAGCCCACCTGTCCAGCTTGCTGACCACTGTCAGGGCAGACAAGTTGGACAAACTCCTTGAGTGTCTCCTGCGGGTGGTAACGGATGGCAGGGTGGGAGAAGTAGGAGCCGGGCTGCTGGATGATCGGAGACGTTGGGAAATGAAGACTTGACGGCGTGGCATGAGGACTCGCTGGAGAAAGACGAGAGAGAGAAAGAGAGAGAGGTGATGAGTTAGAAAGGGGGATGGGAAGGGAGGGCGAGGATAGAGGACAGATCCACTGGGTGTAAATCTATGATATAAAGGTTGCAGGTGCACACACTATGGAAAGTGAGACCACAGAGAATCAGGAAACATGCTCTTGGATGGACACTCGCACACACACACACACACACACACACACACACACACACACACACACACACACACACACACACACACACACACACAAACCCACACACAAAGATATGAGGTGACATACTGGGAAGCTGCTGTTACACACAAACGCGGATCAATATTTGCACACCCCGTTGAGCCAGTGACAACTCGCACAACACACGAGCGCTTCATGCACCTGCTCTTAACGATGACAAGACGCTTCTCTCAAATACATAATTTATGTCGACAGCACTCCGAATATCAACACAGCTAATTCAACACACATATGAACAGAACCCCTGGAGAATGCTAACTGCTATGTGTTTCTTCCAGCACTGAGCAAACATTCACCAGTAAGAATCTTGCAGGCAAGCCACAACCATTATAACTTCACTATAACTCACCCAGAGCATTTTCATACAGCACTTACATTGTCTGTTGGCATATTTGTCATTACCCAAAAACCAAAAGTCATTATTTTACACAAACCAACGTAAAGGCACTGCATACTGGTACAATAAACTGTTTTCTGTGTGAAAACATTGCATCCTTTGTTTAGTAGGTACTGTATAAGAGTCACAGATCACTGGATTATACTGTTTATCTGGAAAAGGCTTAAATCTGTTGTACCCTGACCAAATCTACAGGTATACTGTAGATCATCTTAGATGGTATAATAGCTTGCAGCTATTTAAACTTTCAAACAACAACAAAAATTAATTAATCTATTCTACAGTCCTGCTGAATTCTCCATCCTGATTGGTCAGAGTGTATTGATTTATTTTCTATAGCTGCAGCCTTGACAGTCCCTGCTGCAAGACAAATCACAAATCATCAAGGTGTGTATTTCGGCGCTTGATGTAACATGTCCTCACTGCTTCAGCGATAGCAAACACAGGAAACTGTGTCATGGACAACCACATACACGGTCTCTGTGAGGAGCATTTTAACAACTTCTCATGGGTCAGGACTTCCTTATAGTCAGGGGTATCTTTAAGTTTTCTGAAATAGAAAAGCCTTCAGGATGGAAGTCTTTGTGGTTTCTCAATACCATGACAAGCTACAATTTATTATTTAAAAAAAAAAAACCTATAAACATATAGAAATGACAACATTGTTCAGGGCAGTAAAAGTTATTCTGCTTCACATCAGGCCATTTCACATCACCCTTTCGATTATCATCTGCTTATTAGAACAAAAAATAAGACATGAAAAATATTTGTCATATTTTAAAGTAAAAGAGCTGAAAAATGAAATATGTGTGAAATATGAATGGCAGTCTATGGGGATGTACAGTTACTGGCAGAAGGGGGGCCTTCTATCACCTCTCCAAGTATATCTCATTACTGCTGGTCTAGCTAATTAAAACAGAAACATAGTAAATGTAACTATTATAGAGGGATGACAGAGAGAACCATGTGCTTTCTCACACCTTTGTAGCTGGCCACTTTGTAAAGCGTGGGAACTGACAGGCCTTTAATGGATCGAGGCTTATCAGGTATTTAATTGTAACCGGCACAATCTAATTAGGCGGCTCTTAATAGAGGTAATATTCGGTTATTGGTTATTAGTATAAAGCCCGGGACGTGCGCGGTGCTGCCTCTTTAAGCCCATGATGTATTGCAGCGGAGTTAATAAGACTCTGCGCTCTCTCCCTTTTCCAATCTCTCATCCGTCCTCCCTGCCCTCTCTCTCCCTCTCCCTCTCTATCGCCCTCTCTCTCTTGCAGTGGAGATGGTAAGCTGATACTATATAAACATTGTTAAAGCCACAGCTCCCTGCTGCAGTAATTCACTTAGCTTAGGCCGTGATTTATGGTTCTGTCAATAGGGGGTGACTGGGAACTCTGGATGCTTGGGCTGCGGTGTAGCCATTGTATTTACAGTAATAATAGAATGGATTTGCTTTTTTTCCTGCCCTTCCTCATGTTGGGTGATGCTGCGTTTCATTCTTTCCCTCACTTTTGTGACTCTGTAGTTTTCCTGCCTGGAAAAAGGAATGCACCCTTATTTGAGTGAAGAGGGAAAGGAGAGACAGGAAGAACTGCAAGCACACAAACACAATCACACACACACACACACACACACACACACACACACACACACACACACACACACACACACACACACACACGCATCCTTTTCTTTATTGAATTAGTTCTGCATGCTGAGGCAACACTGCGGTGCCTGCTGTTGGAAACACACACCGACTGACCTGCAAGATACACCCTTCTCAATGGCTGAGTCAGTCTCTGACTGCACACATGCACACGCTTACAAAAAAACACACACACACACTAAAGTAACATGCACACAAACCATACATTGACCCTCATATGAAACCACTTACTCTGTTATTATGTGTTTTTTTTTTTATTATTCAGAACATGCTGTACAGAAACAGGACGGAAGTACAACAAAACCAGGCCAAAATGACAAGAAGCTGCATTAAGAAGCCGTTTTCACCAGCACAATCCATAATCCAACTGTTAACTTAATGAAACAGTCGAGCAGCATATGGTTCCCCCTCCATTATTCTAAGAAGTGGGTCCAATTGGCACTGCTGCATTTATCTGGAGGCAACATGTCGAGACTGGATCGCTTCACAGTCATCTCTCGTGGCCAAACTAAACAATCCGTCAAACCGTTCACCTTTCTGAGGTTATGGGCCGCCTTACCTGCTCTGTAATTTCAATCATCGCTGGATAAACCCTCGCAGATTCTTGAGTGTTTTGTAAATCTCTGAAATTCTCACTATAGCCTCTGAGGCCACATTACTGGCCGCTCACCAGCTAACGCCAAGGGGAGCCAAACATTCCAAAAGACCTCCTGTGTCAATTATGCAAATGGTCCTAGTCAATTAGCGCGCCTAAGAAAAAAACTACACTTTTTTTCTCCCTCCATCCGCCGATGGATTCTAAGCGTTCTGGAACGATTACCAATTACTCAAATGGCTTGCTCACATGTCATAGCCTTGTTCATTTAATGATGGATATTTGGAAAAATTCACGAGTAAACATATTCTGACCATGTTTCTTGTTGGCGAGGCGGTCAGGCAGCATAATTCCACGTAGGCTTTTGATAGTTTCAGTGACGCCCCTGAGCAGATAGAGCTTCCCACAGGGTCTATGAAGGGAAAAAAACCCATTCTCATGTTGAAAGAAGCCTGTGAGAATGCAGACTTTACAAGAGGGGTGGGATAAAGATAATAGCAGAACACAGCCATGAGGTGGCTAATAAAGCCTTAAAGACAAGGGAACACTAGGAGAGCGAGAGGATGCAATGGGAGAGGAGACGGAGACTGAGATAAGACTTTCGCTTCCCCGCCTTTTAGCTTTACTGGACAGCAGGAATATCTTCAGGAGTGTGGCGCCTCCATGTTGAGAGGCCTAATGAAGCCTGAAACAGGGATGGTCTGTCACACAGAGAGAAAGAGAGAGAAAGAGAGAGAGAGAGAGAGAGAGAGAGAGAGAGAGAGAGAGAGAGAGAGAGAGAGAGAGAGTGCCCATACCTGAGGCACTGTAGGAGATCACCTTTCTGTAAAAGAGGGTAAATATGCTGAGTCCTCAGAAAAAAAAAAAACAAACAAAAAAAAAAAACACCTGGGTGACCTTACTGTATCTCCTAAAGAATTACAATTATAAGTATTACAATGATTTATTACTTTAAAAGGCTACCTAACACATACTTTGGTCTTGTTCTCAATCACTTTATTGTAAGAATGAGATTCTTATATTCTCTGTCTCAGTTAAACCTTGCTGCTGTGGTACTGGGTGGCCCCGATGCTAATCTGAGGGGGGTCCATCTGACATATATCTGAGAGAGCAAATATGGAAATGATAATGACGTGCTGAAAAAGAAGGCCGACTCGGGCAGCTGCTAGAGAGCGGCTCCTCTGTTGCCATTGTGACGGCGCCTGCATGAGGCCTATGCTCTGAATAAAGAAAGGCTCGGGATTAGTTCCACTTTGCAAATCGTGTTGGTTCACTGATCTTTTTTCCCCGTTCCAAGCCCCCTTTATTCTCAGCTTCCCTTCGGCCCTTTTTGCTAGGGCAACTCATCTTGAAGAAGATATACACTTCGCTGGATTATTGAAATAATAACCGAGGTGATAAATAAAAAGCAGGCTATTATTTTGTTGCTGTGTTAGCAACAGGTCCTTGCTGTGCTGGCTGTGGCGTTTGAATAACATCAGAGTGGAGGAGAGAGCGAGTCTTATGAAGTCATGCGGATAACTGAAAGGGAGGACAGATTTTGATGGTTTTAAATATTCTATAATGGGTTGAAAAAATAAGACGCTGAGGTTTTTGGCTGGGTTGTGGAGTGCACTGCTGGTGAGGCTGACCGCATAAACCTCACCAGGTTCTCCCTAAATGCTTTCTCTCTGATTGAAAAAAGGCAATTGCATCTAGCTGGCTTTAAATTAACTGCAGACTCATTAACTTAACCCTAAAGGGAAGTACTAAAAAATGAGAACAAATTCTTACTAAATCATCCACAACTGTTGGGGTTTTCTTTTGTGTGTGTGGCTAAAAAAAGCAACAACTTTAAAACAGAAACTCAGGAAGGCTGTGATGCTCACACACTGGGCTTCACACTTTACATACAGATTGTTTTCAGTTCAGCACATTACACTTTCCATACTTTTGTCCATCATTTACAGTATGCAGCAGATGGACAAGATTCACAAAGCAAGAGAAGAGGCTGAGAAAGTTAAGAGCAAAACTTTCTGTGTTGAATTTGCCAAGGTAAATACTGTACCTTTTTAAGATTTTAGAAAGTTGTCTCTACCTAATACCCCTTGTCTTTACCTAATACTATCCTTGTCCTTACAACAAATGTCTAAACGGCGATTATGAGAAATTACACGAACTTCATCTACGTATATTAAAGGCATCTAAAGATGTTCGACAAATTATGTGCATCACTTTATACCACAGTGCTGTTGAATACTTGATTCTGATTGGTCTGATGTTGTTGACTGATCTTCCATGACCACAGATGTGACAGTAGTTTCAGACTAACAAAATGTTTTAACTGATGCACTCAATCTATAATAACATACACAGGAAGCATGCTCCACACAATCATATTAATAATGTCCAAAATCATGAGTGTCATGACACCACAATTAGCACTTTTATAAGGAGTCTCCAGTGGCAGCTATTTGTAACAGTAAAAGGTAAAGCTGTAACTACGTTCTCTGACACAGGAAGTTCAACAAGACAGAGGACTTTGCACTTTAAGGTTTCTCAGTATGAGGACAAGCTGCATGGAGTTATCTCATTAACGCCAACTTCACTGCAAATCTCTGCCTGATCTCCCTGTCCATCTCTATTGCTCACATCTTCTCAATTATCCAAACATCAGACTGCATGCTAAATAAAAAGCAGGCTATTATTTTGTTGCTGTGTTAGCAACAGGTTTGCAACGGGTTGGAATTTTAGAATACAGGTGGGAACAATAAAAAGGAATCAAAGATCTCTAAAAATATATATATACACGCACTATATTGCCAAAAGTATTCGCTCACCTGCCTTCACATGAATATGAACTTGAGTAACATCCAGTTCTTAATCCATAGTGTTTAATATGCTGCACCCTTTGCAGCTTAACAGCTTCAACTCTTCTGTGAAGGCTTTCCACATGGTGTAGGAGTGTGTTTATGAGAATTTTTGACCATTTTTCCAGAAGCGCATTTGTGAGGTCAGACACTGATGTTGGACAAGAAGGCCTGGCTCAGAATCTCCGCTCTAATTCATCCCAAAGGTGTTCTATCGGGTTGAGGTCAGGACATTATGCAGACCAGTCAAGTTCTCCCGCACCAAACTCGCTCATCCACGTCTTTATGGACCATGTTTTGTGCACTGGAGCACAGTCGTGTTGGAACAAGAAGAGGCCATCCCCAAACTGTTCCCACAAAGTTGGGAGCATGAAATTGTCAAAATGTCTTGATATGCTAAAGCATTAAGAGTTCCTTTCACTGAAACTATGTGACTGAACCCAACTGAAACTATGTGACTGAACCCAACTCCTGAACAACAACCCCACATCATAATCCCTTCACCGAACTTTACACTCTGCATAGTCCAGTCAGACAAGTACTGTTCGCCTGGCAACCGCCAAACCCAGACTTGTCCATCGGATTGACAAAGAAGCAATAGTCTTCACTTCAGAGACCATGTGTCCACTGCTCTAGAGTCCAGTAGCGGCGTGCTTTACAACACTGCATCCGATGCTTTGCATTGCACTTGGTGATGGAAGGCTTGGATACAGCTGCTCAGCCATGGAAACCCATTCCATGAAGCTCTCTACGCACTGTTTTTGAGCTACTATGAAGGTCACATGAAGTTTGGAGGTCTGTAGCTATTGATTCTGCATAAAGCTGGCGACCTCTGTGCACTATGTGTCTCAACATCCGGTGACCCAGCTCTGTGATTTTACGTGACCTACCACTTGGCTGAATTGCTGTTGTTCCTAAGCACTTCCACTTTGTTATAATAACAATAACAGCTGACTGTGAATATTTAGTAGCGAGGAAATTTCACGACTGGACTTCACCGAGCTCCTGAAAGCGAACCATGCTTTCATGAACGTTTGTAGAAGCGGTCTGCATGCCTAGGTGCTTGATTTTATACACCTGTAACCATGGATTGAAACACCTGAATGAAATTATTTGGATGGGTGAGTGAATACTTTTGGCTTTGCAATATAGTGTATATAATTTTTCCCCTAAGTCATTAAAAGTAAATATAGTTGCACATAGTATGTAAATGTCTATGATTCTGTGTGTGCATGTGTGTCTGTTCATGTGTAACAGAGCGCATGCTGAAGTCTTTCTTCAATACATGATACGCTGCCATCATTTACACAAAATATGGGCTCACATATCCATTACTCTTGCTGTTAGTTTGTTTACATTAAGGTTGTTAGCAAATGTAACATTTGAAGTTTGTTTACACTAAAGACAACAGACTGATGTATAATCCAGCAGTATATAATTCAGATTAAATAAGAAGTATAAGAATAAGAAATAAATGCATGATTTCTGATGTTAATGCTCCAGCCGTGTGTTTCACAGAGAAGAGGGTTCCCCACATGTGTACACTGCACCGGGGAGATTCACCCTGGGAAAAGGAGGTGTGGAGGAGCAGAGGGAGGAGCAGAAAAGGGTGCTGCTGGGTGAGTTTAGGGGCTCTGCAGGGAGCTCAAGGTGGTGCTGGCAGGGTTTGGAGGAGGAGGAGGAGGGGTTGGGGGTTTTGGACCTCACCTCTGGGTCCTGTAATGACTGCTCGATGATGGTGTGTGAATGCCGTTCGGGGGGAGGAGGAGGAGGTCTGCGAAGGCACGGGGCTGCTGAAACCAGACTTCTCTGACTTCTTTAAAGTGGTGGGCGATGGCATTCCTGGCAAGAATGATCGATAAGTGCAGTTTTAATAAGGCAATGGAATGAAGACACAGGCTGGCGCACAGCTCAGAGAAGGGCACAGAGGGCTGCAGGTGTGTGTGTGTCTAGCGGGGAGGTAGCAGAAGAACAAGACAGCGGTAAAGGGTGCAGAACCTACAGCAAACAAGTCACAGAACCATCTAGAGGAAAGTTTAGAAAGTTTGAATAAGTGACAGTTTCCTGGTAGATCCTGTGTCAGAAATTATATTTTAATTTCCTGCAAATTATTCACCTCTTTCAATATGCTACAACTCAATAGCTGTAATATGGTCCTATTATATGGGTGATATAACTATATCAAGGGGTAGCCCGACAGCTTTATTCAGTTTCTCTAAAATATTGTAATGAATAAACAGTAAATCATGCAGACCTAAGACTGAAAATATTCCCTAGTATAATCCTCTTTCAGATGATAAAATACACAACACAATATAATGAAAACATTATCCAGTTAAATAAGCAACAAGTTGATACAATCTGATTCATAATTTGATTCATATCTGACATGATTCAGTTGAACAGTGATAAGATCTGATTCAGGCCTTTTTTCAAAATGATTCAGTTCAGCTGAAGTGTGCATGAGGTTTTGCTCCATGGGAAAGTCATCATGACAGAAATTGTGATGTGTGCATGTTACTGCTTTCATGTAAGCGATTACACAAAATAACATGGCCGTGTTTCAGGTTTTCCATACAGCTAAGCTTTTGTTGAGATTTCCTGCAAAGCTTTTGCTAAAACAAAGTGTTTCCAAACTTTTGATATTATTATTATTATCATGAGTGGGTAATATAGTCAGTAATAGAGCATATTAGCCCATATGCAGCCCATCAGTCAACAGTCTGGAATTTTTTTCTTTAGATTTGTAATGGCACCACAAAGTTAATGTGACTATGTATGTAATGTAATGAAACCTTTTAGGCACCTGTTAGGATTATACCACACTTATCAAATCATGTTTTGTTCATTGGTTTTCTGACGCTGCATGACACATTGTTATCTGTAAATGTAGCAATAGCTCAAACTAAAACAGGATTCATTTCATTCTCAGTACACAGATTAGTATCCAAAATTGGACTTAGGCACAGAGATGTGCTCCAAAGTTCAAAGAAGTGATTCTAGTTGTATCTGCACATTTAATATACAGATAGATAAAAGATTTATTTAACCATTTATTAAAAAATATACATAGTACTATGTACTTGGGTCATGCCTCATTTCTTAATATTTTGCTTCTAAAGATACAGACTTTTTGAGGAACGTTAAAAACGTTTTGAGGATAGTTCTCCAGGCTTCCTGAAGGACTTTTTAGCTGTCATTTTTTGGGAGGTTTTTATCTACTATTTTCATAGCAATGTTTCTTTTTTGTTTGTTTTGTTGTTTTGTTTGCTATGAATTATACAAGCGTAAAAAAAAACATCTAACTTAACTCGCGAACCAGTGAGAAACAGAGGTGCAGATGATGACAGATTATGAGTCCGATGATTAGTATACTGATGATGCTGAATGCTGAGTGGCTGGAACAGATGAAAGGGGAAATGAGGCTGCTGCTGAGGTTGTTACATAAACAAACATATTCTAAATTGTATCTTTAGGCTGTCACAGTAAAACACGTGTTCCAATTTCTTTAATTTAATCTACATTATTTAATTTGGGGTTCAAGACTTTTGCACTGTATATTATTTATGTAGTAAAATGGTGTTACTAAAGTTTTTAATAAAAAAATATTTTTTAGCCTTGGGTAAACAATAGTAAAATGGTAACTGTAGACAGCCTGTTACTGGTAGCAACATTAGTTTTCAGTATAAGACTATAATTGGATTCATTGGATAAGGAGAAAACTGTATTTGTTTACTTTTTGGATGAAGTGCTGCTTTGAGAAGATGGCAGCGAGGCGAACAGCATTCACACTGTCTCTGGCCACTCTGGCTTAGCAGGGGTTAAATAAGAGCAACACTTCAGAAGCACATGCATGATGTTACTTTATTATCCCCTAATAGGCTCAGGCTCCTTACTGCCTCTCCCTCATTCTGAGAATCATAACAGACACAAATGAGGATAAGCCTACTGCAGTTTAACACCTGCAATGCAAACTGATGAGAATATAGAAAGCAACACTGGAGGCAATTAGGGACTGGTGTGAGCGAATTAGTCACTGCAGTAGTAAGCATGGATGGGTGGTGATGGGACAGCGTGGACACACTAGCTCTAATTTCTCATCTGACTGTTAAGCAAAAAAAGGTCCTGCGTTAGGATCAGGATGGCAAGATAAAAAGCTTTTAAAGGTAAATATTAGAGCTATTGTGCTGCATTTACATGGAGAAAAAAAAGAGAAAAATATTTTTAAATAGGATTTCTATCCAAAATTACCATCAAAAAAGGGGATTATTACTATTATTACTTATTACTTTTTGAGGTTTATGTGTAACAACTGTTTTTTCAGTAAATTATTCTGAACATAAACTGTATCCTGTAACCTACCCCAAGGAGAAAGTGAGTAGGAGAAACAAATACGGAGAAACACTGTCGCAATTTTAGATTATAGAAATAAAGTGCTTTAAAAAATAGTTCTCGGTTTATGTTTTCATCTCTTGTAAGCCTTTTAATCCAGAGAAACACAAGGTGTGAGGTGGGAATATACCATGGGTAGGTTGCCAGACCAATGCAAGAAACACATTCACATCTATGGGTACTTAGCATAGCCATCCCACCTACTGGCATGTTTTTAGGAGGTGGGAGGAAACCAGAGAAAACCCACATGGCACAAACACAGAAACTCCACACACACAGTAACCCAAGCTCTTGTTTGAACCGTGGATCCTGGAGAGTCAAGGAAGCTACGCTACCCAATGCATCACGGCGACATCTACTCGCACATTAATTGCAGAGGAAAAGGTAAAATATACGCATGTAATTATCTAGGCAAACTTTATTACTCCTATCATGTCCTCTTCCTTCACACTCACATACAACCCTGTAATGCAACCACATGTGCTGAAATTCCCTTGACACTACAGTCCCAACCACACCATCTAATACAGTGAGACAGACAAGACAGGAAGAAAGAGAATTAGACAAACTGATGTATAAATACAGGAAAAGAAATAAAGGAATTTAGACCTAGCGAGAATCAGCACATTTCTTTTTAACACACACACACACACACGCAAACTCACACATACACAGAATCCTGTGATCCCATGCAGGGCAAGATCAAAGAAGTGTGCTGAGATAAAGCTGTGCTCTGTAGTGACTTTCAGCTAAACCGCACCATCTATTCCTTTCATTTTCCGTACACCATGATTAATAGGAACATCTAACTGCTACAGTACATACACTTAAATGCACACGTATACGAGTGCATTATGAATTGCTGTCATACATCAACAAAGATTTACGACACTAATTATGATGCTTGACAGTTATGATTATGAGAGTGTTCTAACATTTCTTTAAAAGTGACTGTGACACCCAAAATGTCTCATGCTGATGACTTCTTGTGCATTTAGAGTTCACTAGTACCCGTTGTTGACGGGAAAAGAATTTGTAGGTAAAAGGTTAATAATCAGTTTTAATGTAATCAGTGATATTATTATTACAGGATGAAGCCCACGAGACTGGAAGTGTAAAGATTAAAAAAGCGAGTTCTTAAGAATGTGCAGACAAAACCTTTCATTAATTTATACAGATTTTACGCTTAGTATAAACGAGTTTCTGGGTATGTTATATTAATCAGTGTGGACAATTTGACAAAAATTATCACTAAACTTAATATCACTAACCTTACCTTACTGTACCTTATCTTAAAGACACCATACAAACCGTACATACTGTACATACATACTCCGGTTCCAATTTTAAAATGGTTGATCCAGACTACAATAACACAAGCACAGTTTTATTCGGGTGTTAGATATGCACTGGCATAAAGTACAGTATGTCAAAGAAAAAAAAATCTGTGTCAAACTTTTTAGTTTTGTCCAAAAAGGGAATAATATTCACCTACTCACCAGAAAAGAGAGTACCACACATAGTTTTACAGGATCGCTAGCAAACAGCTAAAGAAACACACATCACAGACAAAACAACTGGGCTGCAAACTGGCACTTTAATGTTTCCTTTCTCTACAATGTGAAGTACATGAGACTGGAAGAGAGACACAGACTGTGCAAGACTAAAAAAAAAAAAGCCTCGACCAGGAGTAAGTAAAGAGTGAGTCAAGTCTAACGCTATCCAGAGAAAGATAACAGAATAAGCACTGTGGGTTATCGAGCAGTTTTGAGACAGTTTGCGCTTATGTGTGTTACTGTGTGCATTTGTGTGCATGCTTTGAAGGAGGCCTGAAGTCTGTGAGTCTGTGAGTAATGAACACTTGTAAAGGTTCTGTCAGATGGAATCAAAGCTTGGCCTCACTCAGCATTTTTTGTTCCGAGACGTTATTACACGCCCGGCACTACTCTCCGCCTGTTCCTCCATCTCTCTCTCTCTCTCTCTCTCTTTCTGACAAATTGACAGGGTGTGTACGAACAAGGGAGTGATTGTAGATGCAGTGTGTCCAGTTCTTCCATCCTTCAGCACACGAGTCTGTCCAGCACATCAATCAGCAGCAGACAGACAAGCAATGCCGTGTGAACACTGTGCGACTTCATCCTCATCAGCATACACTCAGCTGTGAACAAACACGACAGTGCTATGGCCTCGTCAAGATGCGCTCTTTCTGACTAGGGCTACAGTTGCCACTGACATGTAACTTAGTGTACTTTCTAGTATTTTCTAATATTCTTTTCTTTTCGTTTGCTTGTTTGTTTATTCTTTCGTTTGTGAGCCTAAGTGTTATTAGTTTAAGGAGAAATTTGTAAATGATCCAAGTGTAATTGATGTCAACATGTTAAGACAAATTTCGCTTTTTACTTTGGCACTACTCCAATCTCAATTATTTAATGCCACAAATTGCAAACAAAAACAGACTAAACGTCACTGAACAGCTACATTATTGGTCATTTTAAAGCAGGAATCACTTTTTTCCTCAGCAGGTAGAGGGGATGTTCAAGACAAACGGGACTTTTGGACACAGATATGAGAACCACCTAATAAAAATATTCTCGATATAATCGGAAACGGTTTACCCAGTACGCCAGAGACATGACTGGACTGCCATCTGAAATGCTGGCCTCCTAGGAGCTCTTCTAATGGTCGAAGGACCCTAGAGCGAGAACATGAGTGTGCGATAGCTTCCTGCTGAGTTCATGTAATGTGCAAGTGGTGTTCGTAATTGATTGTATGTACAGATCCTACTCTTCTCCAAGTTTGCAACAGGTTATATGTTAATGGATCAGACGTTCTACTCTGCTGAATGTTCATGGGAACGACTCCAGACCGGGATCGTCTTTCACAAGCATACGGCTTTCTTTAAAATGGTTATCCCATTCAAATGTTTTATTGTAGCCAAGAGTTCCATCATTGTAGTGTGCTTGAAGTCTTCTGTAAATGTCAATCGTTTTTTCCGCCTTCATTCACGAGCAATTTCATCACAAGTTGTGGTTTGGCTTGATCGCCCCTCGTAGTTTGGTATCACTCCACACAAGCATGCCTTGAGCGAAAAAGTGACAAGTGACAATATATTTTTTACGTTCCTGCGTGGCATGGAGCCACGGTCTCAGCAACAGGGAGCAAATAAAAAAAGTAACAGCAAGTCATGTGTCATTTTAAGTAAAATTTTCCTCAATTCTGTGAGAATTGAATGACTAGTAAATGACTAAACTAAACTAGTAAATGACTAAACCAAACAACTGACATGAATAAGTCCTCAAACTATAGAGTCTATGGTCTGATACAACTTTATTGTATAGTCCTTATAGTAGTGCTGTGTAATAATGACTTAACCAAACAACTGACATGAACAAGTCCTCAACCTGTAGAGCGTGTGGTCTGATACACGCGCGATTTCTAAACTGCAATTCATTCCCATTTACTGTTTGACACAAATAATGGAGAAACGTATAACTAAGGTTTCACCTTATCCTGTCACATACAACCTCTCATTAAATGTATATGAAGACGATAAGAGAGGAAGATGAATCGTAGAAAGGAGAAGCAGAGCTTGTTGGTGCCTCGAGCAAGTGTAGAGCTAGATTTTGCTGCTTATCTGCCAAGAAAAACCTGGTACATAATCAAGCAATCAATTTTCATACACCTTACGGAGATACTGTTTGTATTGTGTTTAGTCTATGTATACAGTATATAGTTACGATAGTTTCTCTTTGGAAGTGTTAAAATTACTTTATTAAAAACTGTAACAATTATATTGTTAAGTAACAAGAGTGTGAAAACTGTGTCTTTTTTTGCTTGAGCGTGATGAATAAGGTGTGCAGTTTGCACAATGCTAAACTGTCAGCAATACGCTATTATCATCCATAACACCTAAGCTGCGCTGCAACTCCAGTGTAAAAACAAAAGAAACAAAACTTAGATACCAAAAAGATACATTCGGGATAAGGTATGGCTCTGATCACATGAAATTGGTGAGAAAGAGGTGTGTTATGGGGTTTATAGAGTATAGGCAGGTCAACGTGACTGCCATCACTATAGTCAGTCCATCACAAAACACCGACATTTCCAGTAACGACAGCTATGGACCCACAGGGCTCGAGTTTTTATGAGGTCAGGCTAATTTTAACACATGACCTCTAACAGCCACCAAATACAACACCATAAACATCATACTTACACACAAACAGAACCAAGCACACACACACGTACATGAATCAAACACACAGTTGACAACCACATTATGCCAGTAAAACAGTCTTTTTCCAGGTCTCCATTCCTTCTCCCTTCATGCTCATGTTAAACAGGGCACTTTTCCAAAACAAATCTCACAACACATATGGACACGTCATATTCAATGCAAAATTTCAAATGCACTGACTGGGTGAAAATGGCATCATGCAAAAATACAGGTCGCAAGGGGTCATATCAGGCTGGAGGTATGTGGGAGGGAGATGAGGAGAAATCATCTGGACAGAAAAAAACAAACAACAAAAAAACACCCAAACACCAACAACAAACTGTACACCACAACAATACTGGGTCCTGCAGGACAGGAAATGAGCAATGGAGTGGAGGGAAGGTGGAGGAGAGGGATTGGGGTTCGGGGTGGGGAGAGTGTGAGAACAATGACGGAGCATTACCTTGTCTTGAGATGAACGAACTAGCTAGTGAGCCACGCAGTTTATATCCAGCTTTGAAGGACAAGGAAGGAAATAAACAAGGAGGAGAAAAGAACAAAAAAGAGGTAGGGTGAATAGAAGAGCAGAGTGAGTGATAGCTCAGCAATTTAGCTAGTCATGTCAGGTATGTTTTCCTCTAGAATGGACAAAGCCTGGAAAGTCAGTGCTCGAGTCACATACACACACTTATGCTAAAACTTAGACAAACACATATTCAGAAAGACACACACTCGTGTACAGTACGAATCCCTTTTCCTTTCTTTTCCTGGAGTTTTTTCCTTGCTGTCATCCATCTCACAATTATCTCTATACAGAACTATAAAATAATTAAAAAATGTTTGTACACCCAATATATGTTTGTATTTTTGATTACACTTTATGTAACAGGCTTAATTCCAAACTTTAAATTTAGAAGCAAGATGTACAGTATGACAGGGTACAAATGAAAAGCTGACTAAGAGAACGTTGTTTTATTTGTCACTGTAAATGATCTACGTAGAATTGGAAAAGACCTAAATATTGACAACTCTAATTACACTCTTGTAGGAAGTAAGATATATTTGATACTAACACTGGTTTTGAGTCTTTTATCAACAGACTTAACTAATTCTTCAACCTGCCTTTAATCAAGCATTCATTTAGAGCCCCAAGGGGATTTTAGAGAGACTGAGCGGTCCGTAAATACTAAAATGCTGGTCTTTGCTGGATATGTTGATCATTGTTTCATTATTTTATAACCATTTGGTTTTTCTCCTCAGCTCTGATACCATTTAAACTGTAACAAAAATAAAGAATATCCATGCATTTTTTTTCTTTTAGTTCCATGTAGTACAAATGCTTAATAAACCGTTGTTTATTACTATAGTTATATCTGGGTCATCCTAATGGAAGTGGCTATAATCGGAAGGGAAATCTGATTAGCCAGCATTCTACAGATGATAAATTTTAGACAAAGGATTGAGAGAATGAGAGAAAGAGAGATCAGAGACAGCAGTGTAGAGGTCAGCTCTGCTGGTTGAGTGACTGGAGAATTTAAGGTCTCTGTCAGAGCTGAAGGCTGGGTTTTATTGGGCATGGCCTTGTCCGTTACAGCCTCTGTGTGAGGTAGGAAGCCCTGCACATGATGCCAGGTTATGGATATACACAGGGGTTTGAATCAGGGGAAAAGAAAAAGAGGGAGAGAGAAAGAGAGAGAGAGAGAGAGAGCCTGACAGAGGACAGTTGGGAGTCAGGACAGATTTACAGTCCTTCACGTAGAGCCATTGCAGCAGCTTCAACAGAACATGAAAATACATGCGCACACACGTTTACCCACAGCATCTGAGGTCAGTGTCCAATGTTAAATACAATAATCGTTAGCCATAAATGTGCCCAATGTTCATAATTAAACAATTCTAAGCTGCTTGAAAGGCATTTAGAACTGGAAAAATCGTTTTGTTCCAGGGCAAAATGATGAAGATTTGGGCAGTTTGGGAAGATGTGAGTAAAAAAATATATATATATTACCCCAAATATATATTAACCAATGGGACTTTTACAAATTTGCCTTTTACATCCTAAAATTAGTTCTTAAACTTTTAAACTTTACAAAACCAAAACCCTCCACTGTCGTTATTATTTTTATTAGGTGAATTTTAAATGTTTCAGCTCTTATTCCTTCTGGAACAACGAGGGGGCTTGAGCTACAATAAAATGCATCAGAGAGGAGATCAACAAGTTAACAAAATGTAAAAATCTGTATACACACATTCAAATTAAATATAAACAAGAAGGAGAAACATTAGGAAAAGAAAATATTAGAGACAGTATCGTATAGAACAGTGATGATAAACTCCAAAAAGCTGGCTGCCAACCATAACCAATACCACACACACCCCTAAACACATACTGTACTATACACACACATACAGTAGCGACAAACTCGTAGAGGAATGTATGAATATTCATACATGAACATGTTCTGTCATTCCTCGGCATCTGTTCCTCTGCCTTGTGTGTGTGTATGTGGGTGGGTGTAAATACATTTGGACATGAATGAATATGTGCATATGTGTATATGTTTTGGTGGACTACAGCATGTATGAGAAAGGCAGAGCAGCATTAAGAGCTTGGCTGGCTCTGTGTGTGTGTGCGCGCGTGTGTGTGTGAAGAGGGTTACCTGGCTCTACTTCATGCCAGCTGCTGGCTTGGCTTCCGCTGCCTGGGGATCGCCCCTGACCAGGGTAGTAGGACTCTTCACCTGGACTGTCCACCTCCTCCTCCATGCACTTAATCCGCTTTGCAGAACTGTACAGAGATGCACATGTACATATCAAGTGATGGAGGAATAGACTGATGAGAAGACTTACACTACGTCGGATACACGGTAATCACGCTAATGTCATCTGTATGGTGAGTTTGCGTGGTAGCTGGCTGATCTCCACCGAGAGAATCGGCAGATACAGGTCAGTGCTAATCCTCAAACCAAATCACGATTCATCTCACGCTCAAACTGGGGCAGATGGCGATACAGGGGTAAATTCATAGACGGCAATATATGAAGTCAGAGCATTTATAGTTTCTATATGCTCTGTTCCAGCTCAACGGCACATTGTACAATAATCAAAACTCTGTGGGAGTGTGACACAATACTAAGGGGAATATGGAAAAATAGAAAATACATTTTTTGTTTTGATTCTATCATATAAAAGCACAATCCAACTAAGCAGTATTAACAAGTAATATATTTAACACAAGCACCACAATTTAAATAAAAATAAAACTACTTTTCATTTAAAATGCATTTCATGACAATTCAGACAGTTTCCTTGCCCAAACTGTTATATATAAACTGGTATCTATTTTAGTACGTTCTAAAAATGTTAAAAATACATGGGGTGTTTTGTGATCCTACACAATTGCTATGTAGCACAATAGTTCAGAAAGTGTAATCTATCCACCCATTCTGCTTTTCATTAAAAAAAAAAAAAAAAAAAAAAACTAAGCTAACACTTAAGCCAGTAACAACATAGTGACAATGCTTTTCCTATTTTTGAGTGAAAACAAGCATCTTTGCCAAAACTAATTTCTCAGTCTATTTTGTGTGAACTCTGTGTAATGCATTCTTTCTTCAATGTCTAATGGTATGAAAAAAAAAAGATTATCATGAAACTTTACAATATCAACTAATTTCAACTTCTACAACACCTTACTCCATGGGGCCGCTTGGGAGCGGTGAAAAACATTTGAACTCTAGCTTACATTGTTTTGCGCTGACATCAGGACGAAGGAAATCTGCATCTCTCAGCGAAGATAATATGTTTAAAAGCACAGCTGCGAATTATACGTCAATCTCATAAACGACATCTGTAACGCTAATGACGTAAGTTCTTTTTGCTGATTTATGGAACAGTTGATTTTTTTCTCACGTTCTAACACACCTGACTAAACTGTTACAGAACCTCTAATAATAATAATAATAATGACCTGCTGAGCTGGATCGGGTGTGTTAGAGCGGTGCAAACGCAGCACAGTCACCTCTCAGGGGAGTGAAAAGCTCTGGTGTGGTGCCATAAATAAAGGTCAATCACTTATGAACACGCACGCACACGCACACAACACGCTTCTTGCATGCCTATGGTTGTTAGAGGCCAGAGGTGGGCGGAGGTGCTGTACATAATGCGAATGCTGACGAGAATCACTGATCTGCTGAAGGCTGGGCTTTGACATTTATTTGTTAATGTAGGGCCTACTGGTGTTTTTCACTCATAATCACTTAATTAGTCTCTAGCATGCAGCCACACACAGCCTTCTTGTTCCAGATGTTTTCTTTGGCAGGCCTGGCTGAAGAGGCCACTGAAGCATGTGGGTAGATCTCACACACACACACACACACACACACACACACACACACACACACACAAACATAAACTACGCATGTAGAAACACACCCCCTCATGGCCCAACAGAAACCATGCTCACCTTAAGTATAAGCACAATAACTCAATTCCTGAAACTTTTACAGCCTACTGCGTGCGAGAAGCTAACATCTGAAATCTGTCCACTTCGTCTGGCGATATATTTGGATTAGAAAGCCGAAATGTGCATGAGTGTATATGTATTCTTTGCGAACACCCTATATTTTAGCATTTCAGTTTAAACAAGTCTTGAGCTTATTTGAACTTTTCAAAGATTCTACAACTGAATTCTGAATTGTTTATGTGATTTTAGATTGTGTGAGGATTAAAGGCTGAAATCTTGATATTTACTGTGTATACTGTACACCAGGGATCTTCAGCTCCAGTCCTGGAGGGCCAGTGTCTAGCACAGTTTGTAATTCACCAACACCTAAACACATCCACTAATTAACAAATCCGCTGTGTTTTATCAGAAGAATCACCAAGCTGTGTTACACACTGGCCCTCCAGGACTGCAGCTGAAAATCCCTACTGTACAATATACAGTATATAAATATACAAAATATGCGTGTGTGGGTTATGCTTCCTTTTAGTACTGCCTTCTAAATGTACCGACTTTTAATAAAGCACTGATTAGAATCTGAGACCAGGCATCTACTATGTCCTTTACTCACAAATTCCTTGTTTTAATTTCTTTATGTATAATTGTGTTTGTGCTGCTAAGCTAACGGTTAACAAACTGTTATCAAACATAAGAATCTCAAATTGTATATGTGCATTTATGAATATGAATATATAACTGTGTGTGTATACATGGACCATACAGTGTTCAAGTGACAAGAAAGACTGCTACATCAGCATTCTCAGTGCATCCTGTGTCTGTACGCTATCCAAACCAAACTTCACACACACACAAACACACACACGCACATACACACGCACATACACACGCACACACACACACGCACACATACACATGCACACATACACACGCACACATACACACGCACACGCACACACCCACACACACACACAAATATAAGACTGAGCTATACTAACTGAAAGGGCTGGGCACTCAGTGAAGCTTTCCACAGAAGCATTTTGTGTGTGTGCATGTGTGTGCGTGTGTGGGTGTGCGGTCAGGCGGGCGGTACTCGATGGAGGCTCCAGGTGGACACACATATGCTGGCGGCTCATGAACCTCCAACTCCTGCAGATTCTCTTCAACCCTCGGCCAGCACATCGATCTCTGCCTGAACTGATTAATTAAGACCCAGAGACAGACAGAGAGAGCGGGGAGAGACGGAAAGAGAGAGAGAGAGAGAGAGAGAGAGAGAGAGAGAGAGAGAGACAGAGACAGAGAGAAAGAGAGAGTAATATGATATAAAGAGAAAGGTACCTGCTAGAAGAGGTGCTGGGTAGGGGCCGTCTCATAGCCCCTGGGCTCATACTGTAGTAAGAGGAGCTGTCTAAATCTGCCAGTGAGAAGTTGGGTCCTGTCCCTGCTGCAATTGGGGCTGCAACACACACACACACACACACACACACACACACACACACACACACACACACACACACACAGAAAAAGGAAAGGTAAGAACACAAGAGTTAAGGGAAAAGCTTCAATCTCTAACCAGGCATTAGATTTCCGTTTAGCCCTGTTCATCTCCATTACCAGGCCTGATATAAGCACTTTGCCTCACACGAGCCTTTACCTTGTTTTGCCAAACTGCATTAGGAACGTCTCAAAACCCACCGACCCCTCCTCCCCAGTCCAGCTAGCCGCAGAGCCTCCCGTCCCTGCTCATGTAGATCACTGGCAAGCACTCTGCTCTATCGAACGCCTTTGTCATCCACTCCATAAAGCTCTGATGCCTCTTTATATTCATCGTGACTGAGACCACTATTTTTGATGAGGACAGCGTAAACGTGTAAGGAAGCAGGTCTGGTCCTGCATACATAATACCCCACAGCCCGGGCCAAGGATGGAAGGAGGGGGTAGACGACAGCACGGAAGAGCCTGATAGACACGGTAATGGGCCTCCTAATTAACATTGGAAGAGGACACGGTTATGGGACAAACTTGGACCCTGAGAGAGAGAGGGAGAGGGAGAGATGAAAGCAGAGTGATAGAAAGAGGGAGGGTTCTGGCTCTCGGGCCAAATAGAGGTGCAAAAGTTGACCACATGTAGTAAAGCCATGGAAGTTGCCAATGCTCGATAATTTCATCTCGGGAGAGTCATGCCTTTATTTTAATTTTCAGGGGGTTTTTTTTGCTCCCCTCCAAGGCCTGGCTCTCACTTCTAAGTGCCGGAGCCAGTTATTTACGAGGCACACTAAAGCCAACCGCATTTGCATGGCTAATAGTGGGACATGAAGTAATTTGTGTGAGAGCTAACCTGGGCACTGAGCTGCAGTAACTCAGCCGACCTGCACACACGCCCACACATACACACACACACTCGCACACATACACGGACGGGGAGAGCGACTGGTCCATGGCGCTGCAGTTTGGGGAGAAAAATGAACACGCTGCACTCTGTCTGACTGGAATGGAAATCAATCATAAAGGTAATCCACGGTCTCTACCTCTTAAGGGCTTTAGCAAGTGCTTTTGCTCGCAGGATTCCAAATGAAGCCTGTGGCTATCAGGCCAGCATTGATCTCCCCCTCTCCCTCCTCTTCTGTCACTCTCTCTCTCTCTCCAGCTATGATCTCCCCTGCACTACTTTCAGAGCTTCCAGTGCAGAAAGTACATTAGCTGAATGTTTCAATCTATTTTGCCTACTCGGAGAAGATGGTTACGTTAAAGGGACTGAGGTAAGACTGCTAGGATAGGACGGAAAAGAAAAGAAAAAGAAAATCTCAAGACAGGGGGAAGCAATGCCAAAAAAATAAAATAAAATAAATAAATACAACTCTGCTATACCAGTTTAAAGCATGCCTACTTACTACTTTTTACAGGGAGAAAGCCTTTCTGGGGTATAACAATGCCCTAAAATAATCCAAAATGTCTCATGTTGTGTAATTTGGGTTCATTTTAATCAATTTGGTCAGTTTGAAACCACTGGATCATTTTGTGGAGGCTGGAGTTATGACATTTGTTCAGGCTACAATGTAAACCTCCTCTGCTTGAGGCCTGCTTCTAAAATGACTTACAGCCTGCAAGAAAATGATGTTTCGACAACGGCAAGTCAAACATGAGTTATCACAACAAAACGCCACTGTCAGTCAAATCATTTCGTCTAACTAAAAGAGACAAAAAACATAAGAACTGGCTAAACAAACGCTGTTATGAATTTTGGAATTTCAAACTGAAACATGCCTGCAGTATGTGTGTGTGTGTGTGTTTGTGTGTGTGTGTGTGTGTGTGTGTGCAGCCATGTCTTGATATCTAGGTGAAGACCAAATGTCTCCACAAGCATGGAAATATTTGACAGTTTTGCCTTTTTATTATTTCTTTCTTTCTTAAACAATATACGAAAATAAAATAAATAAATATAACATTTTAAAATAAAAGTCCTAGAAGATAAACTTTTGAGGTTGTGTATAGGGTTAGATTTAGGTGTGCGTGTGTGTGTTTTTTTTATTATCTGTTAGAAGAAACAGATAGATATGGCAAGACAAGCAGAGTAAAGATGTCTTAGACCAGTTCACGCAGGTGACAGTTTCCCTTCACACACACACACACGCACATACACACGCGCGCACACGCATGCACTACCCACACACTGCAGGTTAATGTTGCCACAAATGCTGGAGGGTATTTTTTTTTTAAACAGTGCAAGAGCAGGACAAAGAGAAAAAAAGTGGCTTTTCTTTAACAGATTTTTATAACTGGAGTAGCTGACAACAAAAGCAGCAATCAAAGTCCGAACTCTAGACATACAGCGTCTCGTTGTCCACTTTTGTGTTGTTCTCCTCCATCATCTTGACTGAGGAACTATCTGAATCATGAGAGAATTCAGCACCTCTGTGGTGTCCTGAATCAACATGAAGGGCAGCAGGTCGTGCAGCAAGTCAAAGTGGAAAGGGTGCCAATCCATCGCAGGGCACACACGCACGCACGCTTGCACGCACGCACGCATACACACACACACTAAGGGCAATTTGGGAACACCACTTAGCCTAATCTGCATGTCTTTGTACAGTGCTAACCAATACCGTCTGTATTAGATGTCTTAAGTAGTTTTTTTGCTAATGCTAAAGCTAGCACTCCCTGGATGATTTGCAGCTAAAGATGCTAACTGGCGATCCATTCACCCCCCTACCTTTAAACACACAGCACGGTAATCTCAGATAATCTCTATAGGAACGTACAACTCCGTTTTTTTACATCCTGATATCAAATGTCTAATGATATCCATCACTGGTATGATGCTAAAATTCTTAGTGCAGATGTAGAACAAGCTGACGTTCTTCAGGATTTTGTGGCACAACCAGGATGTAATTTAAGCCATATACTATATGGCCAAAGATATTTGGACATCTGACCATCACACCAATACGTACTTATTCCAAATCCATGAGCCTTGACATGAGTGTGGTTCCACCTTCGCTGTTATAAAAGCTTCCACTCTTCTGGAAAGTGATTCCACTAGGCTGTGGGGTTAAGGTCAGGTCCACTCTGACCTTTGCAAACCATGTGTTGATGGCAGTCATGGTGGAACAGGCAGGGGTGTATTTTATTCAGTTCAGGAAAATTTTAACGATGCAGCAGACTTGTTCAGTCTTATCCAGAAAGGGAGGGTGTCGGTGCCGGGTTTCATTCCAACCAAGCAGAAGGCACACCGGTCTATTGAAAGCTAAGATCAGCAGATTAAACAGGTGGAATCAGGTTTATTTCCTGTTTGATTAAAAAGAAAATCTGCTGGGGGGCCCCCCCCCCATCCCCACCCCCAAGCTTTTGTAGATAAGATTGGACAACCAGGTGCTATAGCGTACCAGGACGCGTTATACAACTGTCCGCATGTTACACTGTAGCAACAGTTTGAGGATCACCCATGTACAGTATGTTTATGATGGTCAGGCATCCACATACTTTTGGACACGCTGCATACAGCATCAGTGTCGGTCAAAATTATATACATTCAGAGCATGACGCAACCTAACCACATCATTCAATATTGATTCAGCTTTTCAGGTCAATATTGATACTCAGCATCAGATCAGCATCTCAACCCTCCGAAACATTATCTTCGTGTTTTGAAGCTTAGCTGCATCGGGTGTCCTAGATTTGGGTCGGAGCGCTGCGGGAAGGCAGAGGAGGAGGAGGATGATTGGTTTGCACTGTATTAAAATATGAAGGGCAGAAAACATTCATAGATCATCACCTCTCTTCTGAGAAGTTTCATAAATATAGCTCTCACTGTGCAACTGTTTACATGTCGCATTCACGCCTCTTTACCTCGTCATTATCCACAATTAATCTTGTCAGATGTAGCAGATTGTCACTACAGCATTATCACTTTTAGAGCTTTGAGTGTATGTTTCCATGCAGATGGTTGGCTCAGAGTTGGCTGAGTAGTGGCTGCTTTCCCAGCGGCTCAGTCAGCGCAGGCGGCTTCGGGGCCAAGACTGAATAAGAGCCTGGATGATGGCTGCCCCTTGTCTTTTCCATTATTCATCCTCTTTCCCTAGTCTGTCGTATGGCTGTGAGCCGTGGTACCCGGGGATATCCCAGGAGTCCCCGCTCCCGGACTGGGCCGTCCACATTCCTGCCAACGTTTCAGCAGATCTCTCTGTGCCAGACAAGCCACAATGCAGCGTTTCTGTGTTGCGAGGCTCTATATACACTCATCCTGTATTCTCATGATTCAGGGATAAGCCTGTGGTCAGTGACACAGACAGTTGATGCATGATTTTCTAATTTTGCTCTAATAGTATATAGCTGTTATTACAGTTAAAGGAATCCCTGACTATAAAAAAATAATTTAAGGATCCCTGCTGTAGCCTAACTGAGCTTGTCTGTGTAACCAAGTTGCATCATATAAAAGCCTTCACAAAGCTGATTAACGAAAGTGTTTGGTAAGAAATCCAGGGTAAAGTTGGAGAGAAGAAGCTGCATGGGAAGGAATGTGATCGCTACTTGTTCTCAGTAAATCGTGTGTCAAGAAATTCAACGACCACTTAATGTTAGGCAAGAGAGAGAGAGAGAGAGAGAGAGAGAGAGAGAGAGAGAGAGAGAAAACGCAAAAGAGAGGGAGAGAGAAAGTGAGGGAAATCGAGGGGAGGAGGAAGCATTCAGAAGGGCGGGTCCAATCTCTAAAATTACCCCTGCCTGGTATTGACCGGCCAATTATGTGGAGTTCCATTTACAAAAACGTAGCTATAACCGCTAACTTTATGGAGACTTTCATTCCCCTGCCCCCACCCTCCCCCCATCTCGACACAGCCTTCCTCCTCTTTTTTTGTGTGGCGCTTTAATAGGATATTGATCGACAGAAGCAGATTCGATTGGGCTGCCACTGAATTGTGTAATGGGTGCACAAAGCCAAGGTCAGGGCGTATAGACAGGGAAGAGCTAAGGCAGCCTGTCGTCCATTCAATATCACCACCCTTCATCTTCCGAATGGCCACGATCTCCGTGCTCAACCTTTTTTCCTGTTCGCTTAAATAAAATCTCAAGAAACATACCTGCAACTCGGACCGCGCTTACTGTAAGTCCGACCTAGAGCAAGGGTTCTGGTGTGCTGTCTAACCTAGAAACCGTACCTCACACACTCCGCTCCATCATATCATCGTACCAACACTGCTGCTTGTCCTTTTACCAGCGTAAATAGTCGGCTCTAATCTGTAGCTGCTCCTTGAGGACCAATCCAGTTAGAGACTCTACTGATAACGGCACGCTCAGGAGTTGTACTGAAGAAGCCCTAAATTTGGTACAAGACACTGGACTTATGCAGTACAACTTGCTTTCTGATACATCTCATTGTATTGTTTTATTGGCCTCATAGAGTAGCTTATACTGTATGAAGAGTAGCTAATCTACAGTGTATATAAAGCTGTAGACGGTATTCTAAACATTTCATTGTACCAGGCGTGCAAAAGCATAAACATAAAATTAGCCTAAAAGGTAAATACATCCATGCAAATAAATGTCAAGTGTCACTGGATCATAAAGAGAACAAGTTAGGATGGAGGGATGAAAAAAAAATCACTTTTGATTCGAACAGAACAGCAAGCATATGCCACCCAGCGTTGGTCTTTCTTCCCTACGTGTCACAGATGTTAGGATAAAAGCCAATGCCTCTGCGGAGCTGGATCAATTATGCATATTCCTTAATCTCATTACAATCATATGCCAGGACTTCGGATGCAGCGCAGCACTGACTGTGCTAATCATACTAATATCTGCCTCTCTCTCAACCTCAACACACACACACAGGTCTAAACAGGCACATCTCCTGAATACACTCACACACACTGAGCTAATCCTCCCCCATCTCCTCCTGTGTGCTGTCACAGTGCCATGCTGTGGTGGCACCCGGACGTTCTCCCTCTCTCCAGATGCTGTCTTTGTGCTGGCAGGATGCACAAGGCCGTGGGTGGGAAGCACCATGCGTGGGCTCGGTGCCCAGGTCTATGGCGCCCCTCACTTTCCCCACCGCAGGGCCCAAGATGAGATCACGGAGCACTGGGGATCAATGGCCCTTTGATCAGAAGGATCCTGTAAGTGCTGACAGGCGGTTTGGATCAGCTATTGTTAGCACCAATCGACAGGTCTGTATGGATTGCGCTGCGCTCTGTCACTCTTCACTGTACACGTCTGCAATTTTTAAAGGTCATGTTTCCTTATTCCTCTTTCCTTCCTTCTTTGTTTCTCTTTGGGGCTGGTCTTCCCCGGCTTTAATCCTATCTATACTCGTCCTCTGGTCTGTTGTGGTAAGCTTAGAGCCAAGGGTGTTTTATTAAGAAAGCCAAAGAGTGTAGAGTTCATGAGTGTAGAGGACATGGACTGTGATTATTTCCCTGTTGTGCAGCAATAAAGTGCTGCATGTTGTTAGCAAGCGATACTTGTGCTCGTTCTTCCATGTAACACATATATAATTACAAACTGGAATCATAAAATAAAAGGATGTTTCAATTAGTGTCTTTCAATAATAATAATAATAATAATAATAATAATAATAACAAGGGAATGGCATTATATTTATTTGACAAACTTTAGGCTAAAGGTAGAACTCCTATACTTTAAATAAAATAATTTTTTCTTAACATCTAAACAATTTCTCTGCAAACTTTTCTTTATGAAGAATCCCAAAAGGATTTGTTAGATGATAAAAAAAAAACTGATATAAAACTCCATCATCAGCAGCGAATCAGAATCCAGCAGCCATAAGATAAGATTAGTAGCGTCAGATCAATAGGATATCTGGTGTGTATGTAGTCCAGACTCTACTGCTGTGAACACTTTACTGTATATTAAATGTGAAGTCTTTTATTGCTTCAAAGTGTGCCAGCATCCAGACTGTTGCTGCTAAATAATAATAAATATAGTGTTGATAATAATAATAACGTTATTCGCTTATATATAACATTGTATCTGAATAATTTAACGTGCTCTTTTACTGAGTGGAGTGCTGTGTTGAGGAGACTTGTGATGTAAGATAACATCTATATTTTGCCATGTTTTTGATTTCTAGCAGTGCAACAGTACATGCCATGCTTCAGCGGATTAAACAAGAAAGAAATGTGAAAGTGCATCCGAGTCAAGACTGCAATACTGAGACATCTACAAATACAGCCAAGGATTAACTAGGAGCAAAAGAAGTTGAACATAAATTGACTGAGTGATGGAGAGATATCAGCCGACATCTTCAAAAATGAGTCATGTAAATGAGCAGCGGTTTGTTGCTGTAATACTGATACACTCTGCATAATGTCCAGTTTCAGCGCATATATCTGTGGCAAGCGAATCTAATATACTAAGACTAAGAAAAAATGTGGTAGAATCTGAACATACGGTGTTTGATTTGTCATTAGGTTTCTGTTGGCCAAAGTGTATGAATAAGAAGTGACTTTTCAATATAGACACACTACCAGAATTTCACTCGTCTCAGTTTAACATGGACGGCTCTGATTTCGCTTGTCTCTCCCACAAAGCTTTTGTTAAAATACCTCAAGTTCACACTTGAAAGGTCCCTTCAAGAACTAGCGAACAGCAATCTAGAGAGTGAAGGTAAACCCAGAGGGTGGTTTTATATTTCACCAGGTTCTTACATGCAGCCTTGGACAATGCCGATTCTTCACACTTGCAACATGCTTAGTGGTTGCCATGTCAATCAAGCATGCTTACTAGAAAATAGTGTTATCAGTTAATTTGTGATAAATATATAATGTTAAAGTTTGGGTTCTTTTTTTTTCTTTTCTTGATTCAACAGCGCTTCAGAATTCTTGATTCTGATTGTTACTTAAATTTCTAGAGCAGTACTGCCTTTCATTACTCCTTCGCTATGTGTATATGGATGAGATTAAAATGCATAATGTGTAAGGAGATTTAAAACCTTTAACATATTTATTTAACATTTTTAAGAGAAGCCTCCACAGTCAGTGCTTCATATGAGATTTTCCAACATGGGACAACTTCAATTTCAAACTAACTTGCTTTGTGGATGTTCCATAACATTAAACCTGACTATAAATGAATAAAAAAACATCAGGATTCAAAGTTCTGATCTCCAAATGCTATGAACAAATATCATGATATGCTATTATGGTTAGTTATTGCTATTATTAGTGATAATGCATTTGTGTAGCATGAGATTATTCTGTTCTGTTTATTTCTTTAACTCATCCATATATACTGTGTTCTGTTATTCTGCACAATCAAAAGTCATACTGTGATTTGACTGTCCAAAGCATCGGCAAACCATGACCATGACCTTAACACCATGACCACTTTAAAACTTTAGGTCTTTTTTTTTTTAACTAAAGTCTTTTTCCCAACTGAATTATGTGGCATTCCACCACAAATATAATTAATATAACATAGTATACATAAGGCTCATGTTTTTCCTGTTTGTCACGTCTAACAGAATTTACTAACTTGTAATAAAGACATTTACTGTGAGAATAGTGATAATAGGAAAGTGAAATAATTCACACGTCAGACAAAAAAAAAAAAAAAAAAACGTCTGACAAAACGACTTACTCTGTGAGACTCGGACAAGTTCGGAGACAGTGAAGACACCTGATGTAATGAAACTGTCCTGGAAGCCCAGATGTCCTAGAAAACAAAGAGACAGCAAATAAGAGAATATTTGTAATATCAAATTTATGTAGTATCATTTTATTTAGATAAAACAGATATCATTTTTTCTACCATCAAATGTGATGAATACTGCTAAACTTGATTTGTATTACAAAACAAGTCACTCTTCTAAGCAATGCACATCACAAGAAGCCAACATCGAATCTGAATGTTTCATATTTACTCCATAATAATACCTCCACCCTGTTTTAAATTATTTCTACATAACAGCTCCTTGTAGTTTACTTTTATATACAAGGAGTCCCCAATGTCAGATGAAAAGCTGAGCCCTGAGGTTTTCTGATCCAATATATTTTTTTTGTATGCTACCATGCGTAAACACTTGGGCAAAATCTTAGTTTGCGAAAATCAGACAATAAACTTCTCACAACTAAAAGCGGGAACATTAAACTTTCAAATGAGCTTTTTTTGTTTCACAATTGTACTATTTATGACTATCTGAATAAAAGCCAAACAGTGAAGAGTATTTAGTATGACAGAAAACTATATTTTTGTAGGAGCCCCAGAGTAATCTGGCATTCTCCTAGGCACAGATCTTGTATACAGATTCACTACAGTATAGACTCAATGTATTATGTAATTAATCTCGACATATATACGTCACACACACTGTCACGAGAAAGTAATGGGAAAGGATGGGGGAGTGTTTAGGGTGATGTGGAGGGCAGATCACATCTGGAGCAGATCCACTGAGTGTGAGACAGTCTCTCAGTGGAAACACAGAGAAAGAGTCTGTGTGTGTGTGTGTGTGTTGTGTGTGTGTGTGTGTGTGTGTGTGTGTGTGTGTGTGTGTGTGTGTGTGTGTGTGTGTGTGTGTGTTTGTGTGTGTGTGTGAGAGAGAGAGAGAGAGAGAGAGAGAGAGAGAGAGAGAGAGAGAGAGAGAGAAATGTCTCTCTTTCTGAAGGGGCCCTGAGCAGGGGCGGTATAAAAACAGAGAGAGGAAGCGTATGCGTGTGTGTGTGCGTCATACGGAAAGATGAGCAGGTGTGCTGACCCTGTCTGGGACACACTCACTGAGGGCTTGTGGGTGCTCAGTGGCCCCAATTACAGTGTGTATTGATCAGAGAGCAGCTGACCCACACCTCGGTCCTTATCCTCCAACCGATGCTGACTGCTGGAGCGTCACAAGCACAAACACACACTCTGATTTTACTATGATTTTTATTTACTCATGCTGACTCTACCACACTACACGATCAGTCACTGTGATGGTTCTTTCTTCCAAACAGGTCCCTGCTGAATAGCCCTGAGGATTCAGAGCGCCAGCGTAATGTTCAACCACTTTGTTTTACAGAGTATAGATTTTATGGACTTTATGTTTAGCTTGTCCAGTGACAACTCCTTCCTGTAACACTTTTCAGTCAGATGAATTTATATTAACATATATTAATCCTGGTAATCCTAGGGGGAGCTGAGGAATGCTTTTAAAGACAGCTCCCATTTCCATTTTTTGGTCACAGCAAAGTTTCCAAAGTTGAACAGCTTTTCAGAAAAATCCAGAATGACATTAACTGCTTACTTTTTTAAACCTCTTGGGGACAAGTGAGGAAAAACACGAAGGACAAAGTGCTGGTGAAAACAAACTGGATTTATGGCATGTTGAATTTCAAATATTTAATGGTCAATATTACATTAAAAGTTGTATTATATTACATACTAAAGTTGTATTGTAGCGAAAAATAAGAGCATGTCCGTTTGGACAACTTGGACATTTGTGAGCCATCACGTCAAATCGGGTATTAAGACACATTTTGGGTAATTTGAATTATGCATTTCCCGGATTCCTGGTTCAATGTGCTTCATTTTTCATACCAAGTCACGCAAAACTAACTAGTGCAACATAATACCTGACTTGACATGATGGGTCACATTAATCGGTATGCAAAATGATGTCACGCTTTACCTGTAACTGCATGCTACATGTCGACCTCATGTCTTTCCTAACCTCTTCTACTACAGGGAAGCTCCTCATCTCCAAAGTTAAACTAAATTCTATATACAGTAGCTAGCAACCTAAGATGGTTAATCAGCCAAAACCAACTAGGACTGGTAACGTTGTCACGATTGCGGCTGCATTTTTAACTAATCCCTAACCTCTAAACCTTATGCTCACAATGACACCAATCACTATTTCCTTTCATACACATGGATTTGATTTGGATTATGGGAAGTTACGTACATGGAGAATTCCAGAATGTGGATGCTGGAGAGGAAATTTATAAACAGAATCTGTATTTCGAATGATCTTTGGGCCGGGGGAAATGTTTGCATGTAAACATAGGCAATAGAACAGTAATCTGAACTGTCTGCTAAAATAAACAAAATCTCAAAGACAAAAATAACAAATTTAAAATAATTGTGCAAAGATGACACACACAAAACCAGAAGTAGCTAATCCAGCACCTGGAGCACTTTCTCTTCTTATACAGCAGACAGGAAACTACAAGAAGAGTCATGAAAAGAGCTGATGTAGTTATTAAACGGGGCTTTTGTGCGACTTGGAGGTGACAAAAGCCATAAAAAGCCCTCAACAGGAAACAGTTTAGCAATGACGGCCTCGATATAGAGACGTACAACATGTGGATGAGGGGAATTATAAATAAAAAGAAAAAAAAACGAAGCACACGGCAAGGGATATTCGCGGCTCATTGGGATAGAAAGTGCTGACGTTAGCTAGAAGCCTGCGCCTCCGGAGAGCAAGGCTGCACTGATGCGCCTTACACTCAAGGAGCTTGGGGGCTACGAGTGAAAAAAGAAGTTGGAGAACATGCATGTGATGGGATAAGTGCAGAGAAAATCACCAAGAAAGACTAAAAAACAAGAACAAGCAAAGTTAAAGTGAGTGTAGGAGAGAGAAAAGTAGAGAGAGTCAAAGTTTCCATGCAGCTGTACATACTGTAAGAACAATAATACTGGGTAGAAGTGAAGCACATAGTTTTTTTGGAAAATAGAGAGATGACGCAATGGAGCTGAGAAAACATGGAGGAAAGAGAGAGGGAGAGAGAGAGAGAGAGAGAGAGAGAGAGAGAGAGAGAGAGAGAAGGCGGGGGAGCTCTTCCGTCACTGGAGTTCCAGTATAGAGTACATATGTACAGTTAAGTTCACTGAGGCCATTAGCATGAGTGTCTTGTATAGGGAGGTAGGGGGCAAGGGAAGGGGCCGGGCCTCTATATCTCAATATGGATAATCACTCCCAGCTGTGTCCACTGTTGCACACACACACACTCACGCACACACACATACACATACAGCAGGGAGGAGCCATGGTTTGTCTTTCACAGCAGCACTGAGACACAAACAACGCTCTTACAGCAACAGCAACAGGGTTTTAACTGCCTGCAGTCTCTCTCACACACATGCACACACCGTTACACTAGGTTGCACACACAGGTGGATACCGATGCTGTTCCTCTACTCCCTGCTAATTTCAAGCAGAATGGTAGTGCTTGTTTCCGTCACCACTATGACTCCACCTGTCTTTTGTCTTTCCTAGCCCACCACCCTCTGTCTGTCTGTCCGGTGGAAAACCCAGGAGACGGGATATCCTCTGGTCTTATCTAATGGCCTGTGTGTTGTGCAATGACTGCTCTTGACCCTGGGGCGCACCATTCTGCTGAGTGAAAAGGCACGTAGCATGGTGTATTAGGACAAGGTTTAGGAGAGATAAAAACTTTAGCAAAAGCGCGATCACACTGTTCCCTGTGTGAGAATGAGAGTGAGGAGGTGTGCGGGAGTGGCAGGCTGCGGTCACCAGCAAGGTCATAGGGTCAGTTCTGACCAGGGATATCAGTATCAAAGTCAATATTCAAATATCAGTTAGAATGGTATATTTTAAATGTTAATATTATTTAAATAATTTAATTTAAACAAAAATACATTTAAAAAAATGTTTCACATGTCTATGTTCTACTTTGATTCTGAAACCTTAAACATGAACATTTCTGTAAAAACAGGCTCTGATTAAATGTGTAGTTTATGATATATTTACAACGCTCTTGTGGTTGTTGTATTTTTATTGCGGCACATAATGTGGTGGCCAGGTCGTGTGTGAAACTGATTCCTCAGGCTCCCAATACCATTCATTCATAATTTCATAAAAGTCCTGACATAATGCCTGAGCCATCAGTGAAGAAAAAATGCAAATGAAAAATGCATAGATAAGCTGGTTATTCAGTACATTCAGGTCAGCAGCTGACTTTATTTGACACATAATGTTGCTGAGTTTAGACCTGACTTAACTGAAGCAACCCAGTACATGGTCCAGTCCATCGCTCTGAAATGAGGTCAATTGAAGCTCATCAGACCACATTACGTTTCTCCAATCCTCCAAAGTCCAATCTTTATGCTCTCTACCGTACTGAAGACATCTTTCTGATTATTCTCACTAATACTTGGTTTTCTCATGGCCACACACTTATTTCATCCCAGTCCTGAGTTCTCATCACCTTGTGTGTATGGAAATTATCTTATTTTCACCATTAAGCATAACTCTTATTCTGCTGTTGATTTTATTTCAATTCAACAAAATTTTGTTTAAGTGATCTCCATTTATGATTTTCTGACCAGACATTCTCCATGTTGACAGTTCAGCATCGTCCTTCCGGGTTGTAATGATGTGTCGAAGGATTCTTAATCCAATTCCAGTACATTAAAATATCATTAGTTGGTTTATGCAGCCCAATAATTTCAGAGGAGGCTGGAGAAACCAGAAAAACTTAAAAAGTGATCATGCAAAACTTTTCATAGTCAGTAATGTGATCATGCAGAATTTTTCACAACCCCAGAGACTCTAGAACTTTGAGGCAGCAACGTTACACATTGTACCTTACAAGCTATTATTATTACTATTATTAAAATTATAATAAAATAACGACTTATTATTCTATAATAATTTATTCTTATTAGTCTTAATGAAGTATGTGGATTGTATGTTTGTGAATGTGGTGTATTCGCCACTAGGACTGGCTGGTCACGAATACACCACCCACAGTGACAGACTGCAGATGAAGCGGATTTGTATGATTTATAACAGGGCAAATCCAAAAGACAAATAAATAAAAAGTGGTGTTTAGACTTTCCGAACAGAAAGAGAATGTGCCCGAGTGAATGACAAAGAGAAAATCCTGAGTAACACAAATAGATGAGTAGAAGGAGGTCATCTGCATATGCGGTGAGAGAGCTGAACACGCAACTCATCTGTGTGTGTGCTCTAATCTGAGTAAACAGCAGCCATGGGACACGCAGGGCCAACATACGCAAGGGCACAGAAACAGCTGCACAGAAACAGACCAGACTGGACCTATGTGCAGTAATCTGTAAGTGAGTCCAGAGTCAAGGGGGGTGGGAACGTGCGCAGAGATCTTATAGATCACGGCAGGATAAGTGCTCTGATCTTTCGTTCTGCTTTATTTAATCACGGTGCTGTTTCGTGGGTTCGGTTCAGGAGATTGAACATTTTAGTCTGATGACTCAAGTGCTTCATTAGCTGATGAGTTGGAGCAGGGCAGTCAGTAACATGTGTGTACATCCCGATTTGAGGTTCAAACCTCTGTAGTCTAAGGGTTCATTGTTTCCAGTTTAGCCTACTACTGGACTACTAAATAGTAAGAAGAACAACACCTTTTAATACTGTCCAGCATAAGCACTATGGAAAATGTGACGTATGATAGTAAGCAGGTCTTAGATACAGCTAGTGAGACTAGTATAGTGGCTGGCTATGAGCTGGCGCACACAATCATACCACATGCACACATTCCCTACAGACGCAATATTCTTAATAAATAGTGCCTCCCTTTGGCTTACACACAGTCTTGCGAATGAGCTTAAATCTTGTACTTGTATACAGTACTTAAGGTATTTGCGCAGTCTTATCCGACTTAGCGTGTGTCAGATTAATGATAATGATAAACTTTCTGTCTTATACTGTTCACTCATCAGAACAATAAAACTAGACTGAACTGGATGCACAACGGCTTTGCCTGTGCTGGTACGGAGAACTAGCACTATTTTTTAAAAAGAACCACTTCATATTTCCATCGCATGGCCATCCAGCATCAAATTCTCCAGGACCTTTACCTCACACAGACGCTATAGGAAAGATTTCACGTCTTTTATATCACGTCTCGAATCCCACATTAATTTTTTGTTAGTATTATCTTTGGCAATGAGCTTCCTGATTTACTGCATTGCAATTGCTCATCAAACATTTGTTTCTTTTTCAGACCACTGATTCTTAATTGTTGGATTAATTTGACTATAACATTTCATTTCCTTTTGTAGTGGAAAAGTGTGGACTGGTTTAAATTAGGCATCTGTTTGGTGGAAGAGAAAAAAGTTATGAGAGAAGATGTAGAAGATTCATGGCATGTCTTTTCTCTGGCTGCACATATGACACAGAAACTCACCATTTTCTGGCTGGTCTTTTACGTCTCCTTCACTGGGCTGGTTTGGACTTTCAGACTGTGCAGTTTCTGTACAGCAGGCAAGAGAGAGAGAGCAAGAGAGAGAGAGAGAATGTGAATGAGGATCAGAATAAAGACAGTCACTCTGGCATTTTTAATGCGCCACTGTATAGTGATTACTCTGCACAGGTTTACAACCTGTTATCAAATGTGTCTAGAACTATTAGTCCCAGATAAAATGTAAAGACCTTTCACTGTGCTTACAGACAAACACACATACAGTCATCGCTGAGTTACAAGCACATATTCAGGAGTTACATTCGTCAGTTTTTAAAAGCAGCCTTAAGTGCCATTCAGTGAGTTGTATGGAGCTGGGAAAAGGTTTTTGAAAACACTGGAATTTCTCTGTTTTATTTGATTCTGACCTTGAAGACTTCTGAATGTAGCTCTCAGTAGATTGACTTAAGCATCCGTGTAATCTGATGCTGAAAACAAGGAACTTGCTCTGCATAGATACTGATGCAACTTTTGGACTTAAAGTATGTCACCAACTCTGTGAATGTCACATATCTATTTCTGTTATTATTAGAGTGAATTATCAATAACAGCAGCCCGGATGTTTGCACCGAGCGTGTTCAGGTGTTTGTGTAAAGTATGCTATTCAGTAATACATCTAATTAGAGTTATAACTGCTTATAACTCTAACTATCACACAAGACATGACTGGAAGATAGCAAATAATGACACGCAGAAGGTTTAGGCCACCAAGTTCCACAAAGATTTATGTTTTGTGATTAAATATCTCCACATATTTGACACGAAAGCAAGCAAAAACATTGTCTAGCCGCCGTCCTCTTGGCAAGAGCCACTTAAAGCTGAAGCCAGAGAGAGAGACTGAGAGAGAGAGAGAGAGATAGAGAGGGGCAGAGGTGGCTGATCTACTGGCAGTCACAGCACTTATGGAAATAAGCCTGGATGGAGAACCCTCCAGACCTGGAAGTGCTGTATCTCTCATAAAAAAGCCCTATAAATTTGATGGGAGAAATCTTCTCCCAACAAGTGCTGGTTAACAGCACCATTAGCTGCAAGAGCAACGATAAGCAAAGATGCATTACAGGGACTTTCTGAAGAACCACCCCAGCCCCGATGCTGTCTCTTTAATGGTTTTTACTGCAGCCAAAAATCTCAAGGAACCAGACCCATCCCCAACCCCCCATGCATGATTTAGATGCAGGGGTGAGTATTGATCTCGCACTGCGGATAAAATTGTCCGTGGGAGAGAAATATTGCAGATATCCACTCGAAGCGAAAGGTCTGCAGTGACTCAGGGTGTAAGGGCTCGCCAGAGAAGCAGCCAGCAAAAGTATGATTCACTGGAACAACAGAATATTTCAAAAAAGGTAAAAATAGTAACTTTTACAATGTTTGTCTTTAAAGATTTCGGGGGGGAAAAAACCTTAAGGCTAGAGGAGCAGACAAATAAAAATAAGCTTTTGAGTTTTTTTCGATGTTTAATTCCTAGCATAAAGATCTGTATTCATGATCGGTAAGCAGAAAGGCCAATTTCACCTCTTTTTCAAAAACATTCAAAAGCCCCGTTATCCATAAAGCCATTGAAAAAAAAAGGTGATGATATATGTGATTGAAAACACAATTGGAGAAAAATGCAGATAAAGTGAACAAAAGAGGTTTACCACATGAAAAACACTCAGAAAAAAAAATAGCCAAGGGGGGAAAAAAGTTTATCCATCCCTTCCACCATCCCTTCCTAGACAAAGTAAACAATTTAAGGACTTGTTTGCATTCAGGCCGGTGCTGCCGTCTGCATCAACAGCTTAAAACAAAGGCAATCTGGAGAGCGGGCCGAGCTCACAAAAAGGCCGCATCCCCCCAGCAACAGCCCAGAGATAAGTGAAAGCAGCGTGGTGGCGCGGGGGGCAGGGGCTGGGCGCTGGGTGTGTGCATGGGACTACTTTCACACAGTCTCCACAGACCAAGTGCTCTCACACACACTGCCCATCGCTAATTAAAAATGCAAATGAGGCGTGAGACCCAGACCTAGTGTGTCTCATCTGCATTTACCCCCTGTTGAGGACCCTCTGAAAGACCGAGAGGGTGAAAAAAAGCCTCCCGCTCGAAATAAACACAAAAAAAGACACTAAACAACAAACGACTAAATAGATGCATAAACAGGCCTGTTCACGGTTCCTGCCCCCTCCATACAAGTGCATAACAAGCCACTCTTTCTGCTACAGACTGAAAGACACAGGAGGGATAGTCCCTGTCTACACTTAATTTTGTTCTCACACAGCAGTTAAAAAGAGTTCCCAGGTCACAATGTTCCCAGGTCTTGTGCTGACTGATGTATATGTGTCTCTGTACCGCTGATAAATCCTGACTAGTCCTGTCTCCATCTACACAACAAACGCCCTACCAGAGTACAGGCCTGCAAGCGCAAGTGCACTAGGGATATGATGCCTTGGTGCTTGCTGAATTAGTCAATGAGTTGATTCCCTAATTAGATCATTAGGGCCGCTGTGTTGGAGTGTTATAGCCCCTGGCTTGAGGCTCTCAGACCCCCTGTCTCTCTCAGTCTCCTAGGCCAGGCCGGAGGAGTTTCAGAGGCCTGCACACATGCACGCGCACACGCACACACACACACACACACACACACACACACACACACACACACACACACACACACACACACACACCCTGCCTGGCCTGTTTGATTATGTATGCACTAAACCATCTGTACCTCTTGCAGGTCCTCCGGCTCAGTCCGCTGCATTCTCACCAAGTGCTTCGCCGCGCTGTAATCCAATTGTGTGTTAAAACCCTACTTTCAAAAGGCCTTTTACGCAGCGGCCTCAGGAACACGCAGCCCAATAAAAGGAGGCAGAAACTTAATTTAGAAATACAAACGGTCCTTTCTGGCCTATCAATGGAAGGTGAAGCTCCAGGGATCGGAGTATTGTTTTCACAAGTATCATCCCTCAGATCTTTTTTTTTTTTACTTTTTATTTTTCTTCCCAGCCAGCTGTTACAGAAGAAAGACATGTTGTGGACTTTTCAAATCCCTGGCATTCCATTAGACTTTCATTTATAGCAAAGACCTGACTAACCCCAAAGATACAATGTTCTGAAGCAAAACAAGTAAGAAAGATGAAAATGTATAAATTTAGGCACATTAAATGATTTTGTATTACAGATTAGTATTTCGGTCAATAATAAACCGCCAATTTCCTTAAACTCTGAACAAAGACAGAAAGACAGAAAGAAAGAAAGAAAGAAAGAATAGTAAGTACAGCAGAAATGTACTGTGGCTTTTTTCACCTCCTTGTGTGCTGTTACGCGTGTGCTTCCTCACGCCAGCGCTCTTCTCTTTAGTATACTCACACTTTTACTACTACATGAGAGTCTCAGTGATCTCTCCAAGCTAGCTGGAGATCAGTGCGCTGGCTCTCCGTGCTTTGTTTCCGTTAACTCGCACCTCTGTCCAGTGTTTGAGTAACCTTGACCTCCACCCCCACTGTTTCTGCGTCATGCCATATTTAATAAGGGAAAGTGTTTAGACAGGAGCCTTCTGCCTCTCCTCTATAGATCAGCCAACCCCCCGCCCACTGCATTCTCCTGCTCTCTTACGAAACATCACTTCCTCCCAGGGTTGCTTTTTTTCCTGAAGGGTGAGGAGTGGAACTGAACTTCTCAGCTCATGGCCTGTGTTCACTCATGGCGTCAACTTAAATCTGCACACAAGCAGAACCAAAAGGCTCACCACATCAACTTTGAACAGTGAGCACAGAGCACTCAGGTTCAGGACGAAGCAAACTTTTCTGCTAAAGACAAACTCGGAGAGAACTCGGTTAGGTTAAAGGAAAAAAAAAAAAGTGGATTCCATTCTGCGGTCTCTCGGCGATGACATTATAGGATCACTGCGGTCCAATAAACTCACTATTTCAATCTTTCAAGAAACAATAAAACATCGAACAAAGTCTCAATTATTCTTTTTGTCAGAGCAACTTGTGTTATTCCCCCTGCAAATGTCAAGCGCTACAAAAATGAACCGGACGCCATAAAAAAAAGAGACTATCCGCAAACAATAATTAAAACAAACTGGAGTCAAAGAATGCCTGTTGGATTTCACTACAAGTTGTAAATCAAGGGGTTCTCTTTCACAGACAGCTTCCAGCTCTGCCAGGCTACTGTTACTGGGACACTAGACAGTGGAGAGACAGACATGTCCTGAAATGCGTTCATGTCCCCTTGGGCTTGGAATCATTCTGTATAATGGGTTCCAACAGATTACAAAAGTGCTTGAAGAAAAAGAAAAGCTTTTATCATACAAGCAGATATGGCGCGTGCTCTTCCAAGATGGACTTATAAACAGATATTGAGAGTCATTCGTTTATTTAAACACTGATGATTAGAACTGAATAGTGAAACCCATGAGACAAGCTAGTACTGATATTCTGAAACCGAAGTTTATCATCAAATAAAGACAGGCATTTTACAAAGAATTAGATGTTTACTGAAACATATACTGTACTACAGCTCTGTTGAATTCTCAATTCTTATTGGTCATAAGGTGGTACTGATTTCCTAGAACAGCAGCTCTGAATAAGCTGTTTATATTGTACATTATATATAAAACCAGGGGTTTGCTTCTTTCTAAACTGGTTAGTCTTCCTCTTGGAAAGTGGCCAGTGTTTATTTGAACAATTCCAGTTTATGATAATGATATTTTTGTGTGTTAAAAGCATGTTTTTTTAAACTATAGCCAAAAGCAGATTGTCTCTCACTGGGGAAAGAGTGAACTGGTGCTGATAAAGCAAAAAAAAAAAAAAAAAAAAAGGGAACATACTGTACATTTTTGCATTTTTAAATACATGTCAGATTTCTACACTTTCCTTCTTCACGTGTTTGAGATGTGGGGAGTGAGTAAGTTCCAGAGTATTAGTTTAACAGGACCTATGTGAAGACAGAGGGAGAAGCAGGACAGAGGAGACGGTAAGGCGCTCCTGACCCGTACTCCGTCTCTCTCTCACTGGGAAAGCCTCCACTTTAACGCTTTCCCTTTCTCTGTCCTTAAGCGCAGCTCTGCTGTTCTGAAAGCAGTTCTGAGGAACACGCTTCCCTGATATGAGCTGCACTTTCTAGAGAGAGAGAGAGAAAAAAAAAGCCAGGAAAAGCAGGCAGACGAGGAGGAGGAGGGAGGAAAAAGTTCTTGGCCTTTTCCCAGGAAAGCAGAGAGAGAAGCAGGATCCCAGCATTCCCTTGGGATATGCTGAAATATACAGCCCTGGGCAGCTTTCAATTTACTCTCTCTATCTTTCTTCCTCTATCGCTCTCTCTCTCTTTCTCTCTCTCTCTCTCTAAATAGTTGGGCTGTGAGAGAAAAGCTGGGCTTGTCAACGATCTAATGTGTGTTTTGACCTCTTGTAGCCCTTTATGTGGAAAAATATGAAGATGTCTCAGCAAGTACGGATTCTTTTGAGAGGTAGCTGGAAGACCCTTTAAAAAAAAAAGAAGATCTAAATCTGTTAAATGCAGTGAGTGACTAAAATATCAGAATAAGTACTCAAGAAGCTTGGATAAGCCTTAATATATCAAAAACAAGCATATTATAAGAGGCGCGTGCAGTGTCTCCACTAGTCACAACAGAAAACATCCTGTCCTGCATTTGCCCTTGCTCGGGCAGCAGGGAACCTCTGAAAACGTCCAACGCAACGCTGCGTGATACCACCTGTCCCAATCGCTCCATCTGAGAGACGCTTATTGTTTTTCCCTGCTCTGGGTCTGGATGTGCTGTGAGGGGAGAGGAACGCCCATGTTTGACCTCTGTCAGTCCTGATTTCCTGCTGAAGAAGAACTGTGTCTGAGGAGACACGACCAAATAAAAGAAAAAGTGTTGTCAGTTACAGATCGTCATTTGCCAGAGATCTAATCTCAGTGAGCACCGTGAAAGACCCTCCCCTTGTGACATGGCAAGAGAAACGCAGCTGACTGGAGCGTCTGTGTGCAGATATGTGTGTGTGTGTGTGTGTGTGTGTGTGCGTGTGTGTGTGTGTTTCTGTTTATGTGTGTGTTGTATTTCAGTGCTCACTGAGAGCCAGGCTGACAGACTGCAGCAGCAGAGAAGTAGAGGACAGGGGCATGATGGGGGCTCGCCACTGTCAGGAGCATGGACACACCTGTCTCTAGAACAGAGGTGTCAAACTCAAATCTTTTTTGCGCCACATCATAATATTTGTGAGACCTAAATATTAGCAGGCTCATAATGCCAGGCTGTTTATTTTTATGTATTCTATTGACCCCAATAACCAGCTCTGAAAGAAAAATAAGCTTAACAGACCTACAGTAACAGTGACTTAGGCCAAGATAGTAACACTTACTAAATGTTTTGTAATGTTCTCCCATTGCTTACCTATATCCAAAAATTGAAGATATACAGTCTAATGGAAAAAAGAGATGAAAGAAGAACTGAAATGGGATTATCTTGCCTGTTCAGTCCATAATATATTTTTTTTTATTGTACAGCGCTCTACACTAGCTGATACATTTTGGGATTTTTGGTACTTCACTGAATCATACTAAAGGCCAACACCCGACGCATTTCTGAATCGTTTTCAGACTGGAAAAATCTCCCTCCTCGGAAAGCCGTATAACAAACACTACCGACATAGTTCAAATCTGGGATCGTTTAGGAAAGTACAGGGAAGCGAAGATAAATGTGCCTCACTCTCCCTCACGAAACACAAACTCCTGACTTGTCACTGCGGGCTCTGTGGGATAAACAAATCTGCCTCATATAAATAAACAGCGCAATAGCATTTGCACCTGGCATGAAGAGAACCTGAGCGGTGAGCCACAAACACTGTGCCACGTGGGCAGACAGGCCTGACCCTTCACCCCCCCCACCCGGCTCAGAAAATCAAAAACGAAAGCCTCAACAGTCTTGGCAGGACAACATAAAAAAAAAAGACATAGCAATTCACTTTGGCAGCCGACTTTCACCTGCAAACACACACACAAATACTCACACACACATTTTCTGTTCGCTCTCTTTTCTCACAGAGCGGCTGGCTACTGTCTGTAACACACAGTAAGAGTCTTGCCAAGGCGGCTGAGAGCTCTAACATTGTGGTGCTATCCAAGTCATTTCTCTCCTGCCGGCGTCTCTGCCTACAGAACAACTCAGCATTTACAAAAGTGCAAGGGAAAATACGCAAGCGCACATACGAACATGCTCAATGGAATCATACACGGATTAAAAAAAAAAAAAAAAAAAAGACAATTCAAATTAAAATACTTGAGCAATCAAATGTTAAAGGCCATAATGCATATGCTCAAGAAATGTAATTTATGCATATTGTGCAAAACATTCATTATTGATTTTGCATTTTTATTAATGCATTGCAATCCATTAATGAATTGGAATGATAAACACCAATCTCAAAATGCAGCTGATCAATCGGACTGTGTGGCATTCTCTAATTCATAATATCGTGAAAATCATAAATAACTACGAAACCCTCAGACCGTTCAAGAAAGAAATAAATTCTGTTCAAATAAAAGCATGCCTTTTGGAGAAAGCACTCGAAGAAAAAGGCTCTGGACGCATGCTCAGTTGTGAACGGCTCCCGGCTCCAAATCCCTGGCGTCTACCCGAGAGCGTTAGATGATCCAAAGTGGTGCCAGCCAACGCTTTAGGTTTTGTGGCAGAACATTTACATAAGGCTCAATCAGCAGGGTAAGAGAACGCGTGTACAACAACGGGTTTGTTGCTCGGCAGAATGTCCTCAAATTCCTCAAAAATTAATTCTGAGACGGACCGTCAGTGACGAATGTCTTTGATTCATATTCGCATTAATTCGAGTAGCTGTGTTTTGTGTGTTGAATTCGATTTCTCGCCTCACGTGTTCGAGGGACGTAATCGATGGCTATGGCGTTCTGCTCTCACTCACCACAGCTCCTCCCCTCTTCCTCCATTTTGTGTTCGCCAGTCAGCCTCCATTTTAGAACCACAACACAAACAACAAACACCTCGCTAGCAATAGCGTCATTCAGATTTTCTGTTTTAAGCATTTTCAGCTATTGACGATTCAAAAGCAAATGGCCCCGATAATTAGCAAACAGAAAAACATCTAATAAAGAACAAGGGCTTGAGTTTGAAAGGGGATGTATCCAGTGCCAAGACCCCATTTAAAAGCTAGTCGTTCGTGCTTCCCCCCCCCCCCCATCTTAATTCTCCTCCTTTTTTCTCTCTCTCAAGCTTATCCCGAGCATAGCTGTTAAATCGTCCTGCCAGACACAACTATACTGAGAGAGAATCACGTTAGCGGCTCCCATTGTTGGATGACACAGAAGCTGCCTCTGCCAAGAAGTTCACTGCCAAGTTCAACAGCGTTCTGATACGAGGATAGAAGCGGAAAAACAGTATGCATCCACAACAACACAGACTTATATACTTACATACGGCCTAGGATCATGTAATGACGACAATATTGTGTTGTTAGATTTTATTATTAATGTATGCCTCAGCCCTTTTACCTCACACCCTGGCAGCCATCTTGAAAGCTTTGGCAACCATTTTAAAAGAGCTCTCACCCTCCTTTGAGCGGCTGCCATCCTCGACGCCATCCTGTTGCCCGACAATAGGCTGCACAAATTAGCAAGGATGCTGCTCCGTGCTACCACTGAACACATATATGCCAAACTACACAGAATTTATAATGAGAGAAATAAAACATTGATGTTTAGGTTAGAGAAACATAACTACTTCTTATATCGAAATAAGTAAAGAGTATGTAAAGTATGCTAGTGCATAAAAAAACCTTAAGTGGGAATAAAACAATATGTTACTATCACTTAATATCTGTAGAACATTTTTAAATGTTTAACCCTAGGAGTTTTTTTTTATATTTTTTTTAAGGAATTGCCATACAGAATCACCTACGTTCATAAGCTGAAAGCTCTGATAATAAACAATCCAAAATGATTTGCGTCCAGCCTAAGCCTTGAAACTTGTTCGGGTTATAGCTACTGACTGATGGTGTAAACACACGATTGTTGCGGCCATGTTTTCCATGTGTGTGTGTGTGTGTGTGTGTGTGTGCCAGACCCTAAATGAAAAAAGCATCCTTTACAATGTCTTGTTGTGTTAAGATGCTGGAGGAATCACTCAACCGTGGCAATCCCAGCAGCGAAGGTGGATCAATTAACGAAAGCATGATTACTGTTACAGGAGAGCACGTGCAAATAATGGATGTCTCCGGAAAGTGGATTAGGATGAGAGGAACCCTGACGTGTAAACTGGGATACGGTGCGAGAGAAGGACAGGACATCGTGACACAAGCCGGACCGGAACAATTTGGAAATGTGTTTGATGAAATAGCATTGATTTAGTTCCACCTCACTTAGCATAATTATTAAATGGTCAGAGTTTGTAATTCCCTGCCTGTTTTTTTTTTTCACTTTATTTGTTCAAAGAGCGTAAAACATTCCCGTTCAAACTGGGGCAGTTGTCAAAATCAGAATAAAACACATATACAGTGAGGTCCTAACCCTGCGCCCACACCAAGCTCTCTCCAGGCTACGTTTTTACCCCATCTGCTCTTCTGTGTGTAGCCTAGACGGCCTTCCCTGATCTGCACAAGAACGCCAGCGTACAGAGTCGATATCGAGCCCTGCGAGACTGAGACCGAGACTGCCGACTCAGTGCTGCAGAGAGCCATTGATAAGTAGTGAACGTCAGCGGAGCGAGATTCCTCAGGTATGTATGATGGGCTTCCTGCGCATGTGTACCTCCTACAGTATGGGTGGGAGAGACGCCTCCTGACCCACACCAAAAACTCCTCCATATGTTTTTTAACACAGTCAGAGCTACTTATTTTGTCTGCTGTTAAGACATTTTTTTTCAACCTTGCATTTATGTGCGTAGTAAAAATGTATATAAAACAGAAAAAATCTGTTTGGGAAAACAAATACTGATTGAGACATCTGATACTCCATTTTACTATTAATAAATAAAGGCAATGAAACTAGCAAAGAAAGTTTACAACCCAGTCCAGATTTCCCTCAGGTAAACTAATGGATACTTGGCAGACGGTGCTGAGAATTTACATTACACAGAGACAGGTGCTGGAACACGCCAAGACGCACTACAATGTTTTCTACCAGCAGTTATAATAACAGGGAAAAATAAAATTTAAAAAAAGAAAGCAGGAAGCTTTTTCAGACTACATTTTTACATCTCTACTAAAAGCAGAATTCCCTAATAGTGCTGTGCTGCGGCGAGTAAACAGTTAAAGGGATCAGCAGATGACTGGACTGAAAGAGACAGAATAGTGGGATGGTGTGGAAGGATCGATGGGGCCGTTAGGGAGTGCCGTCTCTCAGGTTACTCAGTGTGTGTGTGTGTGTCTGTGGTGTGTGTATGTGTGTGGAGCTCATGAGGTTGTCTGGAGCTAAGCCCTGACCACACACACTCTCTAACAGCTCCGCTCTCCACAAATACCCACTCTGCCCTCCAGGAGTAGATTTTTACACTCGACACAAAATAGCATTTTGGAAGTAACATAAAAAGCAAAAAAATATATTTTTTAAAATTTTGCAGTGAGAATATTCATACATACATATGTATGAAATATAAAATTTTATCTTTCAAATCTATAGAAAAAACACGTCGATTAAATTTTCTGCACAGCAAATGTGATGATGATATATTGAAGATATGAATTCGTATTATTTTACAATAAAATTTCTATGGCTATTATCAAAAATGCTACGCTAGTCAGTTAGTTGTAATGAATTAATTGTACAAAATAGCAATAAATGGCCCAAATCCATTATAATGAACATCACAACAGCCACAATAATTTAACAGTGAACGTCAGAGCGAGTGAATGAACTCACAGATCTACAAACGCGTGTGTATTGGCTAGCTATGCTTGCTGAGCTGTGGACGGTGTCAGCCCAGCCCATGGAGCAGTGTATCGATCTCGCCGCTGAAACTGAGAGGGAAGCTGCAGCAGCGCAGCTAGGGTTTCTGAGCGCCGTCCTCATCCCATGCCCATACCCATCTCTTCGCCTTTCTCTCAGCTCTAGTCTTTCTGTTGCTCTGAAGCATGTAAAGCGTGACACTCCCTCAATCACTGGCTCGGAATATCTGGCTCTGATATCATCAGAAAAAAAGAGGGGCTGTCTTGAGTGTAGAGAGTCCTGAATCCGAAAGCGAATCGGTAGAAAGCGCTAACATCCACACTTCCTGTCTGATAAAATATTAATCTACTAAAATGCAATCAGCGCCGAACCCTCTGTCTTCTTCTTTCCTCTTAAGATCGACTACAACCTTTGGAACACTGATAGTACCATGTGCTTGGAAAAAAAACAACAACAAAAAAACCAGCACAAGCATGGCAGAAAACCAAAACAAAGCAAGAAGGGGGTTTATGTGTAAGTGGACTCTGGGGCTCCAAGAGCAGACGCTTTTAGACCTGTCAAATATTCTGATCTGGATTCATGGCTAGACTTCAGTTCCCTGTCACTTGTATGGATTGCACCCTTCCAGCAGTGGCAACATCTCAATGTCAGCCCTATTCCTCTACTATATCCCTCTCACTCATACTCCCCTCCCCCTTGGTTGGCCCACCACTTTACCAGAATATCCTCAGTCGGCCTTTGGGCCTGAGTCTCTGAAGGAAAGCAATACATCAGGCTGTTTATCACCCGGCAGTTCCCGCAGTAATCAATTAGTTTTTCAGTGGGCGTACCTGGGCCCTCTGGCCTGGCACTACCTGTTACAAGCCTGCCTTCCTGGAACTGCAGGGCCCAAACCTCTCCCTATGCTCTACCCCCTCCCTCCCCTCCCACTCTCCATTTCTCATCTCTTTCTCTCTCTCAAACACTGTTTCTCTCTCACACACACTCACTCTCTATCTATCTCTCTTGATTCCCACATTCCGCAGATTACAGATGTGCTGACGGCTCTGCGCTCGGGGTCGGCCAGGTCTTCTGTCACTGCCGGGAAAAGAAAGACGTAGAAAATCCACGGCTCCACATTTTCCACTACTCTGCGGTCATTAGTGCATATTCTCTGGCCGTGCTGCATGTTTTGGATGGAGGAACATTAGCTGAAAGAAGTCAGGCAGAGTTTAAAATGCAGTGGGGGTCACCATGTAGTTCAGCTCTGCTGGGATGTAGTTACTGCTTAACTCGTTTAACTCGTTTAACTCGTTTCACTTACAGATTTTAATTAATTTTTTTATTAATGCAAGAGCAATTTTTCGTAGTAGAGCTAGGGCAGATATAGTATCTTCCAAAAAAAAGATTACAATTAAATCAGTTCAATTGTTGTAAACTTTGTTTTTTTTTAATGCACAATAGCAAGCAAGAATTTCCATACATCTGTCTGCTTTTGACTAAATGTTTGGTGAATAAATGACACAAATGTGTGCTCATTGACATTCAAGCGCAGACAAACAGGACAAAGAAAGAAGCGGGCAGGAGTGCCAGCGTTTGTGCCCCTCGAGTGCCACTCCGAAGCGCTGGTTCCCAGGGTTGTCAAGGAGCCTGTGCCAAGGCTGTGGGGCTCACACGCAGCAGGAGGAGGGCAAAGAGGTTGTGGCAAAAGAGGGTGGGTAAAGAAAAAGACTGGCATGGCCTGGCATTAGCCTCTCTCTCTTTCTCTCTTTATTAATATATATATATATATATATATATATATATATATATATATATATATATACGTTACTATTAAACAAACATTACTACTGAAGACATAATGTAGGAAGCAGCGCAGTAAATGGTGGGAAAAAAATAAGACAGCCCCCCCTCCACACACACACAAATACATAGCACTAATTCACACAAAGAGGACGTGTGTGTGGGGGCGGGGTGCACTGAAAGGGGCACTGTTTACTGTCTGCTGTCCCCCAGCACTGCACAGCCTGTCTCACTTCAAACAAAGCTATTGGCAAGGGAGAGGCAGCAGCCCTTGTTTCCAATGCCGCTGGAGTTTCAAAGCAGTTAAAGGGGGCAGCAGTCTGGAGGCTACAGGGCCCAGGCTGGCACACTTGGCTAGCGCTATGGCCAGGTGGTCTGGGCACATTGGCAAGACACTGGCACACCGCCCTATGCAGATGGCTCCCGATGCCTTTTTAGGTGGCGAGCCCTCATTCTCCCTCACTCTTTTTTTTCTCCCTTCTAATAATGGATACACGCATATGTAAAGTCAGACGTACCCCCCCCCCTCCCACCCCATGAAGCAAAGGAGCACCAAACCTTTAAAAAAAAAAGTCCTTCTTTTCTTATTAATGATTCGGTGGATGGTCCTTAGATTTTTCTGTCAGACTAAGAAAAGCAGAAAGAGGAAGAGAGAGCAAGCAAGAGAAAGAGAGAGAGAAAGACAGAAACAGAGCTTTTGAGCCATGTGGAAGAAGGAGATGCCAGCTGTGCCAGCCTGGTTTTTGTGAGGTGTCCCCATGCCCGTTACGCCGGGCAGCGTCGCCATGGCACCACAAAACCCCAGAGCACAAACCATTCCGCTAACCATTCCGCACACTCGGAAGACAACGTGAGCACACAGAGTATATGCCAAAAATTCGGGGGGAAAAATTACAATGCAAGTGCATCAACTGAAATATAATCAAAGGCTTGTGAGAAATCAAAAAACAATAAAATTGAGTAAGGAAAAAAACAAAAACGAAACAAAAAAAACAAGGCAAAATCCCCTGCTGTGATGTTCCAGGTTTTTGGGGGCCTGAAATCAGGATCTGTGGTTGTGTGAAATGCTCCCAGAACATATGGAGGAAGATCCGCCAGGCCCTGCTTCACAGCTGTCTGCACCCAGCAAAGACCAGACCCTCCCTCTGCCTACTCTACTGATGTACATACACACACACACACACTCACACACACAGCACAGAGCACAGAGCATCACAAATACACACTCATTTTTAGAAACTGGAATGCACACCCACCCACACGCTCAATATCAGGCACAAACACAGGAATATGAAACGTCAGGAATATTAAAAATCCAGAACTTTATTCAAATAAAAATTTTTGGAATACATGGAATGTTATGTAAAAAAAAAAAAAAAAACATTTATATTACACAGTTATTGTGACTCTAATTTGCGTACCTTTCGTGCAGTACATGATACAAAAAATCATTTAATTATAATAGTTCTAATCAAGTATAAAGCATTAATGTAAAAGTAATAAAAAGTTAATGCACTTGTTGTAACCAATCAACTAAAATCCTGGCATTTTCTCCTCTTGATGTGGCGTTAAAGCGCTCTGCTCCTGCGCTCCCACCGGCTGAGGTATGCACAATGTGCAATTATTACCGAATCATTATCTGGTTTTAGCGGTGACAGCCAAACCACACACACTCCAAAAGCCTCCTTTCTTATGCTGATTAGTCTCCAAACATTTCCTCCTGCTACTCTCTTCTCTGTCCTCCCAGGCCTGGCCGCTGCTCCCACCGTGCACTGCTGCTAATGACGGGGTGCCGGTGAACTGTACGTGGCTGCCCTGAACGATCCGGCGGAAGACGTTGACGGAACGGGCACGGCACAGGGGCGCGAAGGTGCCTGAAGAGGGGTCGAGCAGCTCGCCGAGCCGTCCTCCGGAGTGTGAGGGGCAGGTCGGCTCTTTCACCCGCCACACAATGTTTGGACATTCTTCTTTTGTAGCTGCACCCTTATCCGTGTCTGAGCTTCCCTCATATAATATCCCTTACAACGGCCCTGCTTGTGAATGGAGCTAATCTCACACACACTTCCACAGTGGTGCCGTGTATGTGTGAGTATGTGCCTGTGTATGTGTGTGTGTGTGTGTGTGTGTGTGTGTGTGCCTTGAATGAATTCCTTCAGACTTATAGTACCACTCTAAACCTGGATACACACACGGGGCCTCTGACTCCACACAATGTGGTTAAAAAATATCATGATGTTTGAAGACACTTGCACGGTACAGGAAATCTATCAAGATATTTAGTTATTTTGCTGCTGCACTGTTTAAAAAAAGGAAATATTATTCGTTAATATTATAATATTTTTTCCCATTTGTTTGGCTAAGCATTAGGGCTTTTCTGAAGTAAAGCAGGAAAGCCCTAATAAAAAAAAATCCCAGTCCCATAAAATAATCCTTTAAACTCCATTTCTGACATTATTCATATTACTGCACTAATAACTGTCAGTAAATCAGCTCAATTTTCTTTCTATAATAAATTTTTTTTTATAAACTGGTGAGCAAAATTACAACCACAAACAACACGACTAAAAAGACTCACCAATGTAGTGTGTAGCACTTTTGATATCTGATTGCATTTCTCCTCTTCCCTCTTTCTCACATGCCTACTCTATTCCGTCTGAGGTCTCCATTTAGCATTATTTCAAGTAAATACACACACACTTGTAGGTGGACCAAAAAATTTGCAGACATTTGCACTCAGAAATAGTAGGGGGGAAAAAATAATAAAAAATCGCTCTCTACACAAAAGTGGAACCACATCAAAAAGAGGTTTAATCCTGTCTGTATTCCTCGTTGTCCTCTTTACTATGAATAGTAAGCAAAGGGGGTGGAATATTATAAATTTGTTTGATTTATTGTGTCACGAATTAACACGCAGCACGCTATGCAGGGGTCCGTCTCTGCAAATTAAAAAAAAAAAAGAAAGTCTGCTATTTCTGATAACCTATTTAAGATCCTGTTAAGAACGCTTCAACCTCCCTTGTACCACAGTTAGCAGGATGAAGGGAAAGGGGAACAGATGGATAAAATGTTTCGTGTTGGCTTGATTTTTTTTTTCCGAAAAGCTGTAACAAAGTCTTAAACGGTAATGACACATCTAACAAACTAATGAAAAATTAATATCCACATAAATGTTTCCTCTCAATTAATCTCACATGCTAGATATCATTGACTTTAAAAAACATTTAAAGGTCCGGGAACCTCGAGTCATTCGTAAATGAGAGAAAAAAGAAGAAAAAAAGGCCAGACTTATGTAAGTAAACCTTTCGGTCTTGTGTTATATAAGCACTCTTGAGCCACAGCATCTTGCTACAACTCCCAGCTGTACCTCTATACCTTAAATACAGGACAGAACTTGTACCTGTACTTGTAAGTCTAGAGACCTGAGGGATCCTGAGACCAAAACCTCCCTCTTTAAACAGGCTTATCCAGGGCTTGTGTTTGAAGAAGGTACTGCAGGTGCTAGTAATGAAGCATGTTTCTACATTCTTCTTATTATTTGTGGCTCTCTCTCTTAACCACAGTCCTCATGGACCAGGGCAATTTATAAATACACCACGAAAAATAGAACTGCTTCCCTTTTTTTTTGTTGCTCTCTTTGTTTCTTCCTTTTCACCCCTTTCTTAGAATTCAGAGCTAAATGAATTAGAGGTGGAGGGTTTCTAGACCTTTGATTTGCTTTAGACACACACACACATGCATACACACACCAACCTCACCGAAACGGCAATCTATTTTGGTAAAGCCAAAATACCAAAGTACAACAGTACATCTGTTGCCAAAACCAAGATAAACTCATAGCATTACTGTGATTATATGAAAACCACTCTCTCTCTCTGCCGCTGGGTTATTGTGATTCAGGGCTGTTATTACAGACAAGCATGTACATATGCTTCTCATTTATGTGAAGGATTTTAATTCCTAACAGCAGTTTTACAGATCTCTCATTACCCAGCTATGCTGGAAAGGGGAAAGCGGCAACAGTGAAAAGGGGCATAAATGAGGAGAAATGCAGAGCAGGCCTGCAACCCACCACAGAACCTTCGCTCTCAAACACTTTCCCTGCCTCTTGGCCAACACCTCCTTGTCCTGGCCACAACTCTCACTTGCTCTTGCACAGGATTAGGACATGTGGGCGGTTCGATTGGTCTGTGTGTGTGTCTGTGTGTATGTGTGTGTGTGTGTGTGTGTGTGTGTGTGTGTGTGTGTGTGTGTGTGTGTGTGTGTATGCTGTTGTCCAATGGTTGACCGCTATACAGAACTCTTCTTGTGTTAAGTGATGAAGAGATACAGAGGAACACAGAGGCCCTGGGCTTGAGGAAAGTCATTACCCTGTCTGCCACTTTACAAATAAATCAGCAAATATGCCGCATCGTCATCCATAATTGGGCCCAGCCCTCCATTTCATTCGCACCCAATAATAACCTTCCACCGCCATTAGTCGAACTGGCAGCCAAAAACCAATAGAAGCAGATTTTCTTTTTTTTTTTTTTTTAAATGGGCAAAAAGCAATATTTAGCCTTCAAAATCATGGTGAAGTGCTTCAGAGAGCATGGCTCTCCTCCTTATCTTGTTTCATGCACGTGAATGATCGCCCTGCACGGTGGCAAAAGGAAAAAGTGTCTGTCGAGGGTTTTCTGGGAGAAAGTCTGAAATGCACTCGGCCTGCCAAGAGAGCTGTGGTTTTCGCCCGCCACTGTTTTGCTATTAGACATGGTCATGGAAGGAGCAGGGGAATGACAGTAATACAAGCCATCCTCACACATATATATACACACACACATACACCACACACACATAAACCCTCAGCTTGTTAACGCAGAGCCTGGCCAGGCCTGGCCGCTATTCTGCTTTTCCTTCCTCTCAGCTCGGCAGCTGGCTGTGCTTAGACGTCAGCTCCTCCTCTGAGATCTGGGAACCACTTTCTCCGTGGGAATAAATGCCTTGGAAGGAAGGGACCAGGAAGCAAAAGGGAGACGAGTGTGGCTAAGTGCTCTCTCTGCTTGTAAAAAGAGTGGCATGTTTCTGTCATTTCCAGTGCAATTCTAACATCTGTTATCAGGCCACATTTTTTTTTCCAAAGGCGAAAGCTCTAAGCAGAATGTCACTCTCAGCTGCGCAGAGTGTCTGAGATGTGTCCATCAAGCTACAGCCGTAGTGCATTAGCGTATTAGTGTATTAGTACAAAGCAGCTCGCTGACAGTTGCCCGTCATGGTCTTATCCATCAATCGCTGAATTTGATCACATTAATGAACGGCTCTGTAATCCTCTTAAGCCCACTTCCTGTATAAAGCACCTCAGGCATCTGTATACTGACTGCTCTACACTGAGCAACAGAGCTGCCACCGCAGAGGTACCAAGTTAAAGCAAAGCGGCCGTTCACCCACTCAGAATGAAGCGGAAAAAAGCGGAAACTGAGATTAGCTTTGCTCCAGGATGACAGTCCATTTTCAGTTTAGATCCTTAACAGAGTTGGCCAAGAGAGTTTTGGGGGGGGGGGGGGGCTGGGTTGGGGGCAGCTGCTAGCCAAGTGCAGTTGAGAATGCTTCAGACCATTTGATTTACATTTGCATTTATGACATCTGACTGACAACTTACAAAAGCTATAAAAACTCATCTTCATGTTAGTTATGAACTAAGAGTAACATCAGGCTCAAACCCCTGTTATGGAGATTAGTAAAGTATGAGATAAAATAAAGATTTCTTTTTAAAACAAGCTGCAAATTTAAGTGCTGTGTGAAGAGGCAGGTCTTTAGTCATTGTTTTACGACAGATAAAGACTGAGCTGTTTAGACTAAATGAATGATAAATAATAAACTGGTGAATGTACCATTACCTCATCATTACATAATCATCTGTTGTTGCTCATTAGAACTTTCATACAGGCAGCGTGATAAGCCTAGTGTGGTAGTAACGAGACGCTATCTGACTCTAAGTCATACAGGATAAACCTAGAGTAAAGTGAATATTTAAATGTACTCAAGTACAAAAAACAACTTTTAAATAAATGTATCTGCCGTAAATTAAACATTCAGTGAGGTGGCATGAATTGGATATGTTATAATATAGTCTGAAACAAGTACAACTTTTGAAGGAAATTTGGAGGAGACAGCAAGCCTACCTACAGCTTAGATGAATTACAGCATAGAACAAAGCAAAGAAAAAGTAAAAGTGGGACATATTCACTCCCGTGTCGTTCAACAATGCTAAATAAATAATTAAATAAAAGTATCAACCCTAAGGCCTGTTACTCAAAACAAAACATATCTAAAAAATGTGGGAACACAAAACCAAACTGGAAACGAGATGTTCAGTGTTCAGTTTACTGAGATTTTTGGGCAAGGTCCCACCACAGCATTTCAATTGGGTTGAGATCTGGACTTTGACTAGGCCATTCCAAAACCTTGATTCTTCTTATTTTCAGTCATTCTGATGTAGATTTACTGGTGTTGTTTAGATCATTATCCTGTTGCATATACCCCATTGTCTGACCTAGGGGTGAATGTGTTAGTGCATCCACTCCTGGGTAGATTGGCAACTGTCTTGAATGCTTTCCATTTATCTTAAAAAATTATAATAATTGTTGAACTCCAAGTTGTTTTAAACCCTTTCCAGATTGATGTGCAGCAACAATTGCTCCTCTAAGACCATTGATTATGTCTTCCCATTTTGGGTTTATGTCACACACCTGAATGCTCCAGACCAGAAAACTACATCTTACCCTCTTAAATCCTGTGTAAAGCAGTAAGGGGGAACTGCCTGCATGTTTTTTTAATTTCAGATTTATTTAGTTTCAAAGAAAAATTCCAAGTGCTAAAATTATCATTGTTTTAAACAAATGAGCGCAAACTCATGACATGTTTTAACCTGGTTGCCTCAAGCAAAGATGTATAATTCCATGCCGTTTCAGACGTCAGACGCGTCCACATTAGATTCAGTTAGAGCCACTTCTAATTATAAATGTTAATTTGATCAATGTAAGCATGTAATGTGAATGTAGGCTAATACTGCATTATGTGCTTGTGTAGTACATGTGAGCTCAGCTATTAAACTCCAAATGAAACTGTGTCTTAGCTCCGAACAATTCTGCAACATCCTTTGGGAAGTATGCAACATCCTTTGGTGGCAGAAGGCAGACATAGGAGACGTATTAGAGGAAAAGATGTAGAGGAAGAGGAGTGGAGATAGAGACAAATGGCTGTTGAGGGAGAGCCCAGGTAAATCTGCCACAGTCATGAATGAATTTCTCTCTCTGTCTTTTTCAGAGCATAGTGGCATTCACCAGACTGGCCCTTCATTACATCATCATCTGTTATTTTGTTTTAGTTTGGCACTAATCTCTTCATGCTTGGTTACAAGCCAGGAGGGGAAAAGAAGTATACGGGAAAACAGGGGGAAAAAGGGAGAAAGAAGACAATTGGTGTGTCAGAGCACAAGTCCCTTCCTCTAGAGAACTCTCTCTCTCTCTCTCTCTCTCTCTCTCTCTCTCGATCTCCCTCCCTCTCTCACTGCCACCCTGGCCTCTTCCCCTGCTCTTGGATACAGGCCAGGAAGGGAAATCCATGAAACATGAAGAATGTGAGCTGAGCAAGACTGGCGCGACTGCACAAAACTTTTCCACTGTGTAGGGATGGCGGTGGCGGCCCAGCCTCTGGAGGAAGCACTGCTAATTATTCTTCAGTGCAAACAATCTCCTCTAATTGTGCTTTGACAAAACAAGAGAGTGAGTTTGATGGGTGCTTAAAAGCAGAAAGAAAGGAAAAAAAGGGAAAGGGGAAACAGGATGGAGTTGAAAGGGTAGAAAGAGGGATCGAGTCTGCGGCCACTCCTCTTTCTCTCTCTGTCTCTGTCTCTCTCTCTCACTGCAATCGTGGCATATCACATGATCAAGGCCATCTCTTATTGGTCAGGAACAGGAGCAAATTTGTCCGCCATGTAAGGAGGGCTGGAAGCGACAGTCTCATCCTCCCTCCCTTTCCTACCTTTCTCTTCCTCCAATCTTAAAATGGCGGCCAGGGAAAGGGCGCCAAAATGGGAACAAACCTGGGTACGCATTTCTTTTTAAAGGCTACGTTTTAAAGATGTTTTTTTGTCATTCTGAAAAAAAAAAAAAACCTCCACAGGGAGAAAAGGAACGTTTTGAGTAGAAACAGATGAAGTGGGCTTGTTTTTCAGTTCGGCGCTGGCGGATACAGACTGTTAAGGGGAAAGTTTGACAGCGGGCCAGGAAAAAACATTAACCGTGCCGTGTCCAGCGGCGGAGTTGCAATGACGGAGGGACGGTGCTTGCGTTTTGATTGGGACATGCTGCAGTCATGGTGGATAACAGGCTTAGTTTCTCTGGTGGGGTGGAGGTGTGGGGGAGACTCAACGATTGACACGACGGAGCTGTTGCAGAGACCAGCGTGCGTGTGCACGCACAGACACACACAGACACACACACACACCAGCACATATATACAGTACTACACTTCGAGTAACACCACAGTTTCATACAATCAAAGGTACCAAGACTCTTTTTCAGTGCTGCATTCTCTCAACACAACAAAAAAACCAACCTGCACTGGTTCAGAACGCACTGCTGTCTGCATGAATACAACAAATATTTGCCTCTAGGCTAAAGTTCCACAAGCATGGTGGGACGGTGACGGCTCCCAGGCTGCACTCACGGGAGAGCAGAAACGCCTGCTGCAACGCTGGCACGCTGCCTTTGTTCCAGGTAACTGTGCATTACCTTGAAGGGGGTTCGAGAAATCAGCAGACCACTCAGCATCATCACAACGCATTTTCCCCACTGCCAGGGGCTTGCACTAATGTAGCTTCTGATTGATTCTTGATAAATTCTTGACGATTTTCTGCTGACTTTTAAAACATTAATATGTATTTAAAAATGACAAGATCTTGAAATAGTCCAGGCCTCGATAATCCTCTCTCACAGGTAGGTGCCCATGCAAATAGTCTGTCAGAGGAAATTTATGACTAAATAAATCAAACTGTGCGACTCAGCAGATTTAAGAATAGCTTCACTCCGGCCAACATCCAGCTCTGAGAAACTGGAAGGATGGCAAAAACAACACACTTGAGAGCTTAGGTTGGAGGGAGCTGAGGAAATAATCTTCTAAGTGCATGACAAATTGACAATCACAACCTTGTTAAGTTTCCAGTTCTCCTAAAGTCTTAACGCAGCCTATGCACCGAGGTGGGATTAGGATACTAAGCGTCTGATTAACTACTTAATTTGACTCAGATTCAGTTATATTTTCACTTTTCTGACATGACACAAGAGCAGCTCATGCCGTTATGGAAGCTGCCTACGTCCAAATCAGTGATGCTTTTTCTTTTTTTGTTTGTTTGTTTGTTTGTTTTTGTTTTGTTGTTGTCAGACTGTTGGTGGGAGCTAAGAAGCCCAGGAGCTAATCGTATCATGTCAGCTGGCTTTCCAAACACCCGTGAGTCATATGAAAGAGGATCATAGTTGAATGTTCTGTTCCCAAAGGTCTGGCCCGATAGAATTAACCCTGCCAGGGGCTCTTACCACCAGGCACGCTGACCAAAGCCGCGCCGTCGGGTCAAACTGATTAGCTTTCACCAAGGCCTACGGATGGCCGCTATTAAAAGCGACGCATATCGTGAATACACTATGCTTCCTTTTTCCTCTCTCTGCTGCTTTCTCACCTGTGCTGTTCAAAAAGGGACAAAGGAAGAATACGGAGAAGAGTCTGTTTATTCTGGGTCCTGCTGTGTGAGAGGTTACTGCACCACACTCATTGGCACCAGCATGACTTTTCTCTGCGCTGTTCAAGAAAGTACGCTGGGTTGAGCAGTGTGAAATGCTGACGAGGCATGCTGGACAGGTGAGAGGGAACACAGAGAGCGCAGTCTGGTCTCGGTGCAGTCTGGCTCCAGAGGACATCAGTGTCATCTTCCTCCATGACAGATTCAGCTATCACTCACTGTAGTTGTAATAGCATCTGATGGCAGGATCTCTCTCTCTCTCTCTCTTTCTCCCCTCTCTCACAGGCTCTCACAGAAAGACTACACTTCATATAAATGAGAAAGCAGCTGCGCACCTTCATTGCTGAATTTAGTTTTATTCTTTTTTGCGCAAAGTATTCGTTTTTCTGTTATTTTTGAGCACCGAGGTTCTTAACACACAGTGGCAGCCTCTTAATGACCCGAACAATCGCTGTTTCACACATACATATTTCATTACACCAGCTGAACAAATTACATATTTATGCTTTATAAGGAGGGTATCGTTCGCTTTCATTAGCTATGCAGGCAGGTACAGGAGTCCCATCTGCAGCTGCATCTGTACAACAGGAGCTAACAATAACAGGCTGCATACAGAGCTATGCAATTTGACCAAGCCTCGACACAGCTCATACACTCAGGTCCCACCCACCTCTCTCTCTCTCTCTCTCTCACACACACACACACACACACACACACACACACACAGATTGAGACAGAAGAAACAAGCTGATACATAGGAGCGGGAGGAAAGAAGCAGAATCCACAGGTAGTTCCTCTTGTTCTCTCTCACATATGTTTGAGACAATACACAAAATACACAATACACAAAACACACAATACGCAAAACGTGATTTGACAGCTGTAAAGTCATCTTACATCAAATAAAACTCCCTTTTAATAATTAGACTATAATGAATAAATGAATGAATAAAAAATGAAAATAAAAATCTTCCATCATTAAAATCTAATAACATTTAATATTCTGCATCTGGAAAAATTTTTTTGTATAATTAAAAAAATTATTATTACGTTTGGCACGTACTGTATTCAGTTAATAACACGTAGACACATTAGATAATTAATTATGTTAATGAATGCATATTACGTCCTGAAACCCTTCTTGTGAGCTCTACTTTGCCACTGTGATCACTTTATTTCCTGCGAAGGTCCCACAGCAAATGCCTGTGCTCTTTAATATAACAAATGTGTTTCTTGATTGAACACCCGGGCATTAATACATAGGAATAACATGCCTTTTAGTAAATTTGCTACAAGAGCTATATCCCTAAGGCCTTAAAATCTAAACAATAAATGTGTTAATCATTGTTAGGTGAAGAATTTTAACAAGGCTGAAGAACCAGATGTGCATAACGCAGCATCACCAGGAAATAGGATGTGATTAGCTATTAATTGCGGATATTAGCATGTTCACGTTATTCATCAGAATGGGAACTTCAACTTTAAACTTTTTGCCAAACAGCTGGTCTGCCTCGTAAAGCACTCGCAGAGCAGAGAACGCCTTGTTCTGGCACACTAATGACCTTAGCGAGTATAAGACGGCTGATCCACCAGTGTTAGGCTCATTATAGCAAGAGAGGATTTAGAGTAGCTTTTCCTATCTGGAAACAGGAATCTGGTTAGCGAAAGAGAGATGTAAAAAAAAATTGACACACAGATCGAGAAAGAAAGATGACATGTTGCATTTACTGTAGAATGTTTTGTGTTTCCCCCACTTCAGCGAGGACCAAACAGTTCAGAATGGCATTAGGGTTCATCTATGTGTGTGTGTGTGTGTGTGTGTGTGTGTGTGTGTGTGTCATGCCGTGGGTTGGCAGTGAGGCTGGGTGTGAGGGTTTCCAGGCAGCCTGTGAGGCTGTAAGAGGTCCAGGCCTTGCCATAGCTGGCACTCAGACTGCGGTGATGGGGGAAACGTGTGGTCAGGGAAGCCGAGCCCAGTGCATCCACAGTAGAAAAAGAGAAAGTGGGAGACCAGGGAAAAACCACAGCTTGTGTTCGAAATGTTTCCAGGGCTCTTCGTCTTTATATTGGTTTGACTCCCTCCGCAAGCCCATACCCACCCACACATACACAGAGCATAGAGACACTTAATTCAACGCGCGGTGCAAATGTGTGTTTTCTCAGATCTGTAAAGCAATTTGCAGAGTGTACTACAGTGCAAAGCCTTTTAAATAAACAAGAATATGCATCAACATAACAGTCTGACATCTTCCACTGTCTCACTCTAAAGAAATTGATTAATGCCCCAACATAAGGCTATTATGAGCGATACAATGAAGGGCACGGAGCCCAAAAAGCCCAGAAAACGTTCAACCGATTGGTATTTTTCAAAGCAAATTATGTCTGTTTGGATGTCTGCAAAACTATTCATCAAAAAAGTAAAACAAAAACTAACAGGTCAGCTACATCTGATCTGGAGAGAGAGGGGGAGGGGGGGGGAGGGAAGAGAGTCAGAGGGAGAGGCTGTCCTGGATGTGCACTCCTCATTAAGATTCACATGGTGCAGTGACTCAGCCCATTTTGGTAATGGAGAGCCCTGGCCACCTAAAGATGGAAATGGCAATTTTTCAAACCCTACATTTTATATATAAATTATCTTCAGCCCTTGCACAAGATGGGGAGCTGGGAACACTGCAAGGTCATTTTCAAATATTTTTGGATGCCTTGAGCTAGAAGAGGAGGCTTTAATATGAGAGCTGTGGACAGCGAGTATTAGTGCTGGTACTGAGACTGGGCAAAGGGCACGGTCTGCTTTTTAGCGCACACTGATAATGTTTGCAATGTTTTGACATGATTTAAGGAACAAAATACTGGTTCCTCCGCATTATTTCTGAGGCTGTTCCTGAACAGATATACAACAGGTTTTATTTCTTCTTCTACATCAATAAATGATGCCATTGTAATCAACTTCTACAACACTTCCTTCCATCTTTCTATGTCCTACGATCCCTTCCAGAACAACACCGCAGGTGAATTCGCAGGTTAAAAAATGGTGTGACAATAATGCATACACCAAGCTTTGGGAAGCCACAAAAACCACAGTTTATTGGAGGTCTGAAGAGCCCCTTCAGCCAGAGTGAATCTGTTTTGAAAGAGTAATCACTGTGGCAAAGTGCAGTGGCCAGACATGGGCTAAAGCTGTTTAAACTGTCTGGGAAGCTGCTCCTGGACTATACTCAGTGCTCCACAGGCCCGGCCACTTAACATCATCCTGATGACATGCTCAAAAAGACAAACCACAAGGATCTGAATGTGAGGGAGAACACACTAAGTGTCTTTCACCCTCAACCCATCCGGTCACCCTTTACGAGCTGCCCAGAGTCCGACACTCTAGAGGACCGGCTCGTTTAAAGGCAGTTGACCTGCAGTTAATCACATGACCGACAGACCATATGATTGAGAGCTAATAGGAGGGGGTGCTGCAGGGCAGGAACCATTCAATGAGAGGGAACTCTGCTTTGTACCAGCTAATCCAAGTGTAAGCAAGGTCACACCACAACCAGATGAGGTCAGACATCACCCGAGACCACTGACCTGCCACTCCCCCATAATGTACTGTGCACTACAGGAGCGAGAGTGGGCATGGGGATGGCAAAGAGTTTCAAAAAGAATTTGGAAGATGTACGGCTACATTTACATTACCAGCCTGAGGTGTATGTGAACTGTAATGGAATGCAAATCTGACCAACAAATCAGAATCAGTGTGGGCTTGTAATGTGAACGCAGCCTAAGAATGTAAGAACGAGGACTAGTCCTCCAACCGCACAGAAAGTGCGAGCCCCACAGAAACTCAAGTCTAAATCAGAGCAAATTGTGATACTTTTATACTGCATGGACTTAAAGAAACCAAAAAGGAAAAAATTTATGTCCTGAGGAATAAACAGGGCTAAAACTTACCCGTACAATTGCTTCATTCATTCGTGAGAAATATGGGGAAAATGTACAGAAAAACAAACCTTTACCAAGTATGAGCAAAAAACAAAACAAACAAAACAAAAAAATCACTCAAGAAAGAAAAACATGGTTTATCAGTCAAATTATCCAGAACACATTGGATTACTGCAGCGCTTCAGCTCTGTACTTGGACTTAGTTCAGCATCTTGCAACTCAGTAAAGTAGCCCAGATCTACACATTAATTACAGCTGCACAACACCAAATGCACAGCATGTTTATTTCACTTCTTGCAACTGTTTCACTCAGGAATGTGTTGCTTTCCCGCTGTAATCAGACCGTGCCAGAATTAAACTGGAGCTGACCACATTGCTCTCAGTTTATGACTGACCGTGTCTCACCTGTCTAAATGAACTGCTAAGAAATAAACACACCAGCATTCCATATGAAACATACTACATGCTGCAAAATGCTAACAGAGTAACCTGAGCAGTCTCCCTATTAGCTTTAATCAGGCAGGATCGCTGGATTACTGACGGATTTCCTCTGTAATCACATGAGTTTAGCAGCCAGTTGGAGGAGCAGCACAAGATGGTCATGAACAATACTCAACCCGGAGGTTAATTAAGGTCAACAGCCTGCCAGGCCAGTGTCACAACTCCACCACAGAGACAGACAGTGCCATCAAACTGCACTGTTCATCATCCAAGGCCTTTCTAACACGTTCCCAGAGCTTTATCGAGTATCAACTAAACAAAGAGATCTCTATGTGGTTCTGGTAAACCTTAATGTTTATGGCTAAATAGGCAACAATTATATAAAAGCACTACTTCATTGTGAGGTGTAGTCACAGTCATATGAGCTGAGATTTGTGCACTGGGAATAATCCACTGGTTCTCTACTAATGATTCTTTTGCTCTTAAATTGTCCTGACATTAACTATGACGGATCAGGATTTCTAAGTATTATGCTACTTATGAAGAGACTAAAGCACCACGTTAATCTCCACCTTGCTAATTATATTTAATTACACCATTCTAATCCACATGGCGCATCTGCAATCAGATATACTATTTCAGTCTTGTGTACTTTTTTTACCAAGACTGTTCATATGACACTGAGAAAATGATGTAAAAGAGAAAAAGAGAAAATGGTGTAAAATGGAAAACACAAAATTCATTCAGTTGTAGCTTGTGAAAAGCAGCAATGTCTTCTGTAGATACACAACACATGCCTGCAAATGCTTACAGTTAAGTTCTGGACTCCAGTCAATCTATAACTCTTAAGAGTTATAGGCTAAAGCGTGGAGTGGCTTGAAGTATTAGACCACTATGATGTCGCGTAAGCTCGCTACTAACAGTGCTTACTCGTGACACAATAAGATGGTGGTTTTACTTCTAAAGACACTTTCAAGCTACTGGGATCTTTGAACCGTCTCTAAATCCAGAACAGATTCCTTTTTCAAGGCCATGTTCAAGACGTGACTATTCAACCCTCCATTCAAGCATTTCAGTCCTTGACCTCCTGAGAGTGAACATGTATGTTCACAAAATGCTATTGATTCTTCTATTTGAGATATATGGTGGCAGGGGACATATTTTTCAAACATTTCCATGCTTTGGCCTGCTCCTCCTCCTTAGTCTCCTCCAGTCGTCCACATATTTTAATACCACGCACGCAGCTTTTATATCTATCTTAAAAGTTGACAATCTTTGGGGCAATTAAAACAATCGATACAGGTCTGAGAGGAGCCTCTTATCCACAGTAATAGCTCTCACTGAATAATAAATATCCCCACTGGCCAAAAGCAGTGAGTCAAGGCAGGGAGACCTCCCATTAAGGATCACAGGCTTTAGCTGGGGCTTCTTCTATGGAGAAACTCAAGGCAACCCAGTTTTGCTGAAGCACATCTTAAAAAGATGTCTTAAAAAACATCGCAGGTTTGATGATGTCAGCAAATGTAGAAGTTATGTCATCCAATTCGATGTTATCAAAACCCCTCCTACCCTCTTATCACCCCCAAACTCGCTTCTATTTACAACTTTTCTTGACAGCCAACTTTTTCATCCGAACCAGACCAGACCCAGTAACAGAAGTCTTAATATCCCACTGCAGTGGACATGTGGTTAATGAGAGTCTGTTTATTAATTCTTCCACTATTTATGTTCGTTAGGTTGATATTTTTGTGAACATCACACCGTGTCCCCTCAAAACCTAATGAGCAATTGCTTACGAGCGGAAGGAGGTTCTTATGTAGAACCACCTGGGAAGGAATATTGATCATTTAAACAAATTAACCAAATGAAGGTCCAGTGTTAAATACAAACCAATTGACATACAGAAGTGATCAGACATTTTTTTTGTTTTTTTTAAAGCTACACCAAACCTTTGTGAACACCTGGTCATCACACCTACATGTGTTTTTTTCTCCAAACCGTTGCCATGAAGTTGGAAGCTCACAGTTGTACATGATTCTGAGATGAAAGAAAATGAAATGGACATGCAGAGCCCTAATCTCAACCAGACTGACCACCTTTGGGGTAAACTGAAGTGCTGATCATGCACCACGCCTCATCACATATGCTCTTGTGGGTGAATTGGCAAAAGAGCATTATAACTGTATTTAAGTGTGATGGTCACATGACTTTTTGGCCATATAGTGTACAACAGTCCCATATTGAGAACAGGGATTTAATCTGGTAAATTTGACACATTTGCCAGTGCAATCCATTGACATATACTGCCTGGTCAGGAATTTACATAAACAAATACTTATTTCTGTATCAATAAATACAAAAGAGGATGTGTCAGAAGATGTGTCAGAGGTGTGTGCTTAGCAATGTTACGATACAATAAAATCAAGTCATCTGACGGAATTTACTGAATGACCAGGTTATCCTATCAAAGGATTATTTCTTCCCTTATGGCAAGAGCATAGTCCAGGATGACAATGCCAAGATTAATCTGCCTCAAACCTTAAAAGAGTAGAAATATTCACACACATCAACAACAAGGCTCTGACCTTAACCATTCTTTGAAATGTGCTGGAGAAGACTTTGCGGAGTTGTTCGAGTCTGCCGTTGAAAATACAAGATCGCAGGCAAACATGTATGAAAATGGAATGGATTTAAACAAATGTTGTCACGTTGTGATGTTGCTGAAATAATGAAACGACGAATGTGTATCATCATCAAAGCTACAGAGAGTACAACAAAATACCAGGGAGTGCAACTTTGGTCAGGCAGTGTATTTTATGACGTGAATACTGGTAACGCTGGTTGATATACCATGCCATTTGCGTGTATATCTCATGATAAAAAAAATATCAATGTTGAAATGTACTGCTATCCAGTCTGTGATGCGTGACAGGACAAAGGACAGTCTTTATTTCTGTAAAGATGTCTGTACCAGTATCAAGAAGTCACCAATGCTCAGAACCTGAATGTGGTGCATTCTTACAGTCTTATCGTTTCTTGATCATTTTTAGAATAATCAGAATATACATTAGCTGTGTAATAAAAACATGAACTTATTGCATGAGACAATAATAGCAGTTTATTGAATGGCATAAATTGTATGTTGGAATATGCTTCGCGTTAGAAGAATAAAACTGAAATGTGTTTGTATTGACTGATACCTTGAGGACCAACACAGTCTGTCATGAAGGACAGTGTAGAGTCTGGGTCTTGTCATCACTACTCCTCACAGTCAGGACCTTCGGCCTCTTCCCCCACCTCTCTCTCTTCCCCCCCTTTGCTGTTTAAACCCACTGCCAGCACCCAACATGGCTTGTGTCCCAGTCTGACTGTCCGCTTTTACGCACTCTGAAGAGCGCAGCCAACTACAACTCCGAGCTGTGGGCTACCGCTCCTTTCCAAGATTCGAAGGGCTGTTTATCTACAAGTCAATTTCAACCTGTGAGAGTGGGTTTTTTTTTTTTTTTTTTTTTTTTTTTGCAGCACCCCCACACAACGCACACATGTTCTCATCTCCTAAAAGAAAAATGTAAGAACTACAGGCCAAACAGTTAAATATCTCTGTGGGTCGCTTAAGGCTATGAGGGCTGGAAAAAGACCGTGCTGACCTGCTGCTAGATGAAATAGCATCTTCTGTGGCAGCTATGTCATAAACTCCATTCCCCCAGCTTGCTCTAAACTGAGCATGGTGTCAGAGAGGGCCACCTGTTCCTTTGACATACAGTCTTTCTGCCTCATTCTGTCACTGCCACGCTGACCTAGATTGCTTCGCGGTGGGAAGGCTTAACCTCGCCTCTGACCCTGGCGACTTGTGTGTTAAAGCCTGAATGAAGCCTTTTTACCACCAGGCCTCAACACGCACACACACACATATAGATGAATAAATAAATAAATAAATAAATAAATAAATAAATATGGGCCATGACATTGTTCGCGTGGAATGTAGTTTCACACTCATAAATGCATTTTAAAAAATTAACAGTGGCATCTATTGAATTTTTAAATGAACTAAAATTTTAACATGTTACCGTGACGTGCGTGGAATGAAGGTGCGAGATTAGATAATGCACGTAAGTAGACTTTAATGCACACTCATAAGCGCATATTTAAAAATGTACAGCGCCATTAAAAAAAAAAAAATTTCAAATCCATTTTTTTTATTTAAGGTTGTTTTCCATTTCGATTTCAAATTAGCATATCTTCTCTTCCTGTGGGCCAACTGCGATGGAACAAAGCCTATATGTTACCTCAAGCTTGGACAAATGCACCTGTGAAAACCCCATTAGAATTCGTTCCGTAGTTTTTACGTGATGCGTGCACAAACAAACATGCAAACGGACCAAATGGTTTTATATTCATTCCACTGTGTGTAAATGTGTTAGCTGAAGCTGAAAGGAGAGCCGAGATGAGGGCAGGAAGAAGATTGCTGTCATACTCAGTGGCATTCTGAACTCTTGATATACAGGAAGGCCGGCCTGTGCCATGGGGCTATTCTTAACACATCCATGTCTGCCCAAATGCAATCCACATGTCAGTCAATCAACATGTAGCAGTAAATAACAAAAGCAAATACTTATAATCATAGCAGAAACAAAGATGGGAAAGCTTCACCTTTCACAGCCCTCGACTTGATCCCATAAATATTTATGGTTCACAGTAAATTACTAGTGTGGTAAGAGCATGGCTGATCAGATGTGCAGGTGTTCCAAATCATAGGCTTAAATTAGAACAGCATTAAAACAATCAAAGCTAGTTGTAGCGGCTGTGGAACAAAAGGCGAAAACAAGCCTGCAGTCTCAACATTAAACAAGGTTAAATTTTAAAAAATCATAAAAACAAAAAGTCACCATGTATTTTAATCGTGAACAAAACGGACTTTTGGCTAAATTTAAAACAGAGTGAAACAAAAGGAACTGAAGAAGAGTATCTCTCGGCTTCTGTGATTTTTGACTTCTTTATATCTCCTCTCCTTGCTTCCTTGTGGCCCAGAGCAGCGAATACAGTGCAAAGACCTCCCTGAGAGGGTCCCATCGTGGGCTGGGAGCAATACAGAGGGAGGGAGAGAAGACGAGAAGAAGGGCTTTTTCTTCTGGGTGGTTTGACTGTGATGTGCTTCCTGTGTGGCTGTCAGCCTGTGGCGTATCCTTCATCTTTCCCCAGCTCTGCCCTCTCACCCCGACAACTACAGCTGCCCTTCCTGAACACAACACCCCCACAAAACCGTGTGTTCCTCCCGTCTGCTCCTCTATGACCCCTAGTCCCTCTGGGCTCACAGCAGCCTTTAGTTCTCTTTCTCTCTCTCTGTCTCTCTCTCCCTCTCTCTCGATCTCTTTCTCTTCTTCCCTGAGAGAGAATCATCCTGGCCCACAGGCTTGCAGAATGGGGGGATGTACTGTGCTCTACTGTAAATCCATCGCAGCTGCCATATTCACAAGTTTTGTGCGTCATTTTCTCTGTGGACCAGATTAAAGCAGGATCGAGAAGCTTCCGTATCTTGCTGCCTGATAAAGGAGCAGCTTCGGCGTAATTGGAGAGTTTAGAGTGATTAGCCTGTAAGTATCATTACACATAAGGGGCTACAGAGTGGAAGGGTTCATTCTAGGACAGCCAACCCCTGACCAAGCATGGAAGTAGGCCATGCTCAGTAAGAGTTGCCCAGGGCAGGGGGTTAGACAGGGCCAGCGTGTGGTGTTCCAGCCACAGGAGGAGTGTTTAGTCGAGACACAGGAGTATAGGCAGAGTTTAACACGGCGCTCTCATTAAAGTGTGCAGTATTTCTCTGGCTTTGTTAAAGCTGACGTCGTCGAGGCGTCTGGGCCCTGTCTGAATGGGCACAGTAATTACAGGCCGGCATGTCTTGCCGTGGATGTAGAGAATGGAGAGCAAAAGTGGCCACGGCGAGGCTTTTTGCGCGGCACTTGTGCCGGTGACTCTGCCGCGATTGTGCTGCTGGGAAACAGGCACAAAAGAACAGGAGGAGTCCACTTAATCCTCGCAGGGAGCAGTCAGTCAGAGCGGCGGAGGCCCTCGTGCTTTTCATTTATCTATTTTACCATTTCATTAATACCTTGCACTGCACGGCAACTTTGATTTCTTTGTCTCATTAATCCTGGCGACAAAACAGGCGTGCAGGACCGTCAGCTTTTGTTGAAACAGGAGACATATAAAGTGCTCCCCCACTGTATACCATAGAACAGTTAAACAAGTGAAATTCGATAAGTGATGATCTTCCAAAATAATTTTTGTAATAACCCCAAAAAAGTGGCATTCTTTCAGTCTGTGCAAAAAAAAAAAAGGCCCTGCAGGCCTCCTGACTGCTGGAAGCTTAAAGTTGTTATCCTAGCAACTGGAGATAAAACGGTCTCCCGGAGTCCGTGGGAGACTAGCTGTGTGAAAGAGCAGATCCCTTAAGCATTTCCTGGTGCAGAGGTCCTTAGCTCCTGACGTTATGGCCCAGGGCTCAGTGCGCATGAAGCCTCCTTATTGCAGTGATCGAGGCGGCAAACACAACCGCAGTGGTGCAGAGAGGTCAGGGGCATGCCTCGAAGGCTACCACTCACATTTATTTATTTTTTTTCCCTTCTCATCCTCCCTTACTTTTTTGCACATTTTTACATTACTGTACTCCCTGATCCTACGAGAGGTCCTTAAATTGCTGTGCTATCTCTGTTCTGCAGGGTAGTATTTTAAAAAAATCACGAGAGTCAGACTGAGGGGTACATGCAAAGATTTTAAGGAAGATTCTAAGTAGAGGAAAAAATACATTTTCTGGTCTTGTGCACTTTTTGAGCTGGATGAGTAGGCTGGGTGGCTTGAAAGATTCATGAGTTGTAATGCAAGCTTAACCTGGCCCCCTCTCGCTCTATCCCTCTTTCTCTCTCCACCACTAAGGCAGAGCACCGACTGAGACAGAGAGAGAGAGAGAGAGAGAGAGACTGGGCTCTTTGTGCTCACTTGTTTTTAATTACACATTCCATAGCTTTACTGCCCAAGTGCCACATAGCTCGTCGATCGGCTACGACTCACCTCCTCGCTCGCACAGACAAGCACACAGACATACACTATAGCAAAAGATGAGCACTTTTTTTTTGCAGGATGCCTAGTGGGAATGAAATCTGGAGACCCTGTAACACTGCCCACCAGCTCTGGCTAAGATGAACCCCAGCCGACTTTAAATGAAGATTTTTATGAGCAACCAATCAGACTGCCATGAGCCATGTCCCAGCAACGGGCCTTGATTTAGCGTGTGACAGTGTGACGGCGACTGGCTCTGACCGTTTGACTGCTGCTGCTGCAGGAGGCTCTGGATTCCAAAGGCTTCTAAATAATGGAGGTCAGGCAGGACGCGAGCACCCCAACTGTAGCGTTTATGAAACACAGCAGGCAGAGATGCAGGGATGCTATGCATTTAAAGGTAATAAGAAAGGAGTAGTAATTTATGAGGTGCTGACACAAGAGTTTTCAAAATTTCGCTGCCGTGAAGTGATGACCAAGTTCAAAAAACAAGGAGATTTATTGAGAGATAAGAATCTGGGTTATTCATCGCGGCAAGTCTGAGCTCATAATTCTTCGATCTGTGATATCAGGAGTTAGTGATAGAGCAAATATAATATTTTGATGCCTAAAGAAATGTCATGTCTTTCATATTTCGGAAACTATATTTTCAACGATGTTTTTATTCATATATAGAAGAAGTTACAGTATAGAGATTTTGTCTAGTCAGCTACTGTAAGATGAACAGAGTTGGTCACTGTTACTATCACTATTTTTTTTTTATAATTTTTTTTAACATAATTTAACATAGTCACAGTATTATTATCTGTACTAATTCTTATTTATAATTGAATCATATATTACAAGTAAGATGGAACGGTAAGCAAAAAGTAAGATAGATACACTAACACTAGACAACTCAACAGTGAGTTCATATTAAAATAAAATTAATCAGCCTCTCTCTTTCATCTCTCTTTGTTCATCTACTAAATATCTATTAGGAAGCACATTTATACATTCAAAGCTCCAAATGGGACTCAGATATTTCATAGATAGGAAGTACATCATGATATCTAATCACAAAGCCAAACAGTCGCTGATTCACAAAGCTGCGTGATACGGCAGAATCCCAAATAATCAGCGTCTCAAAGTGAAATCAAAGAACTATATGGCAAGAAGAGAAGCGAGGAAGAATATGGCAGTCACAAGAAGAGAGGTGCACTGCCAGCTGGAGAAAGCCACTAGAGCTTTGTTGTTACTGTTTTTCATTTCAGTTACCTGTTTTCAATTGTTTACTCCAGCTCCTTGTCGTTTGTTTGAACGGATTTTGTGATTACAGCAAATAAAAAAAATAAAAAAAGAAAGAAACGAAAGAAAGGGTGGCCTTCTGTGAAAAGCTGAGCACCTCATCCCACAATATGTGCACAGCATCTGGTGATGTTTAATGTCACCCTGCAGATGCTGGCAGCCACTCACTGCTCTTCTCTCTCTCTCTCTCTCTCTCTGATGAAGGTCTGGGCAGCACGCTCTACCCCGCGCCTCCCTGGGCACGGCAAGCAGAGGGCACTAGAGCAGAATGCGTCCTAATTAAGAAGCCCAGATGAGTAGCTACCATGCCTTGGCTCCGAAAACTCTTAAATATTTATCAGCTTACCGGGTGGATGTGCAACACCACCACCATCCCCCCACCACCCAAACATCCACCAGCCTACCATTTTCAACAATCAACACACTAATTCTTAAGCTAAGGATAATACGGCACATTATCTTCAACAGGCTTTGCCAGGCCCTACCCACGGTGTGAAGGAAAGGCGTCTCAGTCTTCCAGAAGGTGGGGCGTTCTTTTTGCTCGGGGCGAGTCCGGAGAGGTCTCGTCTCCAGCTCCGGGGTTAAGGAACAGACCGGATGCCCACTAATCACAGCGGTGATCGGAGCAGGACTCAGGAGGACAGACGGCATTTAATATTGGCCAGCCAGCTGTTACAGTGCTGGGCACAGCTTTCTTTCTCGCTCTCTTGCTCTCCCTCCCTCTCTTTCCCTCTCTCTCTCACAAACACACACACTCACACACACACACACACACACACACACACACACACACACACACACACACACACACACACACAAATCTCTCTCTCTACATGTTCAGAACCCCTACGTGTTTCCAGCAGGACACAGAAGTGCAAGCGAAGTGATGACAGAAAGTCACCTCAGAATGTCACAGGTTGAATAAGTTCCTGAGGTGCGATGTCCATAACAATCACCGGAAGTGTGTTAATTTTTGTTTAGCTTCTTATCATTTTTATACTTTTTTGATGTTTAGTTCCAAATCTAAACAGACACGAATTTTAAATGTAAAAGAAAGTGTTGCAAGTTTGATTAATCAAGTTAATTTAAAATCAACAAAAATAAACAGACTAAAAATGTTTTTTTAATAATCACTAAATACTATTCAGTTTGTTAAGAGCGTTCATACAGACAGGTAATAATACAATGATACCCTTTCAAACTTGCAAACCTCCAAAAAAACATCTTTACCCACTAGTACACACTTTCATTCAAGGGCTCTAACTGCTGTTATCCTTTACATTACGCCCCCCCCCCCCATCCCCCACTCACAGAACCCAATTCTTCAAACACGCTTTCGGATTTACAGACAGGAAATATGTTAACAGGCCAGGAAACTTGGTGGACTTGACTCTGATATCCTCTGTTATCCATGGGACTCTGTGGTTATTTTTCCTGCTAACAGATCTCTTCCTGAACCATGGTGGCAGCATTGAAGCATGTTCTTGCTCTCTCTGATAGAGTGAGTGTAGACCTGGCCATGAGCGGAGAGAGAGAGAAGCAGCCATGAATCCAGAGATCAGGAGTTGCGATACAGTGAACACATACTGTATACACGAGCTACGGCGGGAGAGATAGACGAGGGAGGCTGAGGGACTGAGAGAATGTTCGGCGACGGTTTATAAACTTACAGAAAGAGAGAGTGAGACATTGAGATGGAAATGTGCCTGATAAACAATATATCATAAAATTAAAAACCCATGTTATTCCAGGGCATGAGGTTCCTCTGGGTTCTCTGATTTCCTCGCACCCTTTGAGATACATACTTATAGGTTGACTGGCTTGTCTGAATTGCCCCCAGTAGTCCTTATATGTATTAATGGCATCCTGTGATGGACTGGTATCTCACCCCTGGGGTAATCTGACCCCACACGCAGTACATCCAGCACAGGTTCTGGATTTGCTCTGGATAAAGTTCTTACTGAAAATAAATGGATGGAAACAAACAAAATTAGCTTGATGCTCGAAATGATCAAGCTAAAAATTTAGCAACTATCATGTTAGCGGTACATGCCTAGTGCCTGTCCTGTGTTAGTGGGTCAGGAAAGTTTGCAGGCTCGGCTCTTACTGTTGGCAGTGTGCGCAGGGTTGAGAGAGAGAGAGAGAGAGAGAGAGAGAGAGAGAGAGAGAGAGAGAGAGGCAGCACAAAACAACAAATGACTGCAGAATGGAGAGTGTGAACCGTGCTTGTCTATGTGTGTATGTATCTAAAGTTTCACAGACTAACAAAGAGTCTTCAGAATAGCAAAGACCGTTGGTCTCTCTTTGTCTATCTCTGCCTCTCACTCTCTCCAGTCATGTTTACAGAGGAACCTTTCACTGGTCTAATGAGTGCACACAAAGGGAAACCAAGACAGAAGTGATGAAACCTCGCACAACTAGGCCTCACTTTTCCACGTGCCTATGTGTTTTTCACACATGCACAGACACACACAAGCACACACACGCTCTCTCGACTGGGGATTCATCAGTGCTATCACCATTAGCAAAAGACTGTACAGAGACTGCACTTATGTGACCACAAGGCGATACAATCATTAGTGAGCTATAAAGCAGTTATAAATAAAACAGCAGTGTCCTGTAATTAAAGTAAAGCTATGTGTATTGCATTTTTAAAATGCACTCATCTTAAAGGACAGACTGCTGCTGTGACCTAGGGCTTGGTCACTAACATTAGGGTAGAAGTAGAATGCACTCAATAAACCCACTCCATCACAGTGTGAAGATTTTCCTTACATCTCAACTAATCAAAGCAAAAAAATATCCACAGGCTCACATGTAATCAATGCTAATGAAACTCAATACATTCAGTTCACTGCATTCAACTGGTTTCATGCACATGACGATGAGTTCTTCAGTTGCCTTCGCAGGAACCAGTCCCGAATCCAGCAGAACGTCTTCGTTATGTGATAGAACTGGATATTCACAGGATGAAAATGCATAGGAAATATCTAAAGTAGAGGAAATGTGTGATGCACTCAGGTCTACACGAATCAGACTCTCAAAGGAACATCTTGTGAAATACATGTCATTAAAGAACCGAAGTCGTTTTGAGAACAAAGGGAGGCCCTACCCAGTATTAGTAACAGTGCTCAGAATGAAAAAGCTTTCTGTAAATAAAAGTGAGTTTCTGTAATTTAGTGGGGTGGTGTAACAGGAGTAAACCAATTCCAGACATGTAGTTATTAGGGGGAAAAAAGAAGAAGAATTCGGAGATGGTAGAGATAATACAGTTTTTGACAAGTTGCGTCCCACCACTATGTAGATTATTTTCCAATACCATAATGTCCGAAGTGTGTTGTTCCTTACTAAAAAAGAATAAATAAATAAATTAAGCATTCAAGTGATTTAACAAAATAGTACAAACTGAATCCTGTTGCAATCACATCTCCATTACAAACAGATGTTTGGATCAACTAGGACTGAATTCTTATCTCTATTTGGCTTTTTTTTTTTTTACCAGTCCTGTTTCAATCTTTCAACAAGCTGATCCTCCTATCAAACTAAAAACCTGGCCTTAAACTAAATGACATCAGTAGACAGAGATTTGATTACACAGTATTATCCCTTTGCTTCCTGTATCAGAAATTGTGAGCACATGGCGCATACAAAGCATGCTATGTAGTGGCTACTCTTATAGACATTTCTTTGTTGTGACCTGGATATCATCCGTGTGACTATGTTTGTCATAGTCGTTGACTCCCCGGATGCTACACACATATGCAGTGCTAGACGAAACCTTATATACTCTACACTCAACAGCTGTACAAAAAACATAAATACAACTGAACTGAGAGTCTCAATGGCTTCACCCTTGATTGGTCATGCTATGAGAAAATGTTCTCATAATTTTAAAATAAGTCTGGTAACAGTACACATTACTGCTTGTACTGTATATTGTCAACACAAGAGGCCATGAAGGCAAAATGACAAACATGATTACTGGGCATCCCAGACTCACACACACACTCACTCTAACGTGCCTCATTATCTCGAAATGCTTGTTTGTGTGTCGGTGAATACAAATGTTAGTTGCATGTATACTGTGCAATGTACAATATATGACATCACAGCATTTCTAACATAATTTTTAATGTTCAAGAGTTTGTTTAAGTTAGTTGGATCCATGTTTGATGCACAGCTTGAGTGATACATGTACAGTAGAGCCGGACAAAAGGATGGCACAAAATCTCTCTCTCTCTCTCTCACTCTTTACAGTACTGTGCGAAAGTCTTTAGCCGTCTCTCATTTATTCATATTAAATTCAATTCTGTAGATTAAAATAAATAAATGTGAACCTGCAAAGTGTTTATGTAACAACCTCAGCAGCAATCTCCTTTCCCCTCTTTTCTTCTAACCACTCACCAGTCTTTATCACCTGCATAGTAATAACCAGCCTGATCATGATCTTTATTTATTTATGTATTTATTTTTAATCCCAAAATGACTTCTATTGAAACTATCCGCAGAAGTTTGAATAGAACTCGTTCATGTGTATGCAAGGCACGATTCTCCCCATAGAGAAGTTGCTGCCAGATCTTTACAGCTTGATTGCCTATGCATCCAGACTTTTGAGCCACCCAGCATAATATATAGGTTATATATCATACCGACTTGTTTGTGGTCACAATAAGAAGAGATTCACACAAACAGCTCTAAAACAAATTTTGATTTCACTATTTATTTTACTCTCTATTTTACATTTTTACAAGTTGACAAATTCCTTTGTGGGACTGATTTATATTGGTATACCAAGAGCAGCACCTCCTACTACCTCACATGCATGCATAATGTGATGTAATATTTGCAGAAATGCCTACACAATGTTTGGTTGTTCCATCCAGTTCTCTGTATGAAAAAAAAACACACACCAGGTTTTAATTTGGGCCTAATAAGACATGGAGAGGTACGTTCAGAGTTTGGGGCTTTCCCAAACACCCTTTACAAGATGACATGACGACCTACCACAATGTCAACAATAAACAAAAACATAAGATGACGCATGCACCCCCACCTCCCAACTGTGTAGCTCAGAGCATCAATAAAACATTGCAGATTAGGAGAGCAGCGGCGACCGGTGCAAACAGGACAGGACACTGGGCTGTTATCAGGCTTTCCCAAGCAAGCCCCTACTTATATTCTCCTCTAATTCCCCAGCACACAGTGCGCTCTCCAGATGGGCCCTGAGCCTCATGCCCTGCCAGCAACAGCTTGTGCTGTGTTTGTTGAAAACAAAGATGACGGATTAAATATCATGTGCAGCGCAGAGGGGACAGAAGAGTAAAGAAGATCGCGCTGCGTTCCTCAATCAACATGGTTCAATCCATGACTGTGGACCGGGAATTTTCTCGCTATTGAGGTCTGTACCTGACATGGAAAGATCTGAGTGTGAGTTTCTCTCTTTCTTGATTTTTTTTTCCCTTTGTCCCTCGCACCCTCACACACAAACACACTGCCATTATCTCCTGAGCATCCCTTGGTGACATCCCCAGCGCACCCCACCAATCCACTCTGCTTAATTACAGAGTGTAATCTAATGACTAACTCAAATTATGCCCTCATGCTTCCATTTATGGGATTCTCTATACAAACACTTTCATTTTTTATGCCACCACTAATTCAAACAACATTAGGAATAATTAAGAAAAGCAAATGGGGACAGTTAAAGAAATGATTTGGAGAAAAATCTAATTCACACAAAATTTTGAATTCCTTCGAATGGCATAGATTAACCAAGTTTTCACACTGTGTTTGAGATAATAAGTCATGAAAGCTTTAACCACCAATCGGGCAAGCAACCATCACGCAGGAGTATCAATAAACAGTTAAAATGGTAAATAACTCAGTCGAAATTCTTTATTCCAGGCTTCCACTAATAGATTTTGATATACAATGTACTTTTCTTCATTTTTAAAGTCAACCATATATGGACATTTTAGAAAATAGAAAGTCTGTAAAAATTTAATTTTCTTCAAACGGTTAAACCTCTAAGAATGCATAATAATAATAATGATAATAATAATAATAATAATAATAATAATAATACAGCACACGACTTGTCATGGTGCACGGCCACTCGTTCTGTCCGAGTATAACTCCTCACTGTTGAGATGGAGTGCACTTGAATGAACGAGCAAAAAACACCTCATGTAAAGACCTTTCAAAGATTTACAACTACAGCTGATTTCTAAAGACGGTTCTTTCAAGTGGTAAGGGCATCTGGAATAATTAATTATACATTAATACTTTAAGTAGCAAAATATACATATACATCAATGTGTCAGTGAAACAATACACTGTACCACAATGAGGCCTTTTTTTTTTTTATACCATCTGTGACCCCTTTAGAGAAAATTGCCGTTCTGTTTTCTCACCAGCCAGACAAGCTGATCCGGTTCCCTGAGGGCGAAAAGCACTTGCGTGTGCGATTCCCTGGAGAGTCGAACAGTATTTACTGTACAATCCTCCCCCACGGAGACTACCACCCAGAATAAAGTAGCCATAAACAGATCAATGCCTCATGCTGTTCTGATAACTGAATACATGCATCCACATTACACATCGGCTCAGTCATCCCATTGATTGTTCCGGATGTAGCAGCACATCGTACCGATACACTGAAACCTCTGGAAATCTGTCATATGGACCTAAAATCGGTTACCAATGATGAAAAAAAAAAAACAATAATAATCATTTCCATATTACAAAGGACAAATGTCTGGATAAGCACCTAGCATGGCTGAATAGTCTGAATACTCGCCAGCCCCATTAACATGGCTGGTTCAGTGCGTGAATACTGAGAACTGCTGAGAGAGCGAGGTCTGAGCAGAGCACCGCGTTTGGTAATGTAAATGTGCAATGTTGGTGTTTCAGATGTGCGTGGTACACGTCGCGCCACACGCCGACGCTGTTGTGATGAACGCGATGCCTAATATAAAAGCGGGTGACAATTTCATGGGTTCTGTGTCAATTACCAAATGTAAGGGAAGGCACAACATTGAGGTTTTCTTACTATCACCATTATTGCACGATTTCTGCGTGAAAAGAAACATTTATCTAACATCTAATTAATATTATATCTATAAATTAGAACTATAAACTTGTTTGGTATTGTATTATTTAATTGTTTCGCATGCATAGTAGCGCTCCTTATTCAAAAATTTTGAATAAGGTATTAGTCGTCGCTAAACGTCTTTCATCAAAGTTTGCGAAAACTCCCAATGAGGTAATGCATCAAGCCTGGTAGTTGTTCTCTGATCCAAAAAGCTGCTATCAGCTCAACAATTGCATGTGATTGGCTGCGACAGAGGACCCGCTAACCCGAACACAATTTGTTTCTCGTTAAGAAAATTAGGCACTTTTCAAACGTTTCACACTATGATACATTATTTTTGCAAGTACTCAAATTTGCTCCATTAAAAAACTCATTTGCGGGTTCTGCAACTGGACCACAGCTCCCAGTAACCAAGTTTAAGGGCTTATGATTGAGTTCTGGACTTACTTCTGCTGTGATGGTGAAGACAGCAGAGAACGGTTTGGAGGCTTTCTGTGCTCCAGCCTCGGCTGTGAGAGTCAAGATGAAAGTAAGCGCCTAACTGGGCCTGGAAGAAGATGCTGTGGAGCTGTTTCAAGCAGACAAGGTAATAACTTAGAACTGCCACTAAGGTATGCTTCAGAAATTAAAGCTATCTCTCCATGGAGAAAAGCAAACAAAAAGCTGCCTGAGTTATGGTTGTTAGGGGAGCGGAGAGGAGCACAGGACAGAACTGGCCGTCCACTTTTTTCTCCTCCACCGTTCTCTGCCTCTAACTTTTTTCCTCTTCTTGTAAACTTCAACGGCCAGAACAAGCAAAGGTAATCATAAAGTCTGCAGCCTGTCATTTCACGTCTGCTCAAAAAATAGAAATGTCAATCCTTTTTTGCTTCCCTCGCTCCAGCTAACGGCCCTGTGCTGAATCACAGGGACCAAGCAAGGAGAAATGAGAAAAGATAGAGGTTAACATGAGGATGAAAAGCAAGTACTTGTCTCCATATGTTTTGTGGTAGAGGCCTTGTGCACACAGGCTGCCCAAACATAAGGGAAAGGCCTGACCAAAAAACTTCTGTCTCTTCTATTTCATTTACAAAGCCTCAGGCAGTACAAGTCTGTGTGCAGCTCTTAAAGAGAAGGAATAAATGTAGTTGTTCCAGTGTATAAATATTACAGTAGCATTTATACCATACGATCACTGTAGCAGGAGGTGGACATAACATAATGCAAAACACAACTCCATCAAATTAATTGTGCCTGTTGATTTGAGCCGTGAACTTGACGGCTGTCCAGCTTTCGATCAAAAAAATAAACAAAAAAAACACACAACTTCGAGCACACACAAACTTATTCAAGCTACTTCTTCCAAGAACAATGATTATGTGGGATTTTCTTTACATCTCACATTTCTATATGCATTTTAAAATTGTGTTTGTGTTTTTCATGCTGCTTGAAGAAGAAGGGTTATCTAAGTGAGAGCTTAGGAGCTGGAGCCCAAAGCACTGTGGTCTTGTCAATTCAAGGCAGGATATGACACCATGCCAGCGACAGAGGACTCCACATCTGGTTTACATCTTCAGCAACGCACACACACCACTCATATTCTGCTTTCCCCCCCTTCAGCTAAAGCCACCTCTGGTATCTGATGACCAAAAAAAAAAAAGAAAGAAAAAAAAAAAAAAGGTTGGGGCCACAAAAAACTTTTGTTGTGGCGCCATGGCAAATAAAAGCCGACTTGATTAGGACTGCATTTGAGAACGGTGTGTATAGGAACACTGAAACGGACCGAGAATGGAATTCACAGAAAATGTATAACAGGAGTTTGAGGCCTTCTGTACAGTTATCGCTGTTCATTGTATTCACTTATGCAAACTTATTAAGTCCACAGGAGCCTTCAGAATATATATACACTTTGGAATTCTTTAAAAAGCAAGTAAAAAATGTGGTGTGTTTGCGTACTCTTTTTGGATTCCAGTTTTGAAATGAAAAGATCATTTAAAATTTTTGTGATTAAACAAAATACTATTTTATTTGAATGTTTCTACATTTCAATAAATAAAGTTTTGTTTAAGAAAAACTGCGCTTCTTGGTAGCACAGTGATAAAATAATATTTTAATATTTTTACTATAATTTTGCCATACTCCTACAGATTTATTTATTTATTTATTTATTTTAAATCTAGAACTTGGGATACTGTGCACCATTACTGAAACCTGTTCCTGAAGGGTTGCTTTAATTTGCTAGGGAAAGAAAAGAGGTTGTGAAAAGTGCAGACTGCTTTTTATCTTGACGACAGAGACGCTTAGTATTAAGCCTCTTCATTGGGCTTGCATTGTTTTTGAGAAGGAAAGAGGAGGAAGGGGAGCGCAACAAGTTATGCAGATGAGATGTTAATTAGGCAAATAGTGAATTAGTATCTAGCGGTACAGACCAGCCTATTGGAATGAGAGTGTGGGAATGGGAGGCTGGGGGAGCCAGCTGTACTTCTCCCTCTTTAATCATCCCCCACCTCCTCCTCCACTCTTCCGCCTCCCCGAGCTCACTTGTGCCCTGCAGGCCACTAACACACCTACCCGCACTTCACTCCGGTCCAACGGACTCCTTTTAAACGGAAATAAGTGTACATGTGAAAGAACCCCCTCTCTCTCTTTCTCTCTCTCTCTTTCTCTCTCTGCCGGACATTAAATCTTTGCGGAAGTTTCGCTATGTGGCTCTTGCTGAGCAGGACCCATAGTAACAGCCACTCATGAGGATATAATGGAACATAAATGAATGAATGAATGGCGATTCACATGGTAATGAGAGAAAAGGAGGCAACGGGAAGTTTTGTTGTTGGTGGATTTTTTTTTCCACTCTAATTTTTCAATTGTTTTCAACTGCGTGGCTGAGGAATGCTCGGTCACTTTCTTACCAGATAAAGCTTTCATTAGAAATGAAGAGGGAAAATGTTTAAGAAATAATACCATGGTATATGTTATTTTTTATTTTTTTATGTTTCACATTACCCTGACAATGAGGTAGTAACATGGACAGAAGTGGACTTTGTCATGGAAAACATGTTAAATCTAAATTAGCTATAACTGCCTACCAGTAACACAAATGACGTAAGGAACGATGAAATACTCTCGTGTGTAAAACACTGGAAACTGTGCCTGAAGGTTGGCAAAGTCAATACGCTACAACATTCACCAAGTCAGACTGGGACTGCATCCAAACGCTGACCAACCGATATACAGACTGGGTTAGGTTTCCATGCTCCTACTGCTTCTGCTCATAGGCATTTCAACTTCGATAGATGAGAGATGCTTTCTATCTGGGGCCATGTTTCAGGAAAAAAAAGGAAATGCATGTAGTTTTAATTGAAGTGGCATTATATGGTTTTTTTCAACTTAGATATTAAAGATGGAATAGCAACAAGTGCAGTTTTTCACAACTGACCCACCCAACCAAATCACTTTAGAGGACACACAGTGTTGCGTAGTGTTAGAATGGATGTATCTGGAAATATTACAGATATTACCTTTAGTCCCCTCACATCCGTCCTCCTCCCATCTCTTCTGTCCTCTCTCTCTCTCTCTCTCTCTCCACCCTTGAAAGCTTGCGGTGACCCAGGAATGTGTAAAATGGGGGGCAAATGAATTGCTCGGCCACTTGAGCTCCTCTCGCCATTACAGCAGGCTGCCCTACCTGTGTTGAGTCAGCAGTGTGCTCACTCTATCCGTCTAATGGACAGCGCTGGAATTTAATTAGTGAGAAGCCGCAGAGTGGGGGCCTGAAGATTACCCGGGACATGAGGCCCGACGCAGCAACGTTTGACTTGTGTGTGTGTGTTGGCGGGGTTGTGGATGTGTATACAACTATAGACTGGATTCATTGAGGAGATTGACCCTTGCTTGCTTGCATCTTTCTAGCATTCATAACAGCCCAGCAAAAACTGAACATCCATGTGATTATATAAAGGGGATCGTGCATATAAGGCGTAATAAGCATTAATCTATTCTGAGGACGCAAGGGGAAGGTTAATGGAGCTGAATGGCCTTTTTGTTGCAGTGCATTTCGTAAGTAATTGGACAGTGATGCAGTTTTTCTTACACTGGCTCTGTGAATTGTATCAGGTGAACCGCAGAAGAATCACTGCCCAATTTAGATGCTCTTGAATTCAATGCGATATTCTGCACTCTATCCTAGTGTCAAAAATTTTTTTTGTTGAATACTGTTTCTACTAATGTCTGAGCAAAACTATGAAACTATGAAGCTTCTGTTATATTTACAAAAGTAAATGCTTCCAAGTAGGCTGTCTATGCCAGTAACGTGCCTTAACAACAACATTTTTAATGTGCAATTAGCTAGCTAATTTTACACTCGCTGTTCTTTTGTGTTTGTTTTAAGTTTTTAAGAAGATACAGGCATTATCAGCCAATAAAGGAATAAAAGGTTCAAAGCATCCAAACATAACATTGCTGGCCATTAAGAGACTCAGAAGTCAGTGTTCTAGCATTCACTAGAGAGGATAATACATTTTGTCCATAAACATGACAAAAAAAAATTTAAGGAAGAAAGGAGGAAATTTGATTGACGTAATTCATGATCAGTTGTAGACTTTTTCATGAAGCCTCTCAGCAAACATACAGGGTTACCTTGATTTTGCATCAATAACTGTTTCAGTAGTAAATATTTTCTCTGAAAACGTCATAAGTTTCCCCAGTGAGTATACTGTACTGTATATACTGTACGATACATGGAAGTCACTCAAGATTATAATATTCAATATCCTGAAGCCTGTGTCCAGAAAGGTGTAGAAAAAATATATTAGACGCTCACAAGTTGAGCATCTGAGGCTGCGACTACAAACTTATTGGCCAGGCCAGTTTCAGCCCAAATGTTGAAGCTCCACTATTTCATCTTTCAGTAACACAAGGTTTGACTAACCAGATCTAATTCCAGACAGACGCAATTCACTACATTTTGATCCAGACTGTGATTTGGACTGAATTTATAGATAAAGAAAGCAGTGAAAATAAAAAGAGAGTAGAAACAGACAGAAATAGAAAGAGAAAGTAAGGAAGACTAAGTGGGAGTTGCTCCTATTCGTCTGCTTTGGCTCGCACTGAGAGAGCGGCTGCACTGCTCACACAGTACAGAGGTCCTATGAGTGATTGTTGCCATATCTGAGTACATCTGACTTTGAACTGTGCCTTCACTCCCCTCTCAAGCAGTGAGGCGAAGCAGACCTTATTGCAACGTTATTTGTGGTCATGGGTCGGAGGGCAGTGTTTGACCTTCTCCATAGCAGCTGCAACTTTCTAGGAAAAGACTCCTACCTGCAAGATTTCAGGAAATTCTAATTTAATCTGCTTATATGTACAGTATATTTAGCATGTATGGCTGGCTGACGGCCAGTATTTGCAATAGAATGCATACAACTTTTGGTAGATATATGCTGTAATCTTGGCTAACAAGAAGAAAAAGAGGAAGAAGGACATATGGTATCAGTCAACAATTACAGTACAGTTGGTCTGCTGATAAGACAGGACCTAACTAACCCTCAGGTTTTATGTCCTATTCATGGCATCTCTGCACGCTGCATCTTCCTGAAGTTCCTAAAAAATCTCAATTCAATATTCTGTGTCTCACAACAACAACAAAAAAGTCTATCCAACGTCCCAGTAGGTGAATTATCTCAAATGTGTGAAAATATCTCGTCCCCCTGCAGCCCATTGGACAGACTTGGTCTCATCACTCAGCCCACAACAACAAAGGGGGAGCAGTGGGATTGGGGGGTGTTTCAGAAAGTGTGATTAGGGGTCTCACTGAGGAGTCCACTCATTCAAAACACGCATACGAAGAGAGGCTTCTCACCCATTCTTGTACAGATTTAACCAATTAGCTTCGTCACACAGCTCCGGGTTCCCAGATGGTTCACAGCTAATCAAGTGTCGCTTTTGTTTCGTCTGTGAAAACAGTTTTATTGTTGAAGTGCAGGGATAGGCGAGACTCACGACGGCCACTGACGAAGAAGGCGCTTTTGCACAAAAGCGGAAAAAAAGCAGGGCTCATTCAAGATTCATGGGGCACCATACAGGAGGAAGCGTATTGATTACAAAAAAGCTGCCATTTAAATGGAATTCAGATGACTTCACAGCTGGTGAAGTGACGCCTCCTACCAGCATCCGAACAACTTCTGTTCTGTTTATGACTGATGCCTCAATAATATTGAAAGGTTAGAAAGAATGGACCAGCATGAACCTTCAGATGCTTCAGAGGCAGTAGTGCAAATGACAACGGTTTAAAAAAAGAGTTTAAACATTAGCAAACATTTTTTTTCCATAAAGAACTCATTGGATATCTAGGCCACGACTCCAAAAACAGGAAATTATTCATCATATCATTGTCAACTAATATAATGTAAAAGAAACTATGAAGAACTTTTAACATTGTGTTATTTTACCAATCTATTCCTTTTTACACATCTTTTTTTTTACCTAACCAATTCACATAGATGTTACCTCATCATTAATCGTAAGAAATCATAATTAAATAAATTAAGTTTAACCAGCCTCATTAAACTAGGAAACAGCAACATGTATTTTATTACTTACATTAAAAAATATCAAGCCCTGTCTATGAAACGTAATTAAGTAATTGTTAAGGTTTTAGGTTTTGCTCTTATTGCCAGAATCTGCAAAAGTTCCGTTACTGGTTAGTAGAAACTGTAGTTTATTTTATGATGTTGTAGGTATCGAGTGGAACAAAGAGACGTGGCTCACTCTTGTATTTCCTATTAGTCATGTTCTTAAGGGTCACAAATAAAGTTCACACAAACTCACAAAACTACACTAACCCCTTTTTTCTGTATTCTTCTTCTTCCAAGCAAAAAGCTTTGTGCTGTGCGATTGAATCTATTACACAAGTTAATTGATATTTTGCTGGTCAAAATAAAGATCAGTTTTCAATTCAGAATTGATTCACACTTTTTTAAATTGCTCCCTTATCTACTATAGCAAACCTTTTACACACACAGCAAATTGTCAAAAACTGATGGAGACCTTAAAAATATAGCGCAGCTTTTGGGGAAAAAAAAAAAAACAGAAACCATTTGTATCTTCCACAAATACTCACATTTTGTGAGAGTATTTACTCTTCTTCGTTTGTGTTTATGGCCAGTTAGTGCAATTCCACCAACTTTCTGCCACACTCTGTACTGGAGTGTGGAGCGAAATATTTTCCATGAAAAAAGTACTCATACTAACAGCACCAACAGCTTTATAAGTCTATTATTTTCTACCCCAAAAATAAAGGCTTCCATTTAAGACATTTCTGCTTTGGTTAAGCTAAAATATAAAAAAATCCACACACATCCAGTTTTCCCATGGTAACAGATTATTGTGTCATTTTTGAGACCTAAGACACGATACGAATATATCGAGATACGAATTTAGCCAGGCTGTTACTACACTTTAACTTAAAAATATATATATTACACTTGAACACTAACAAGCCCCTTAAAACGTGATTTTGGCATTGTACCCCAATGGGAAGCGGCATATAACTCAGTGCTATCCTTAAGCTGAGCTGTGATTGCCACAGAACTAAAAAGCAGTGCCAAGGCCTGGACTCACACATAGCCTTAAAAACCATATTTACTTATTTATTTATATTTCTCCAACTCAGACAGATGGAGAGGCTGAGGGCATTTCTGGGGATAAATAGTTCAATAATTTAAAGTCAGTTCCACACTTAGCCTGCAACCCCATCACCACCCTCACCCATTTTAATTATTAAAAACAACATCTGACAAAAAAGTAAACACTACGAAAACAAAAGAAACTAACAGAGATGACAAGTAACCTTGCTTAAAGAACAAACATTTTGTTAGCAAATGGGTGCTTTGTAGTGGCCACCATCTGGAGAGAGAGCCCAGAAAGGTTGGATCATTTCATAACGTATGCAGAGCGTTGCTCTAATCTCAACTCGCTCTCCAACGCTGAAGCTCCAAAATGAACGCTGGTTTAATTAAATCCAGAATGCATCTCACTTTGCTCTCTGTGTAACTGCTGCAGTCAAATAAGACTGATATGTTCGACAGCTTCATGTGCCGGAACAAAGAGATCTAAAGAGTTTTCTTGCTGAGATGCGAATATACCCCCCAGATATCACAAAGAAGAACAGGTCAGCTCCTCATTGCTCAGTCGCAGAAAAGGTTACCGGAGTAACCAGGAATCGAACGCTCAAAAGATGTGGCCTCCATTTACACCAGCTAAGCTGCTGGGTAAGGGAGAAAGATTTGGTGTGGTGGAGAATGTTGTTTATTAATAAAAAACAAGCATAAGCTACTTACTCAATATTATATCTACATAATGATCCAACAAGTGGGATATTTTTATGTCTTACATAAATGTGTCACGATTGCTAATGCAAATATAAAGGTCATGAAATTTAATTACGCTGAGAGAAATTTTTCAAAAACAAGCACATGTCAGTTACAGCACAGAGAAATAAATCTGTTTGCAACTGATGAGCAGATGGGAATAAAGGCTATGAGGACAGAAAAGCAAATGAGGTAACATATTCCTTATTATGGGACCGATCAAATGCAGACGTACACAGAGACGCAGATACAGAACACGAGAAGAAGGTCCTGTTCTACGCCAAACCCCAGTCTTTCTTTTATATTCCACCAGCCATACGGTAGTTTATTTTTCACTTCTTTCACCATCTGTAGCAACTTTCCCCTGCAGACAGCCACAGCTGTCCCGCTTCATGTCTGTGCTCTCTTTCATACTCCCGTCCAAAACGACTCTGCCACATAATGGTGCCCAGACAGGAAATGCCTTTCAAGATATTAGGGCTACTGGTCGGGATTTAAAATATCTATATGCTGTATTAAAACTGATGTATTAGCCTTTCTGAAATGCTTTGGGTTGTGAGAAATGAATTTCAGATCTCTGGATTGTGCACGAGGCTAACCAGTATGTACAGTGCTTATGTAATGAAAAATGAATTGAGCGACAGTCAACAGCATCAGGCATCAGGCGAGCACTCACACGTGACAGAATGCATTGATATTACAGAGAAGAGGCAATGATGTGCATGTTACAGATCAATCCATCTGAACAACCCATGGGGAAAAAAAAATGCAGGGGGACAATTTTGAGCTGGCATGGGGATATATACAGTAGATAGATAGATAGATAGATAGATAGATAGATAGATAGATAGATAGATAGAAATATATACCATACACTGATGATTAACGTGATTGTTTGTTTATAAGCCTTATTAAACAGGTTAAAAGGTTAGAATAAGATGATCAAGAAAAGAGGATCAACCATAATAACTGTGTTGCAAAGTCGTACTTTCCGGCTCAGGGATGCAACATGACATGAGGAACTATTCGAGTGAAGTCCTCAGTAAGTCCTCACACAATCAAACTTTCTTGCAGTAAAGGCTCGGCAATGTATCTCTCGCTACCAGGCCCTAAGACAATGGTACTCTTGTTAAATGGCATGTGAGCACAAAGGCTCGATTCTCACAAGTTAGTCAAAGCTGCTGCGCTGAAATGGAAGAGATGTCTAGTGAGAGACTAGGACAGTCTGAGCTGCTAGAAGACTTTCTCAGTGATCCAGCAAGATGGACTGACTGCTTCTGATTAGCAAAAATAGCGGTGGATAAAGTGGATCAGGAATTCACTTACTGCATGCATGCACACTTTTACGACTACATACAGTATAGTTGTACAGAGTTATTCTATATAGTAACTCACAACAGAATGACATTACAAGAGCAAACTCAACTTTTTGTTTTTTTACTGTGTGTAAATAATAAGTAAGGGTTGTTTTTTTGGTTATCTTTCCAGTTGCCCACTTTGCTGTTCGGGTTCCAGCTTAGATTAAAGCTACTGTACTGCTTTTAATGAATCACTGGTGCCTGATTTATGCCGAGTCACAGTGGAATACGCTGATCTTCTGTTCTTCTGCCGTTCTTAAGGACTGACGTTGTTGTAGGACGCTTTTCTGTTCATCATGGTTTTAAAGAGTGCTTATTTGAGTTAATTTAGCCTTTCTATCAGCTCAAACCAGTCTGGCCTCTCTCACCAAGGTGTTCTTCACCATTCTCCCTATCACTTGTGCAAGCAATATGTACATATTCTATAAGCATACTGTATGTAGGTAGAGAAATTATAAATAGTATGTATTCTGACCCCTCTGATCTAGCAGTACAAGTCTGTTTCTCTCTCGGTATCCGAGTGCTAAGGCGACCGAGGAGATAATACAGAACTAATTAGCAGAAGAGAGTACTGCGCAGGGGGACGGGAAAGAGCCCTACGGTGCGGGTACACACCTCCTCTCACACTTCACAGCACTGGACACTGACTCATCACCATACACAGATATGTAAAGGATGATTTTTAAAAAGCAAGCAAAAAAGGAAAAGAAAAGGAAACGAAAGAAAGAAAGAAAGAAAGAAAGAAGCATGTGTGTGTAAGCTCTGTGTGTGTAATCACAAAAGTGGTCTAAAAGTGATGCAGAAAAAAACCTCAGCAGTTTTTTTTTTGTCTTGTGATGGTTGACGTATAAAGCGCTCAGACTGGAGCCAGAGAATGTGGTCCAAATCTGCAGAGTGCGATCAGCACTGACAATAGACATTAAACAGATTACACGAATTTGCCATGCAATCAGGCTTATGAGAAATTCACCCAGCGAAAGCTCGCTCTGCTCACTGAAACTTACAGCATTTCCTCCCTGCTAGAACCTTATCTGCTTCTTTTAATCGAACCGTGTTGTAGGAAAAAGTGTTTCGAATGGGGACCATATCACTTATATTAAAAGCGGCGGGACTGAATCCTATCATTTGATCGTGGGCAGTTCTTTAACCCTGGGCATGTGCCAGACAAGAGACTCTCTGCCACGATGTGAACGGAGCACTCGCTCTACTCAGCTCACCTAGAATTTATTTTTATGAATGAACCCAAGCTCATTTGTAATGAATGGTAATGTTCGAGTGTGTATGTGTGTGTGTGTGTGTGTGTGTGTGTGTGTGTGTGTGTGTGTGTGTGTGTGTGTGTGTGTGTGTCTGTGTGTGTGTGTGTGGGGGGGTATGATTTTATATCTTGCCAGGAACCAAATGTCCCCACACAAGGATAGAATATCTGAGTAAGTGTTTTTGTTTTTTGTTTTTATTAAACAAAAATCTTATTTCAAGCCTAAAAGGTTTCTTCCTGATTACTGAGGTTGGAATTAGGTGTAAAATACAACATTAGTTAATGTTTAAAAGAAAAAAATTATTAAGGAAGGTCCTCAGAAGGATAGTAAGACTAATGTGTGTGTATGTGTGTGTGTGTGTAGCAGTATGATGGCATGGTGGTTTTTGCAATAACCATGCTGGTTGGTGGCAAGTAGGAAGGAGAGAATGAGAGACAGAAGTGAGTGAAGCTGAGTGAGGGCAGGGGGTCCCTTCCCACAATGTGTACTGCAGTAACCACAACAAAGCCTGTGGTTCATCCCACAATAGCCTTAAATAGATCCAAATTATTATTATTCCTCCGCCTGTGGAAAGAAAGGGAAACACGAAACGGCTGCAACTCAATACAAGCCAGGACGTACAGATACACTCGTGTCTTTCTGCCATTGCAGAAAACAAGACTACTGAAAATATACAACCGAAAATCACTGACGTTAATTAGTTTAAAAAGCCGTATAGGATCTCTGAGCTACGTATATACTCACTGCACACATACAGCTCCCGGGTCAGATAAGGTAAGGGCAATATAAAAACATATCAACTTCCCTCTAAATGTACACATAAGTACTGACTGTGCTTTGTTATCTTTTAAAATCAGCAGTATCCTTCCATTGTGTGAGCACGGGTGAAAACAGACATGAATCGAATGGAAATATCGCTCGATAAACAACTGGAACTGTACAGGGTTTCCCATGTCGCGCTCAGACAAATAAGCAATACTTTATCGCTTGTATTTTAAATTGTCCTCTGGTAAAGCAGACAGGACATTTATTGAGGTCCACATTGTAGACAGGTGACTTACTACATACTTAATATAACTCAGCGTTGAATGTGCCCCACACCAATGACTAACTTCTAATCTTTTAAGTAATATCTCTATTCCTCCGTTATCGGCTCTAAACAATCTATATGTAGCTAATCTAAAACTAGACTACATACATTTATCAAGTTAAATAATTTGCTTATTTATTACTTCTCTCTCTTTCTTGTCCTCTTTATCTCTCTTACGCGTTCTGAAAATTTCTAAGGAATTATATATTAAAAATCACTTACTGACTTACTGATCATGTAATACTACAAGAACTGGCACACCGATCCGGCGAGCAATGTTTTAAGTCTTAAAAAAAGACTGATTTTCATTTTACAAACTGCCAACAGCTCTCAGAAACAATCTCATTCATATCATACACTGTCACATAATCACAAACATTTATTATGTGCCAAAAGTTAGCCTGTTGCGTATATCGCATGCAACAGTCTAAAAGTTTACATTGCAGTGGGCGATTAAGTCTATGGGAAAACCTACAGCAAAGTGTCCTCTACAGCTGAGAACCAATCAGCACTGCTGTCTGTTCCATATAGTAGGATATATTGTTTAAAATCAGTATCTATATCAATAAAAGAAAGTTTTTTTCTGTACATTGAATGAGAACTCTCAGCAGTAACTCTCTTTAAATGATATCTTTACGTCCCAGAAAAAATACTGTATGTATGTCTGTCTAGCCAGATTCACAGCATCACGCTGGACAGAATTTAATGAAATCAAAATGCTAAGTAGAAGGGAAGTTATGATCAGTTATGTTTTATAAACCACAAGTTTTGACAGTGTACTGCACATGCGTCAAACTGGGGGCGCATCTTAAACCCGACCGCTGGACAGAATTTAATGGAACATCGTCAGTACAGTGGTAGCTCGGCATACGACCATAGAAAATACAACTTAGTATGAACAAAGCGTAAGATACTCAACCATACTAATTTTTTTTTATTTGCATTATTAAGTTACAAAGGGATTTTTTTTTACCGTAGAGAAAGACAGGCAGACATGGTTGTGTCCTTCAACCTCTATCCTACATAATTTACAATGAATTACAAAGTCATTTACAATAAACTTTTCTTTTTAAAAATGTGTTCACTTCTTTACATACAACACATATAAGACAGGTGAAGCTTTACAACTTGAACCTGACCTTCGGATCGATCCAATCAGGATTTCTGTTTAGGTTAGTACGGCTTTAACCATTTACTACCGCAGAATCTTTGACTGCTAATCAGCTTTCTGACACTGAGCAAACAAAAAGTTCATAATGTGGCACAAGCAATGAACCAGACTCTTTAAAAAGAAAATGGTCCTTGGCTGCAACTTAAGCTGACATCTAAGTTGCTATATTAGTTCCTGCTTAAAGGTTTAAAAGCAGGCCTGCAGTCTATTTCTAACAAAACCACCTGTTTTAACTAGAGGTCAAAGGGCATGACAGAACCAAAGCACCGCCCCCGCTTGACTTGCCGCTAATGAGAGTGGCCGTTTATCTAAGAGGTCAAATGCCTCCAAATAGTGTCATGACCCTAACATCTTAAGCCATGACCTTTCCCATGTGTGGAGAGCTCCTGTGATACCCTCGGGCTATAAATTAGCCTGTACCCCCCAAACACAGAGTGAGGGTGCCTTCTCGGCAATACCCTCAGATGTGCATGCATCAGAGAAGGACAGCAGCTATTAAACCTTTAACAACAATAAGTACAAATGATCAGTTTGCATTTTAAAAAGGCTGCTGAATGACTAACAGAATTCCATCATTCAACTAACTAGAGGAAATATGGTGTAAAACAGTAACCGTGTAGATTATTATGAGTGTCATGAATGCAGCAGAAGCAGATTAAATTACTGCCTCCGTGTGCCTCGAAACCCACAGCTTTGGCCACGTGAGCATGAGGTCCGTCTCTTTTTTGAGTGGATTTTAATCACGGCGGCTTCAGCAACGCTCCACTGCTTTAAATAAGACAGAGGAGGAAACCTGATCAGTTTGTATGTGCCTCAAGATGGAGGAAAAAGAGGGAAAGACACAGTGAGTGTGTGTATGTAAGAGAGAGAGAGAGAGAGAGAGAGAGAGAGAGAGAGAGAGCAGCAGAGCAGTAAAAGTAGGTTGACAGCTGTAAAACTTTTGTTTTCATTTACTTTTTAAGACTTGAACAAATCGGATGTTAGCAGGATCAGACCCTTTCAGTTCAAGAATTAAAACTGAGAACTCAGAATCTCTGAAGAAAAGAGTTACAGCTACAGTGTAGTGAGTTCAAGTGCAAAACTTTGCAAATGTATTGATGCTAATTGTTTCTGCAATTCTGAACTCTGTGATACTCATATCTCAGATACATGCAATATGCAAATGATCACTTTTTTTTTGTTTTTGTTTTTGTTCTGTGAGCATAATAAGGGACTAAATATGTCTCTTTTCTTCAGCAATTTTGATCAAATGAATACAGGTCAGTCCTCACGGGTTCATCTACAGCACATAATCCTAGTGCTCTTGTATCGCTCCAAACAATCACGGTGTTTCACTACTGTACGATTTTCCAACCTACAAAAAGAAAGAGTTTTCACAGGGATTCCTAAAAAGACATTTTTGCGGCTTTATTTGTCTGCGTTAATGAAGAGTTAAAGGAAGTATCTTTGCACTTTTATCAATACCTAATCAAAACAGAAATACTGGTGTGGAGGTAGGAATTGGAGGAGTTTTTTTTTGGAGGAGGAGGAGGAGTGGGGGGGGGTCTTTCTTTCCTTCCACCAATAAAATGGGTATTAGCTGCCAACTCACTCTGGCTTTAGAACAACAATTTGCGAGCAGGAGGAAATGAAAGTAATTGAGGTTTGTCTGATGAAACGAAGCGCCTTCCTTCCAAGTGAAAGCTTGTGTTTGTGTTGCTGTCAGCGCAAGACAGATCCCCTGCTGCCTCTTGCCAATTAACAGTCTCTCCATCAGATATTTGCACTGGCCTTCTCCGTTTCAGAGCTTCATGTATAAGATAAACCATGACAGGAGTCAACTAAGTTGGAGTTAATCCATGTTTTTCAGCAAACAGTAGATTAGAGATAAGAGCTGTTACAAAATGGTCTTTCTAATCAAATACACAACATAAATGGAATTTGCTCAAATTATAATATGATCGTTATCTCTTTTTAAAGGGTTAGAAATTATTAATCAGGGCTAAACTAACCACTTTAAAAACTTGAATAATTTAGTCAGCGAAAAATGTGTAGGCTGGTAAATCGGTCAGATCTGCCATATTCTGCAGTGTTGAGAAAATCTGTGCTGTGTGAGAAGGGGACATGACAATCGTCTGGTTTCATCTATATTACTGTGGCACAGCTGCTGGTAAGAATTGTATCTGTATCTGACAGTGTTTGTGCGTTTCAGTGTTAATATACAGTAACATACCGGAAAACCTTTCAGAGACATAAAGAGACTGACACACCACCTGAGGCTGCTTAATCCTTTGGGGCAGTGTAAATACATTTCTACGTATAACGCACACAATGACAATACAATATTTTTTGTATATATTTTTGGCCACAACATCTAACCCAGCATGAAAATGGACTTACCTGCATGGACAAAGTAGGCCAAGTACAGGTCCAGCTCCTTAACTGAAACTCCTATGTGATGTGGCTGCACGCACAAGCCTGGGTTCGAGCACTGTGGTGATTTAACCAGCCTCTCGCCATCAGTACTTTCGAGCGGAATACCTTTGAATAAAATCACCATGACCAGGTCCAACCGCCACACTTTGTCTGCCTGGCGCAGGCAGTCGATCCTCCTCATCTTGCCTTTTTGGTCGGGGTTGGAGAGCACACAGCACGGAGGCTTCTTCCCCGTCACGGTGAGCACAAAATCCTCGCGGAACTCGGGCCGGATGTCCTTGCGCAGTTTGGCCAGCAGCCGCGACGCCCACTTCTGCTTGACCTCAGGCTTCTCACTCAGCAGCTCGTCCTTCACGGCACGCTCCTCTTCCTTGGACATGCGCTTCTCATGCTTCTTGAAGTACTTTCGCTTGCGGGCCTGCAGGTTAAACCAAGTGTAGGCGAACGCACGCACGTGGGGCAGCAGTGCTTCAATGAAAGGATGGAATTCATCCTGCAAACAATGGCGGAGAGGAAAATCAGGGCAAGGAAGAAAAAAAAAAAGAACTCACACAACAACTTAGCATCACAAATCCTCTTACACATGCTGTTGAATGAAAATGATAATTGTTGGAGAACTTGTAAAATGTATCATTGTTAGTGCACAAATCTATCTATTCTATTTATGAAATGCAATTTTCTCTCTATTGTAGGAACATACAGTATATACCAATTTAATAACCACACACATGAAGATAAACACACGTAATTGTGAGGTGATTTTTTATTTCATTCTAATACTGTCCACTATTACAGGGAAGCCCTCAATGATAGGAGAGTGTCGGTGAGCTGAGACTTTGAGCGCACATGTGCGTGTGTGTGAGTGTGTGTAAGGCCCGTCTAGGCCGTATCTTGGCTCGCTGGCAAGAATGCGGGTCTGTAAGGGTCTGCCAGGGCCAAGAAAAAAGAAACAACCAAACAGGGAAATCAGACCAGCTATTTTTATATGTTCTCTGCAAAGTTGCACACTATATATATATATATATATACACACACACACACAGACAGACAGACAGAGTTCTAAAACAGCAGTGATCCTAGATTATTCGAAAGGAGTGCTGTATGTGAACACATTTTGGTTAACCATGCTATTATTCCTAAATCCAAAATTGTTGCAACAAGTACCAAATAAACTACCCTTTTCACTTTTTTTTTTTTTTTTTGCACTTGGCTGAATTTAATTATTTCTCTTGTCATTATACCTGGTTATATAAGGGTATAACATTATTCAGCATCAGATTTTAAAAACCTGCTGCACTATTTCTTACTGTCTTTTTATACAACAATCCATAAGTTTGTGTCACAACACCCATTTGACCCTCTGAATGACAGAATGTTAAATTTTTTTTTTCTTCTTCCCTCTAAATCAAAAACCACTGTATCTGGAACATACTTTGAATAGTCAGTCCAAGATTATAAATCTAACATACAGATTTGTAAAGCTGTTAATTAGCCAAATAGCTAATTTGGGCCTGACTTTAAATACAGATAAATTTTACACAGAAAGAACTACTGAGATTAAACAAAATACAAAGAATACTGGCAATCTGCCAATCGGTAAAATAGCTTTTCTACAAACACCCTTAGCAGTGTTACATGCCCCAGAAGCCACAGAGTGAGCATGAACGGCTTGCCAGCAAGTGAGCAAAGGGCGCCTTCGATTTTATGTGCGCAGAACCGAGTCAAATACTACACAAATTTGAATATTTCCCCATTTTCACAGTCTGAACAGACTAGACTTTTGCTATATATCTTTTACACCAGCTTCACACTGCTGTTGCTTATTTCCTATAAGAACTGAACAAATCGCATATTTCGTGGTCAACATAAAACAACTGAAGAATTCTTCAGTATTATGCCAGTGGTCAAATTAGATTTTAGTTTAGTAAAACATAGTTATAATAGATTACAGTAATCAACAGTCTTAATGCTCACATTACTAGAAAGAAAAAAATGAACACCATGAATCTAACTATTTTATCTTCCTAACAGAATTTATTTATTTCAACTCTGATAGATTTAGGAGTTTTAGGTATGACTGTAGAGTCTTGTCTGTGTGTATGTTGAATTGAATTGAATTGAATTGAATTGAATTGGATTGAATTGAATTGACAGTACAAAATATCATTAAGAATCATTTAAATCAAATAATTTATTACTTTCTTCTTTCTAGGTATTCTCTCATTAAGGCATGTTTTTGGTTTATTTTTGAATCACAAGCATATTTTTTTCCTCACAGTGCCTTTACCATAATTAAACCTACATTTTATTGTACTGTTAATACTAATGCTAGATTTCTACTTGTGATATATATGTACTTAATACTTCAAGTCATAAAATAATTACAGAAATTTTTCATATATGTAAGCAACTGATTTAGTACATATGCTTATAAGATTATGAAATATTGATAATGTCTAAATTGCAGAAACTGTCCCTACTGTTAAAAGAATATATTTAAAAAGTTAGTCAACTGTCTCTGTGCACTTCAGGAGTGGCTGCAGTGCCTCTAAATAAGAGGCCTTCACTATAACTCAAGAAAAACTGTCATTTAAAACAGGAATAATAGTAATCCTGTCATGTCGTTGCTCTCCCCTCCGGCTTGACATCACAGAGGCCTAATTATGAGGGAGTCGACAGGGCTCACTTTATCCTTTTGTTGCACATCTCCCCATGGAAGTAAACGCAGTTCAGGGGAACTGTTGGCTAATGGTGCTCTTCTTACAGAGGGGTTAGAAGCTGCCCAAATACAGCATGTCCATTTATTGGTCTTACACGCTCTCACACACACACAATCACACACAGAGGGCAAAAGTAATAATGTAAACTGGCATTAGTAAGTTAAAGATTTTTCTCCCAGACTCCTGAAGTGAACTGACCTGATTCTCCTGTCCTATTACAGAGCCGAAAAGACAGAGGAGTCAAATCCATTAAGTTCACCTAGGAGCTGCCCCCCCCAAAAAAGAAAAGAAAATAATAATAATAATAATAATAATAATAATAGAGAGAGAGAGAGAGAGAGAGAGAGAGAGAATCTAATTTCTACATTATCTAATGCCTAATAAATAAATAAAAACAGTTAATCAATTTTCCTCAATTCAAATTGACAATTAAAGGTTTGTGATCCTAACAGAACAATGTTAAAACCTATAGGAAGAATAACTGACACATAAGAACATAAGACAACATCTTCAGCCTACACCAGCACAGACATCTCATCTGAGCATTTAATCGATGCAAGAGCGTACAGCGCAATCATTTTAATGCTGTCCCAAAAACCTCAGACCAATTCTGTAGCACTGTAAGCTGTGTATCATTATATATCACTAATTAACCCATCACAAATGAGAAAAAAAATCCTTGCTATATCAGCTTGTTTAAGTCTCTGAAAATTGATTTCTTTTTAATCTAGAAATATTGTTGCTGCAAGGAACAGACACAGGAGAATATATGAATATGATTGTTGCCAAACACGTGAGTAATACTAAAATAATAAAAATCAATACATAATTATTCCAGACCTGGGGAATAATGAATGTGTGATCACCACTGAAGCTATTAATCTGCAATAAAAAACAGATGAATTCTAATTAAAAATGTCTGATATATGAATGTGTTGAAGGGCCTTATCTAACTTGCAGTGTCACTATTATTAGAGATCTGGTTAGAAATTCACAGAAATAATCTGGTGAGGCTAATTTTGCCAAAGAAATGTTCTTTGCCCTGTAATTAGACTGTAATTACTGCAAGGTAGCACAGAAATATGATTAATAATAATAATAATAATAATAATAATAATAATAATAGGTGTCTTGTTCAATTTTGATTAGCCCACCCCTACAAAAATTGTATCAGCTTCCTTCATTCATGGAATAATCATCAAAATTTCTTGTTCCCTCGCTTATTTTCTAGCCATTGCAAAATAATCAAAAATCACACAGCACCTAAGAGCCAGTGCAGGAATGACTCTGTAAGGTTACAATTACTGTTTCACCAAAGTGCTCAGTAGAAAAGGCCAAAAATTAACAGCCTGCTTTATCCCCCCTTCGTCCTCAGTAAAAGGGAATAAAGTCAGTAGGGATTTTAGGTCTTAACTGTTGATCAGGTGATAATGTAACGCACACACACACACACACACACAAAGTCTGTACAGGTCATGTTTTTTTCCTGTATGCATTAAAAAGTCAATCGAGGTGTGTAGATATTTTGGCTACGCGATCAACTGTGAAACCGCCTGAGTCACAAAGTGTGTGTCCCGAGTTGAGCTTAAGTTTTTGCACCACGCGAGTCGCCACGCAAAGTAACAAGCGCGAAGTCCACCCGGTTATGGTGACCTCGTCATAAAAGTACAGCAAATAAAAGACAGACTACAATGCAAAAAAAATAATAATAATAATAATAATAATAATAATAGAAAGTTTGTGCGCGTGAAAGCGCGCGCACCTTCTTCAGCTCGAAGGATTTTTTCACACACTTGCGGTTTTAAATCACACTGACCCGCGCATTCTTCTGCACCGAAGTGCAACGTTAAAAAGCCCAACGTGTGTGTGTGTGTGTGTGTGTGCAAATATTAGGTAAGGTGGGCGCCATCCGCCATGTGCGAGTTTACTCTGACAGAGCAGGAATGTTTCTGCACAGAAAGTTACTCCAGTCTCAGCCTCATGTTAAACACAGTGTAGTCTACACAGCGCTGTCCCGCACAAGACACACACACACACACACACAGCGCAGAAATACTGCAAACAACAACAAATGTAGTTAGACACACAAAAATGTCACTTACCTGTGTTAGGCATAGCGGAGAATACATATCTGGTGGTCGAAATTGTGAAGTGTATGAATGTGTGTGTGCGTGCGTGTGTGTATATGTTTGGATAACTGTAACGAATCGGCGTGTTTATGTATGTACGTGTTGATGTGTGAGTGTGTGTGTGTGCGTGTGCGTATGCGCGTGTGTTCGTTTACTTTGACTGCAGCGTCCGCCTGTGTGTGTGTGTGTGAGAGGAGAGAGAGAGAGAGTATGAAAAAGGGAAAAAAAAGAAGAGACAGACAGAAAAAAGGGAGAGAGGGGGAAAAATAAAGGCTGCTTCTTGCTTGCTTTCACATTTCCGACTGTGGCGAGGCGCGCGAGCGGCGCTGCCTCAGCGCTCCGTGATGAACTTTAACCCCGCCTCGAGTCGCGCGCGCGGCTTCCCACCGCACTCTCCGCCAACCTCTACCGGACTCTGTCCGCCGCTACAAGCCGCCGCTTTACAACCGAAACCATCACACAAGTTTGAGCGAAAGACGCGGTCTGTGGCGCTGCGCTGAAACTGTCCCGTGGCTGAGAGAGGCGAAAAATAAACACACACACACACACGCTCGCACGCGGGCGATTACACATACATATATATATACACACGCGCGCGCACATACAGAGCGGTTTATGGAGGAACAAAAATCACCGAAAGAAAGATCCTGCGTTTCAAAAAAACAAAAGAAAGATTGTCATATAAAAAGTCCTCGGGACGCTTTAAAAAAACTCAGAATGACACTTTTGTGTCTCGCAGATCCGGGCTGCTGAGCGGCTGCGCTACACCACACCATCGCACTGGCAGGCACGCGGCGACCGACACACAGGCTTCAGCCGAGCCGGAGCTGCAGGGAAGGGAAAAAAACAGAAAGGGCTTTTACGCGGAGATCACAGCGAGATCCTCGAAGAACGACACAGGACAAATTGCCTGTTGCAAAAAAATAAACATAAAAAATAAATAAATAAAGGCCGGCAGCCGATCATGTGTTGCGATCGCAGTGTGAGCCTGAGAAAATATAAAAGAGCAAAGTGAGCTGAAGTCCCGGAGAGCGGAGACGAGCCGCGGTCCCGCGCCGAGCTCACACTGCACTTTTGCCCGAAGGAGAAACTCTCCGCTTCTCCGTCCCTCAGCAGCACAGCGCCCTCCGCACCGGCGACTCCCACCCAGGCTCAGACGGGACAACCCCGCCGTTTAGCCCACGTCTATCTAACCCTGTTTCACATCAGCTTACACCGAGCCGAACGGATTCGCCAAGTACTTTGATAACTTAAAAAAAAAAAACACTTCCTTTACAAAACTGACCAAAGCTACTGTGAGCTAACTGCACATGCTAGGTGTTACACGGTGTTATGAACACTAGTGCATTGGGGCACTCTTTTACTCTTTGCTTTTATTTTTAAAGGGGGGCAATCAAGTTAAACGAGGCTTTAAACGCAGCGACGGTCCCATGTGCAGTGTTTAAACGTAGGAAAGGACAAGGGAGAGAAGAGGCAGGATATGAAGACCGGTAGCACAAACCACACACACACACACACACAGTGGGTTATAGGATGACCACAATCGGATATGGATTAAAACTTCGACAACTGTATCCAAAATACACTTCTGTTCTCTTTAAGTAGGTGAAAATTAGACACAAGGCCAAAATCTTGCTGTGGACAATGAAAAATATAGATTATAACTATGAATGTCTAAAATCTGTCTTTATGAACTGACAGACATGTTGCAGGTCCATATATAATTGCATCACCTAGATAGCAATAAATATAAGGTGTCAACCAAATTCACAACAATAAAAATCATTTTTAAAAAACAATACAGAAAAAAATATGTCAGAAAAAAATATGTCACTGCTGGTTACTTAACAAAGTCATCTCCAGACTAGATTTTGTTTTTTACATCCTCTTAATTAGAAGGTGTATATTGCCTAAACTAGATAATAATGTAACTACTAATGTCACATCATATCCTATTAGTCACCAATATTTCCGTACAAATTCAGGGACATTCCTAACACCAAAACTCTCAGAAATAAAGGTACAAAACAACACTTTTATTTAATCTCAGATGGGATTACACATGTTTGGGAACTGTTGTTAGATTTCAGAGTAGTGAGGCTTAAAGTCTGCACTTGAAATTATTTTTTAAGCTTTCCAGGTAAACTATGCACACTAAAAAAAAGCAGAGTATTCTGTCCTTTCTTTTAAGTATACACATTGAAACCTGTCGAGAAGTACGACAGTAACTCCAGGACATCATCTTCAGTGATATTAAAGTAACAGCTTTTCTTTCTTCTTCCTTTTTTTTTTAGACGGAGTGTGTGGAGTATTAGCCCGGATTCCTCCCTGATCTTTTTCCGGTGTAAGTCTACTGGGGGCGCCCCCTAGCCAGTGCTCCTGAGCGACGCAACTTCAGCCTGCTGCTTGTACTACAGTAAACGATCAAAAGTAAGATTTCATCGTGGCAACTATATTGATTTAATGTCAGTAAGATATGATATGGTTATTCCTCTAGGATTCTTCGAATAGTACTTGATTTTGGGGATGTCAATGAGGATTATACACAGAAACATCTGTGCTGTAGGGTTCCATACAGAACATTTAAAGATCCCACCAGGAATTTCATTATTCCCCTCTTTTTTCAGAGAATATCCAACAAAATGCTTTTTTATTATAGTATCAGCAAGATTAGACCTTTAGTTGAGTATATTAGACAGTTAAATATATAATCCGTTCGACATTGAAATCGTAGTTAGAAAGTAACAGGAGCCTTGCAGCACACTAGAACACACGTGCTGCGGCCAAAATCCGCGTTCAAGTGGTCACAGTAACTTGCTGCAGGTGCACGTACGCACTTCCCCCCCGCGCGCGCGCGCGTGTGTAAGGTCTAGGTGAAGCTGTGCTGTGATTGGTTGACATTCCGGAACGCAGCACGGATTCCATTGGACGAGGTTCACGTCACCGGGACAAGAGTGCGGGTCAGATATTTCACAGGAGCCTAAAATAACTCCGGCCCGGTCGGGTTTTGTGAGTAAATATCCATAACATACAGTGTTTATGGTAAACTGCAACTGCAAACTATTAGACGACGGAGATGAAAGCACAATTAGTCTTATTCATAAATAAGCAGGAAAAAACACAATGACCGATTTTTATATTTAGATAGTCCGCGGGTTTCTCGTTAAGCAGCCGTCACTTGTATGTCGCATTATTTAAAAAGGACTATTTATTTAAATAAACATAGTGTGAAATTACATAGTGTGGAAAAGTGACTGTTTATGCAGAAGCTTTCTAAAGACGCTCATTTTATGTGTGTGGAAACTTGCCGATTTTAAAGCTGCACATTTTAAGCAACTGTAAGAAATTAAACTACACTGTGAGGAAAACAAACACAGATGGAAGCAAACTGGAAAAAAAATCCAGTTTATGTCATTTTCACGCGTCAACAAGTATTTATTTATTTTATTTAATTTTTTACTCTTTGAGGAATAACAGTGCTTCAGCTCAATCAAAGTTCACACATTTTACTGGAATGTACAATTAATAATAATAATAATAATAATAATAATAATAATCATCATCATCATCTGCACATTTATTTGTCCCAGGATACTTCTTCTGTAACTTTGGTTTATGATCATTACATAAAACATGGATACCTTTATCTGTCAATCCTTGATACCTTTAAAAATGATTGAATGCACTGTATACATAAATGAACCTTAATTACTGATATACAGGCTGACCCAAAAGTCTGGATATACTGGCATGTTTCCTTACATTAAGTTTCATTACTTAGGCGTCATCTAAAGTCTGTACTCTATCAGAATCGATCCAGAGAAAACATTGCACTATGGGAGGAAATTATCTCTTTATATAACAGCATCAATTCAGATACATTAAGAAATGTTCAGCGTTCTTGTATTCATTGTACACAAATTCTGTACCTTAGACTTTTTCTATAATCAATACTTTTCTAAAATCATTATATAAATATACTGTATATATATACTCAAAGTACAAACAGCAAACCCTTGATAGTCCCATTTCTATATGACAATGAAAGGTATGTTAAGAGACACTATTTGCAGATCCTATTTATTGCTGTAGTTAGCATCTGAGACATAAACCTAACTTACTTTTTGTGGTTAACAGAAAGCTGCGGCAAATCTCCTGACAAAACCTCAACTCTATGCAGAATCACCCCCCATGTTGAATTAACACCTGCAGGGTTTCATGTAAGTCCAGCTGGACGCAAATGAACACAGAGTTCATTCAGCACTGGGGATTCCTCTGTGCGCCCTGCAGCCTTATCACAGGCAAGATGCAACCTTTAGGGCCCTGCTCTTTGAATTTTGATTATTCTACTTGCTTACTGCATCCTATTAAGCCTGTGCACTGAATGACATAACATGTCATGACATTGTTATTAAATAGCCTAATTATTAATCCAAGCATTACAAGCTACAAAGCTTTTAAAGCTCTACAAAAGTAGACGACAACTCTTTAAGTAGGAATTATCACTATTAAGAACAAACTCTGATTAAGCCTCATGTCTATGTTACTGGGCAAAGTTCCAGATCAACCAAGATCCGTTAGGGAAGATCTGAGAAATAACTGAAATAATATTGAGAGTTTTTAATTTAACAGTTCCAAAAATATTCATCACCAGGAATTTTTTGATTTATCACTGAACTGTTATGAACGTTCCCTTGAAACTGGCTCATTTGGTCAAATTATGCAATATCATTTAATTTGAATGTTTCAATAAAATCTTAACTTAAACCATAATAATGTTAAAGCAGAAGTTACTATCTGATTAATTACTATACTCTTGATGTAAGATGTTACTCATTACATTTCAGTCAGTCTGTTACTTACTTCTCAGATGAGTCTTCTATGTTTGATAGTTTAATAAGGATAAAACACATCTCCATATACATGTACATCTCTATTACAGAATTTTTCAAAGATATAAACGTGGACAAAAAGTCAATTGCAATTAGGAACTTGATGTATGCAAATTAAATATCAATAAATGCAATAAGCCACAACGAGTAACTGCAATGTGGTTCAGTAATGAATGTAGAGGCTGGTAAAATTCTGCTGATGAAGGACTTCCAAAGAAACGTCCTGTTTTGTCCCCCAGTAAAACGGTTTCCATAATACAATCTATACAATTGAGGCACAGTCTTTTCTAAAATTATATACTGCAGACATTTCTATAATATATTCTAATGTTTTTTCTCTCTTTTTTTGTGCTAATTGTTTAAGTTTTCCCCAGATGCAACAGTGCACAAGACTCCTTAGTAGGCCCTTTTATAAGACAAAATCAGATTAGCATTCAAGTCACCTCTGTCACAGACACTGCAGTCTTTGCCAACTAAACTAAAGGCTCATTGTGTATAGCAGGATATTTAGTATTTTAACACAGAAGAAGTACTTCAACCATAAACCACATTTCAGCACTGGATGACTGAACAGCGCCGGTGAGGGGCAGATAATTTTGCACGGGTTCACAGTGGGGTGATGGCAGGATAATCTGACAGAGCATCAACCACGGCCACAACTAATTATCTGCTCGGCTCTGTGATAAAAGTCTAGGCCAGTCACAAGATTTACAAAATGAGGCAATGCATGACTGTTAAAAGGGTGGTCTAAATTAAATGGAGACCTTTCACATTTTTATAATGACTGAACATCATGCACTTGTGATCACCAGCCTAAGGTCAGGTCGTCAGCATATATTAAAAGGCAAGGACTCGATGGAAGACGTAAGTGAAATCATGAAATTAAGCATTAAGGTCCGAGGACAGCTATGGAACGAGTCAGACCAGACAGACGATATATCATAAGCGTTGATTTACATTTTCACTGAAAACTTTGTCAAAATTGGCTCAAGGGCCAAATAACAAAATCCCACTGTTTTCACAAAATAAATGACAGATTAAACAAAACTCAACAAAAATATTTTTTCTTAAATAACTCATAAAAAAAAAACACCCACACCCAAAAATGGAAGTCACACCCTTATATACATCAGGTTATACACAAAATATTTACAAAATTTATATACAGTGATCAAATACTGTAATCTGATACTGAGGGGCAGATAACTATATATATATATATATATGAAATCTCTGTCTCATATCCACCTGGTTGAAGATGAACTCATAAAGTATGAATTATGGTTTCAAATTCAACCTGTAATAAAATTATATGACACTGCATCAATATGCCAATTTATCACATTATGATAAATGAGCTTTAACCCACTAACAGCTTTGAGGTCTTATGATCTCAACCCAGAAAGGCCTGCTTTGAACCCCAGTACGATTACATATTATGATAAATTGTTATGATCCATATACACGAATAATAACATTTAAAAAGAGATAATAATGGTGAATAAACCCATCTACAGTACGTGTTTGTTTAGTCTTTTTTATTTCCAAGGCTTTGCGTCTCCAAGTCTCATCTTTTTCTGCCAAGCTCCACGGAGCGATATTACACGCCAAGGCAAGTGTGTGTGTTTGTGCCAAAGCTTTTTTGGAGGCAGAATGGCACGGACGCAGAAAAGGCAGTAGACTCTACAACCGGAACACAGCCGCTCCACGAGAACATTCAGGGTCCACAATGCGCGCTGAGAGTCACCGCGATGCGTTCGACATGGGAAAAAGTCAACTGGGTAGAATTTTCTCCATCTGCAGGGGAGGAAAGGTAAGTACAAGGCGGAAAATAACGCGGGATCGGTTTTAGTTATGTGTTAATAATTGCTAGAACGCATTTCAGCGATGAACGTTTTTTTTATTACTTATTATTATTTATTTGCAAAAAAAAAACATCCACAGAGAAATTCTCAAAAAAGTGTATTTAATTAAATTTGATATCAAATAAACCAAAACGAACAATTTTAATCTGAGTACAAAATACTAAATTTCATATTCATGCGCGAAAATTACGAAAATCACGTGTTTAACGAGACTCAACCGACATAAATAAAAAGGGGGGGCGGGGGGGGGGCGGCAAGTAAGTTGACCTCGAAGTTATATAAACTAAAAACATCTGCCAGATATCATTCCTTCCATTAGAGTACGGCTACAATAACCAGACTATATAGTTCATTAAACATAATTAGTGTACACAGTTCATGAGTTATCGTTTTTTTTTCTACAAAGAAGCCTCAAGTCTCTTTTTTCCCCTTACAATTAAAGAAAAAAAAATAAAGCAAACACATTAACTACAATTACAAGCACATTTCGATATTAACGCAATTATAAAGCAGTAATATAATCTTTCCTCCAGCAGCACCACTGTAGCGTGACTAAAACCATGTCAAATAAAAGCGTTTCTTTTCTAAAGGGAGGCAGATAGCAGAGTGCCCCGACCAAACACTGGATCATTAGCAGTTTTACTACGTTTTAACTTAATGAAAATGACCAAGCAGCCTTGAAGATGCTGTCAGAGATCACTGGAAGACTGTAATCCTGTAGAGACCCCAGAACTGTACAGTGGCAGTACACATCCCAAACAAAAGCTTCCTAAACACACTTTCCCCAGCTTGTCTAAGTCTGTGTGTCCGTGCAAGAGAGAGAGAGAGAAAGAGAGAGAGAGAGAGAGAGAGAGAAAGAGAGAGAGAGAGAGAAAACGCCTCATTGTGAGCTGATATTAAACCTTAAGAGAGTATGAAAGTAAAAGTCTATGAATGTGGAGAAAAGCGATGGAAGTGTATGGTGGGGAAATAAAATCGGAAAGAAAGCGTAACGATAACTTCTTTTATCTATATGAAATAATGTGTTGTTGTTATAATTATTATTATTATTATTAAAGTAACTTTAATATTACTCAGGACATTGATAGAGAGAATGTCTAGACGTGTATGTTATTAGAGCATGCGCTCCAACATAATTTCATTTGAACTAGGTAAAAAAAAAAAACAACTACATAATTCAATACAAAAGAAATGTGTTCAGTAATTAACAAAGAAAAAAAATGAGGAGTCTGAAACATATTTGAAAACATATATTAACGTGTTTAAAAATCGATCTAAAATAATATTATAAATAGAAAATATAATACAATTCAGCAGAATCCTGACCAGGAGTAAGCAGTTGCTAAAGATGATGATGATTATTATTATTTCATCACGTCGGTCTGCCGCGGTGTAACTCAGAAACCCGTTTATTGTTTGTTAATTTTTTTCGTACGAAGTCGTTCGCGCTGATAAGCAGGCCAAGACTCCCTCTAGCGGCCGGAAATGTACATTACAACTGATGAAAAGAACTCGATTTACAAAATCTGAAGTATTACTGTACCAATAACAAGTAGCAAACCATCAAGCAAACAGAATAAAAATAATAGCTCTAATAGCAATTTGATAATTGTTTTTATATTTAATTAACACATAATAATAGTAATAATAATAATAATAATAATAATAATGTTATTGTTGTTGTTGCACAATATACTGAGTATAATTTTTTCAAGTGTGTGAAATACTTCTAAGCACACATAATTGATAATTTTTACAGTCACAGCTGAGCAATTACTATCAGAAACCAAGTTTAAAAAAACAAACAGATTACTTTAATAACCACAAGTATTTTGGAAATTGTGCAGCCTCTACCTGTTCTTTTAAACTTACTAAAATTTTATTTGACAAACCAAAGAGGACAAAAACAAAGAGAAAATACATAAATAAAAACTTTACTTACAGATACGGTAACATGGAGCATGATTTTTTTTGAGCAGTATATGTGATATTTATCAGAAGGCACCGTTATTTAAAAATTGGTTTGCTGAAAAATTTCGCAAATATATAAATATTTTCTTAAAATAAGACTGCAACCCCTTTATGTGATACTATATCAAAACAGATATTGTAAAAAAAATAATTAAAAAAAAACTTTTTTTTTGTCTTTAATGATTTTGTGTATACTTTATTAATTACATTTTATTTTAGTACAGATTTTATTTTCTTCAGTCAAATAAATTATCAGATATACAATAATTTTATTCTGACTCATTCTAACGTTTAGTCATTTAATTTAAGTTTGGCCCAGTGTACATTTTCACAAGAATATGCATGAATGTAATTTAAAGCTCTAATGTCCTTTCATGCAAAAAAGTAAAAAAGATTTTTATTGTATTTCTTTTTTCCCCTGAAAGGTTTCTATTTTTATACCTTCATGTGTTACAGTATTATCATAAAGTAGACATGTCATCCGTTATGTAGTATGTGGAACTCGATCCATTTTGAATACACTGTGCTGTTTTGTTTTACTCCATGTGAACCTTCGCCTGCTGGAGCGAGGCTGTATCATAGAGCAGTGACCTCATTCTGCCCCCATCTTCACAGGATTCCCCACAAAACCACAAGAGGGTGATCTTTCAATTCACAAACGCAACCGTCTTTTCATCAACTCACAAAACATTAATTTTAGGAAACTCTCTTCAGGAAATGCAATACAACATGCACAAGTTATTTTATGTACATGCTTATATTTCTCAATATTTTTTATTTTAATTAGATTTTGTGTTTGAATTATTAAAAAATAAATTCCATCCTAAACATGTAAGTATATCAAATTCAGAAATTATTTACCTACATATATTAAATATTTCCAACACTGAGTATGAAAGGAATCTGTATATTAAATTCCAGGATATTCATTTGGCCTTCCTCAGTACTGCTTCAGGGCCGATCGAAATGTAAATAACGCTCATGCTGAAGCTGCCACACCACAGTTCATACCACACACACCTGCATGGCAGGCTCTGGAGGGCAGTGTGTGTGTGTGTGTGTGTGTGTGTGTGTGTGTGTGTGTGTGTGTGTGTGTGTGTGGTGAAGGGGAGAGGAGGGGGAGAGCAGAGGATACAGAGCGAGATTGTGTGGAGCTGGTGAAGCTGGCATGCAGCTCTGCTTAAGCAGCCTGGGGGTAATAACATTATCCGGCTCCGGAGCAGCTTGCCTCCGAGGCCTCGCAGAGCCGAGCCTTATGAATAAACAACAAGCAGCGGGGCAGAGGATCCCCTTACTTCTGCACGACTGTGCTGCTAAAGCACGCTGGGTTTTTAAAACATTCAACACTGGATACACCGAACCCATCCAGTGAGGTCAAATATAGCAGACTTGCCTCAGTTATATTTTTAACTGAGCCACAGCAGTCATCCTGATGTGATTATTTTTTTATTTAATTAAAATACTCTTCTGCCTTTTTTGCTTCTTTTTTTTTTTTTTTTTGAAAGACAATATTTAAATATATAATCAGGGTATTATATAGCTCTTTATTTCAGCATGTGTGTTGTGGGTCTCGGCATTGCTGAGCTCTGGGTAACCGTCTCTCTCTCTGGGGTGGTGTTTTGGAATCAGTGAGCTCCACCTGCTGCCGCTGATATGCAAGCAATGGATGAAAGCCAGGATTGGCCCGAGAATACAACTTGCCACACTCACTCACACACAAACACACACACACACACACACACACACACACACACACACACACACACACACACACACGCACACACACAGGGGATGTGTGAGTCAGCCCTGCATATCGGCCAGCCTGCACTCATTCACAAACACACACTGCTCACTGCCTGTGCTAAAGCACTGATCAAACACTACATACTGCTCTTCAGGCAGACAAAATATTATTTTTATTAACAGTAAATTTTTTTATATTGATAAGGTAGATCACTAATCTGGATGAAATTTTTGAATGAAAAATTTCTGACAAATGAATATGTAATTTATCTTCTTTCTATAAACAAATAAACAAACAAATATTTTGTATATTTTTCCCCTTCCTATAAACACCTTCATAAGACAGAAAAGTGATAACATGGTTCTGTAAAGTAAAATTCTCTACACACAAACATCACATCTTTAAACCATTCACATACAAATAAATTAATATTAATACTCAGTGACATAAAATTTAAAACATGTTGTTCTGCAAACCTTTTAAATAAAGTCATTTATTTGAAGTCCAGCCTCCAAATAAATAACTGCATTTTTTTGTGTAACTGTCATGAAAAGTCCAGTCAGCAGTCCAATTCATTTGATGGTCTGTTGAGGTTAGGAAAAATCCCGAATTAAGCCTGAATGTCAATTGCAGAAACCTTCAAAATATTATCACACCCCCACAACCAAGGCTGAATAAAAAAAGCCTGGATAAAATGTGTAATGTACTGGAGACATTTTAGACAGAGCACTAAAATAAACAATACAAGTTTAAATAATATAAAACAATCATTACATGAACAGATTAATGGCTGTGAGAAAAGCAGAGTGGAGTAGAGTACAAAGTGCACCTCTGTCTGCTGTCTGTGTGAATATAGAACAGTTTTATTATATGAAGAACGAGACAATATGCGCAAAACAACCACCGCACTTTGAGTATAATTATGTGTTATATAATGCCCTAATTTTTCATGTTTTTTTTTTTCTTGTCTTCCTCACATTCAACACAAGCTTTCACACATCACTTTCACAGAAAGATCTTCGGCAGAGTGCCCACACGCACACACACACACACACACATGCACACACATGCACACACATGCACACACACAAAACGTTCATTGGGCCCCTGAATCTTTTTCTTAAAAACAAGCCTCCAGGCAAGTACGGCCCGTATGCAAGCTGTTGGAATAGCAAGGCATATGCTGGGTATATCTAACACGTTTTCAACCTCCCCCTCATTCCTTCTGTTTGTGCATACGGGCAGAGAGCAGCACAGAGTGCCAGGAGGCTGCATGTTTCCTGCTTATTACATATGTACATTCATTCAGCACAGATACATGCCCATAAACCACTCATCCTGGATATACACTCTCTGTGCACCTCAGCAAGGTGCGATAACGCAATCAAAAATACGTACACACAGGCAGCCCGTAAATGTGCACACAGATGTAGGGAACAATCCCATGCCCTCTGACAGTTTGAAAAACATTATGAGACACCTGACAGCTGTTCCTGACTGAGGAAAAAGAGTGGGAAAGAATTGCAGCTTGGAGTGCGCAGCTGGACGCTGAAAAATGCTGCCTCTCCCACTCTACCGGTGCGCGCACACACATGCACACACATGCACACACACACACAAACCCACATCGCACACATACACAGATTCCTAAGAGCCCTCCACAGCACTGGGTTGGAACCGACAGGTGACTAGGATGACAATTAACTAAAAGGAAGTTCCCAGGCGCATCCACTAATTACGCCGTTTGCTGAATGAAATTGCTTTGGTAACTGTAATACGACTAGACTCCTCCGAGTGCAGCTGCGCACAATAACAGGGAACGAGAGAGAGAGAGAGAGAGTAACAGAAATTGCAGGCAAATCGCACAAATGTTTTTAAAACATGTTCCATTAAAACAATTGATTAAAAAAAAGTTGTGTATTTAGGAATCATTTGCACTATGGCAAAATGGTGCTGCAGAATATAACCTTTCTAAAACATTCAGGATTTGTTTTCAAAGCAGGCCATGTGGTTTCATTCTGAGTGCAGGAGATTTTTTTTTACGGAAAGATTTTTTCATGCCTGAGTTTTGTGTGTGTGTGTGTGTGTGTGTGTGTGTGTGTGTGTGTGTGTGTGTGTGTGTGTGTGAGAGAGAGATCATTAAGCTTTCAGGTGCATGATCAGTGCCAGACCTATAGTGGGGTGAAGCAGCAGGCTGTTCGATGCCCCTCTCCCACAGTGTGACTAACTCACAGAGACAGTGCCAGAGGAGGCGACTCACATGAGGATTCGACACTGCTGATGCCTCCACTCATCACTGCCTTTGTTGTGGCCTCACTATCTCCTCACAACATGCACTTCTGACAAGTACACCAAGGCAAAAATCGACATTTAGTCCGACTGAGTGAGAATTATTGTTATTTATTTCTTGGCAATCTGTCATATCGTATCATATTGTGTCCCTTTGCCCCTTTTTTCACAAGTTTATATAGTCACTACCCGGATTTAATTAAGCAAATAGGTAAGAGCCTTTGATTGGAAAACTACTGCAGTGATTAATATGGTTCAGCTTTCAACAAATTATTTAACCCTAACTGATATAGTGCCTAGCTCTCGTTTCTTAAACAACCATATCACAAAACATATCCTGTGGTAGCACAGCTGTTTCAAAAAGGTAAAATTATTGGCCTGCATCAAGCAAAGAAAGCAACTAAGGAGATTGCTGAAGCTACTAAAATTAAGATCTTAAGAGAAGAATTTAAGAAAATTCAGGGTTAAGCACTGGACGATGCATTATTAAAACCAGGAAGGATAGTGCTGAATTATCATCTTCAAGAAAAAATGTAGTTGGAAAAACATCCTGAATGAGCGTGATGGAAGATCACTAAAATAATCAAATCATTAAAAAGAACAGTTGAACTCACTGCTATGTTTCATAGTGAAAGAAAGAGCATTTACACACACACACACACACACACACACACACACACACACACACACACACACACTGCAAAGAGAACTCAAGGGTTTGTGACTAAACAGCCGTGTAGTCTTAAGAAAATCACTTATCAGTAATACACATCGAAAAAAGGCTTTGATTTGCCAGGGAGCATAAAGAATAGACTGTGGAGTATTGGGAAAGGTCATGTTATCTAATAAGTCCAGATCTACTCTGTCCCAGCGTGATGGGTGCATAAGAGTAAGAAGAGAGGCAGATGCAAACATCATGTCTATTACCTCAGGTACAAGCCTGTGTAGGCAGTGTTATGGTCTGAGGTGGCTTCTGTTGGTCAGGTCTAGGTTTTGTGGCCAAAAATGTTTTTGTTACTTCCCAAGACCACTATGCCAGGATTCATCAAGCTCAAATTGTGAAAAGGTGGTTCAGGGAGCATGAGATGTCATGGTCTCATGAATTGGCTAACCACAGAACCCAGACCTTAACCACCTTTGAGAATCTTTGGCATGTGCTGAAGAAAGCGTTACACAGCAGTCCGACTCTCACATCATCAATACTAGATCATGGAGAGAAATTAATTTAACTCTGGATGGAAATAAATGTTGTGTGACATTGCATAAGCTTTTTTTTTTTTTTTTTGCTGGGAAGTGTGTTAAAGCATATACAGTAGTATCTCTCGGGCCTCTGGGAGAGTCTGGTGTCTGGAACCAGGACATAAACAATTCACACACGGGCATAATGTAAAAAAGTGAATCATTTGCTACTTCTGGTTAGAAATAACTATTTTAACAGATGACATAATAGAGATACATGCTGCTTAATAAAAATTGTTAAATGAAGTTAAATGTTAACTCTTGTGTATTGGAACCTATTTTGTACTGTATAAATGCTACCTTTGGTTTTCCAAGGAGAAAACAAATGCTATAACAATGGGATACTTTTAATAACACAAGTTCAATTCAATTGTGAAGCTGCTGAATAAATTTAAGATCTAAAACATTTGAGTAATGACTCATGGTTCATGGTCTTAAAATTATAAGGAAATGTAATATCTAAATATTAGCTTAGGGGGAAAAAATTAGAGACCACTGCAAAATAATCAGTTTCTTATGGGTTTTTTTTTTTCTTACAGGTGCATGTATTGGTAAGATGAACAGTTTAGTTTAATTTTTTGTGAACTGCTGACAATATTTCCGCAAAATTTTAAATATAACTTATTTTTATTTAGAGTGTATTTTTAAAGTACATCACAACACATCAAAATAACCCAAGATCATGCAAAATCATAACTCAAATAAAACAAAATGCAAAAAAATGGTAAACAAATTGTGTTAATGCTTTAACATTAAGAAATCAGTGGAATAACCCAGATTATAGCTTTCATGCGTTTTGGCATTGAAAACCAAAAAATCCACTAGTTTTTGTCACAGTGCTGTTGGATAACTTTATACCACTCTGAGCTTTGCTTGATGGTTTGTGATCATTTAGACGACATTCCAAAAGTTTTCTTTAATAAATTACAGTGGTCTCATATTTTTCTCCAGAGCTATATATATATATATATATATATATATATATATATATATATATATATATATATATATATATATATATAATTTCTGAAATTATAATATTTTTTATTTATGAACAGCTTATTATTTATGATCACAATTTATTATCAGTTATTAACCAGCTTGTTATTGTTAATATATACTGTATATATAACAGCAGTGAAAATGGCTGTGAAATTGAAATGGCTGTAAAATGAAGAACTACTGTTTAAAACAACGTCGCCCTCTAATGACCAAGGTTTGCAATTACATCTACCTAAAAGAAGCGTCACGATCACAGGATAAGTGAGCAAACTACGAAGTTCCATATAACAAGTCGATTTTCCCTTGCACTTACTGAAAAGATAACTCATAGTACATATTAATGAAAATATAAACATATACACACACCTTTGTACTAGCATAAAGCCAAATGCAAGGCTTTCCTGATCAAATCCTTTTCAAACACCCTTTCCAAACAGGCCTCCCTCAAAAGGGTCATGAAGGGCTCACTTGAATTTCAGAACGAACAGCACAAATTCACCCTGCACTAAAACTGCGTTTGAGAAAAGATGTGATCTTCTATGTGAAATGTACTGTATATGCTTCCAGTTGCACAGTATTCTAATATTACATAGTTAAACTAAACAGTTTTCCCATTATGTGATGCCCCTCATACAAGATCAACAAAAAAAAAAATTGTCATTAAAATATTTAAGTAATTTCACTTTTTAAATACAACCATGTGTTGCACTGAAGGCCCTGAAGGCTGGCAGTAAATGTTCTCAAATAGAAATGAATGAGGTGTTTTTGAGCAGCCTGCCAGCAGAGGTGAGTGATGAACACAGAGAGAGAGTACCACATACTCTGGCTTCAGGTAGAGAGGATGGATGTGGAGCAGAGAAGTGGGACACAGCGACACCATCACTCAAATCATTCGGACCGAATGGCCAGCAAGGGGCAAGAGAGGTGCAACAGGGTGTGTACTCTGTCTTCATCCTTCAATACGCCTTCATTAGTCTCATACCCGCTCCAGGAAACTTGCCCTATTGTCCTTTTTCCTCCATCTTGAACACAGCACTCCGTATTGTTTCTAAAGTTCTTTTGATAAAGTATGTTTGATGTTGCACTGAAAGCTAGGGAGACATGAAAACCATATATAGGTACCTAACCCTCAGAAAGAAATGTTGAAGGAAGTGTTTAGTTTTTACCTCAACTTTCGAAATGTTCATATTTATGGTGTAGCTTTCTTTTCTCATTTTACTCTCTCTCTCTCTCTCTCTCTCTCTCAACACAAACAGGGCATTACATCTCTCTCACTGTGGACAGCCTGTCATGCTGTGCATAATTTCTTAGACCGGACATGCTTAAAAAAAAAAAGAGTGGTTCCTCTTGACTAATTAAAGGTACAAATCATGATTTTATTCAACCTGTCCTTAGCCAGTCTAAAAACAATCACGAATCAAAGAAAAGAACTAACCAAAGAGCCAACCGCATCCTGAGGTATACTTTCAGTCTCTTCTCTTAGATCATTCTTAGCATTACACCATCACCAACGATCTACTAATATAGTAACTTAGTAAGAAAGAGAAGGACTTCAGATCGGGACCTTACACTGACTGGCACCATGTCTAGATCCCTGGCAGATAAGACAAGAATGCAGAGCCACTGGAGGAATTCGACAAGCCCACAGAACCAGTGAAAGAAGTGGCACATCTGACTGAAGCTTCAGGACCATCTGTCAGCCTGGCCCCATCACTCATAACCTGATTACATCCCAGAATTTCTACAAGACCTCACAGACCTGGAAGAATGTAAGTGAAGTGAAATGATGAAAAGTATATACAAATGCTGACAGAACATAAAAAGTCCAAAACAGATATGCATATATTTGCAGCTCTATACATCAATATTTAAGTTAATATCAATGTTTTATTTAGACACACACTGACACAAGAGCTAAAAAAAAAAAAACATTTTAGGCTAATGGACGTTCCAAAAGGGTCTTGTCAAGCCACGTGAAAGAGAGTAGAATGAAGCACGTCTAAGAGTGTGTGTATAGATACAGTATATATATGTGTGTGCATGTGTGTAAGGGACAGCTGCAGCCCACAGGCCAAGGGAATACAACCATCATGAATATTCAGACCAAGCCTCTGGAAGGAACAGCTGTCAGAGAAGAGTCACATGCTGTAACAGTTGTGCAAGGCCACTTCTTGGACCTTCTGGAGAAGCCACCATTACAGAATATGAGCGAGAGAGAGAGAGAGAGAGAGAGAGAGAGAGAGAGAGAGAGAGTGCATATTTTTATTTTTATCATAAAAATATCAGTGGCCCCCAGCTACACAAATTGACATTTAAGATGCTTAAAGTCTATAGGTAATACTTGTGGCTGGTTTGCCACTACTAAAATTTAAAACTAAAAAAGGGCGTTCAGCAGGGCCTGTCAAAGAACAGTGCACACATTAGACCTTTCACAAAAAGAGAATTCAGTGATTTCACAATTTCAACAGAACTGAATTCTCTTGTCTGCTATAAGCATCTCCATTGGAAAGACTGCATGTTTCTATTTATATTTAAGGGCAAAATCTTTTAAGATTGGGAAGGCTAAACATAATTATTTGTCGCTAGTGCTCAGAAAAAGTAGGTGTTAATGATATATTCACATTTAATTAATCAAAGCGCAATTGATTTTTTGTGTTGGTAAAGCAATGGGTTGTCACTTTCAAATAGTGAACAGAAGATAAATTAGCACCAATGTAGTTCATTATTTTTATACTAATATTTGAATTGTACAGTAAACTGGTGCAACCATAGTCATCATTTGCCACATTTTCTATAATTTTTAAATTATAACATTTAATTCTTCATTTCCATTCCTGTCCAGTAACCTCACAAAACCACCAGGCTACACTTTACATTTAATTTCTCACAGGTTATTGTTATACTTATAACCATTTTTTAAATAAGTGAATTCTAACAAAACGTTCAACAAATTGTCGAATATAGGATATACAAAATTTATTATTATTACAATTTAATTAGCATCAATTTTATAGTACTATAATTCTCTTCTGCACTAAAATATAAAAACCATGTAGAATTAATTCTAATGTACGTATTATGTAAGAATAAGTATATATGTACATGTTAATTAACAACATCAGATTTTAAAACATCACCAGACCCAAAGGAAAGATCCTACATTCCTATATTGGGGAACTTCCTTCTTTGAGCCCTTTTTTGTCAGGGAATTTTACTGTAACATACCCTGCGGTCATTTCCCAAATGCTTCTGACTAAGGTTAAGTAAAGTACTCAAATATTTTAATAAATAAATAAATAAATAAATAAATAAATAAACTTTTCCCTTAAATATTAGTCTAACAGTCATGCTCTTTCACCAGAGGGAATAAAGACAAATCCCCAGTTGGTTAGCCAGATGTTCAATGTTGAGCAACTGTCTGTAAAACCTGCCATTTCTCAGGAGATATACACAGATTGCATATATATATCATCTGTTCTCACCAACAGCAAAACAATATCCTAATGGTACATACGCATCCTGATGTAGCTGAGATGAAGCTCTCTCTTCCCATACTGAATAAATATTTAGAATCGTCTGTCTTACAAAACATGTATTGAATGCCCATACCTTTTTACGGTTTATTTATAGTTACTTTTACAATTACCACATTTCTTTAACAGTTATTTTTTTTAAATACCTAAGCCTCAGCAAATTCTATCTTACATTTTAACAAAATCCTCAAGTTCCATTTGAGGGAGTGTGAAATCAGAAAGGATTAACTTCTGTTTATTCGATCAGTCTGTTCCCTTTCAATAGTATTTTTCCAGCTTTTCTTCATAAAGTTCTACTTATCAACACAATATGATCCAAATCTGATTCGGAAACTTCTGTGTCATGGAAGCAATGCAGAGAGAGAAGCAGATGGAATAGATTAATTAGCCAATGTATATTTAAGTAGAAAGGTATTTATTTGCGTGAGTAGCCAGGGGCCATAATTAAGAGACAAAAAAAAGGGGAAAAAAGAAAAGGGAAAAAAAAACAAGGTACAGGGGGGTCATTCTTTTTTGGGAATACTGATGAAACCGGCATTTTCACAAGGAAGGAGCTATCAAGTTGCAACACAAAGTGGTTTCGGGGAATTATAAATAAATAAGGGTAAAACAGGCAATCTGGAGGAGAGGAAAGCTCTTTTTTGTTTACGGGCTGCTCAAGAGACCTGAAATGGACCCTCCAAATAAATAAATACAACCGCTACAGGAAGTTCAGCTGCTTCCCCTCAGGTCTAGTTTAGTTTTATTAGCTACAGTCCTGCAGAGATACTAAACAATGAGTGGTTCCCCTCCTCCCTTTTCAGCTGCCTGCACGTTCTCTGGATCAGTACGCCTCTACTCCAGACAGGTCACTAAAGGCCATAAACGTCCTCTCAGCGGAGACTACCTCCCTCAAGGTCCCACTAAAACAGCAAATTACCATAGTCCAACCCCCGATTTCACTCCTTATGAGGAATCGTTCTTTCACCTCAGGGGGTTTATAATGATTTTTAATAGCTGTAATGTTCACCCTAATGACTAGTCCTGTAGCTTGTTTGTTAATGTACAGCCTCTTGAGTGCAGGGAAGGTGGGAAGCACGAAAGAAGCAGGACAGGTGTGTTCATGTGCCGGTGTCGTTCGAAGGAGGGCACAGAGGGAACAGCTTGCTTTCAGCAGGGGTCCTACAGAAGGAGCAGGTGAAAAGCTATCCCCCCTGCACCTTTTCAACGATGTCTACCTGACACCACATTCAGAAGGAGGGGGTTAGGCAGGGGGAGCCCTGGCAGCATAGGAAATCAGGCGATAGAGATGAGAGCAAACATGCCATCTGGCCAAGGTTTCGATGGAAGCAAAGTCAGCAAAGTTTGCAGAGAGGCTGAGCCTCAGAGGTGTTAGCTAATAATGATGTCACACTCCTAAATGCACGAGGCTCTCATTATGTGTCCATTACGTGTTGCAAAAGAAGCAGTTTGCATTACATTTAAATACTCGTTAAAAAAAAGTAAAATAAATGTTTTGAAAAAAGGAGCAATTGAATAATTTGTAAAAAAAAAAAAGAAAAGAAAAAGAAAAAATACACAGTTTATCATATTTATAGAACAAACAATTCTCCCAATACTCACATGACGATTTGTGACATTGTTTAACATGATATAAATATAATTACTAGCCCACTCTACAAAGAGTACCCTCATATTTTATAATCTATGTTTATGCGCACAAAAAAATATGTATTAATATCTGGGCCAAAAAGAGTCAGGTTTTTACTTATACTTCAATTACACTTATGCACCAGCAGGTGGTACCAAATGCCAGAGTTCAATACTATACCCCTTAACACCCTAATCAACTGGCAAAGCATGTGCATGTGGTGGGTGAGAGTACACAAACATGACAGACAGTACCAGACAGTCAGCAAATAGGTCACCCAGGGTCTTCCAGCTGGAACAGATACAAGCTCAGACTGTCATTTATAGGCCTACTTAACCTGACCGTCTCCCTTTTTATTGGTTCTTAATGTTTAGGGATCGTTTTCATTCATTTCCACGGCTTCTCCCTACATTTCCTTCCAGCAGAGTCAAGGAGAAACGCATGAACTTAGAGGCCCGCTCATGCTTGTTTCCCTTCGCACCCCCTCCGTCCTCCCTCTATGCAGGGATATCTAATCTGCTCCATTAATGCTCCCAGTCGACCATCAGGGCTGGTCTCCTGCAGCCAGCTCATATTTCAGTCTCTCCTTCCCATGCTGCACCTGTGCCAATACCTGCGCCATACACACAAATGTCCCACAGAACTGTTATTGCAAACATGTGGAGAGTGGACAGATGTGGACAAGCACAGCTTGCCTGCGTTACTCATCGCACAACTAGACTAAAAAGAGTTTTCTTCAGTTTTTCATTTGGACAAAGCCACTTGTGAAAGAAATGATACCCCATTTACCATTTCAGGCAATAAGGACAATCTGACATGCCAGATTTGCCAGAAAGTGATATAAATGGAAGTAGATCGGCTTTGAGTTACGGGGGAAGCCCACCCAGGCACTGAGGGATGGAAACAATTAGGAGATACTTAGGTCCTGTGCTGACTGGTGGATGGCTTAGATCTGCAATGAAGAGGATCCCGACTGGCAGCACTGATTGCAAGAGGATGTCTCCACTTATAGAGACAATGGGTTCACCTTCTACCAGTCATGCTGGAGTATTCAAGCTCTGGCTGACACCCAGAAGGAAGATCTGTGATCAATATATGAATAGTTGCATGTCCACCAGTCAACTTCATAGCAGGACCCAAAAGATGCAAAAAAAAAAAAGAAGAAAAACTCAGTTAAAGAGGGTCATGTGTGCGCACTTTTCATAAATGCCTACCTATCGGATCTTCTACAACAAACGTTAAGCAGCAATAGAGGAATGTACTAATACAAGAACAACAGACAGATAACTAAAAACTTACAGACAGATGTTGAAGTAACTCACTATTAAACATCATCATTGCAATTTGCATTCACATGGAATACTACCTGCCATCACCGACATGCCAATTCCAAACAATGCACTTATGTGCTCCATAACCTCAGCATATTCCAGCTGTATCCCCTTTGCCCTCTAGCACTGCTAATGGAAGACTGCAGAACGAAAGCATCCAAGCCCTCTGCTAAAGCCTCCTTGCCAGCAACCTGGGCCACTAGGGGGCATACAGGATCCTGGATGTGTCAGGGCTACAGATGTGCTGCCAGCTTTGCCAGGGGTCACCTTGGAGAGGCCTGTGGCAGCTTGTCCCCGGATACATCTGGCTCTCCATTTAATCTGCCCACAGAGGGGAGAGCTTGAGAGCAAGCAAGGGAGGGAGGCAGCTATAGGAACACTCTGTCTCTCGTGTGTGAAGAGTACATGACCCAGAATTTACAGCCTGAATGTCTGTCACTTGACCGATTATATGAGGTTTGATGGAACACTGAGGCTCTCTTTTAATCTCGGCACACCTAAAACCCAGAATGTGTCCGTCTGAGAAACCCAGTGCTGCTTTTGTGTGTGGCAATGGAGATGCTGGCCTCTGGAGATGCCCCCGCCAGCTGCTAAGCTCCCCCAGCGTCAGGGGTCAGCAGCTCCCCTGTTGTAGGCATGTGTAACATAGCGACAGGCTTCTGTGGGTCATGGTGTGCCCTTTGCCGGACAGGAATAAGTAATGGGGTCTCTTTGCAAAGAAGGCACTGCTCTGAATCAACCTAATTAGAACTGGGTAGAGAGGGGTAAGGAGGATAGGACAAACTGGGGCTTAGAATTACTGCATGCAGCATATAAATTATGTGGCCACTAATTTAACATGGCGGTTGCAAATCCGGGTTGCACAACCGGACTGCAAAAGTATTTCTTTCATTCATTTAGTCGCTGTGTGATCACTGCTGAGATAAAACCCTTTCTGTCAGCCACTCCATTTTCATCTTCATTTAAGAAGACGTAAATAGTACCATAGTAATTTTTCCGCTTATTTGGGTAAACTGTGAACTACTGTAAGTGGTTGTGTGGATACATAGATGGCTTAATGTACCATGGGTACATCAGCATGGGTTTGAATCTCCTCCTTTCAGACAATACAATGCGCTTTCCAACACAGAGTTTATAAAAACTGTAAAGTTTACTAAAAACAACTCGAAAAACTTCAGTTCACTAACTCATCAGAGGCAACTGTGTTCCTTTCCGATATGACGAAATTCAGGCCTGATCTAACGTGAATCACTTGAGTTAAAGTCAAGATTTCCAGACACAGATGAGACCATGCTTTGTTTCTCAATAAGATGGCAGGCCTTGGTTTTTGTCTTATTAACTTTACGTGAGAGAAAATGAGAGCTTGGGTGAGGGGACAACCGTTTATTAGCTATTACAGGAACTTTTTTTTTTTTTTACTGGGTGTGTCTTATGATAGTGTTGTAAGTTTTTCATATAGTAGAGATTTTGTTGAGATTTCCTGCCAGGCTTATGTTCAAACAAAAGTATTTCAAAACTTTTGACTCGGTACACTGCAGGGGATCTTTCTCTCTCCCTCTATCTCTCGTCAGACACACGCACACATACACACACTGAAAGCTCTTTACACCCCTGAAGTAAAGAGTTACAGTTGGAATTATGCAGCCCTTCAAATACACAGTGAAATTTATAAATGTATTCTCTTTAGTGACATCTTGTCTTTCTCTCAATCTGACTCAGACAAACACACACACTCACTCCTGTCTTCACTAGCACCCAACAAACAAATACACTCATTATAAATCATCTATTATACTATAATCTTACCTAATCCTCTCCCTGACTATTATCATATTAAGTGACAAGCTTTACTTTATTTGCTGGAGTCACCATCCCATTAGTACGATTGACAAATAAGCTACAATTAATGTCATTCACCATAACCATATTAAAAACAGAAACTTCAAAATATTTACCAACTAATGCAAAAAAGATATTTAATTTAAAAAATTACCAGTTTGAAACTTATTTTCCAATAATACATTACTTTCTCTGATACTCTTTCTCTCTCTGTCACAAATCTACACGATGAGTTTAACCAGTTTAACCAGCTGTACACTCCTCAAATGCGATCCATATTCTACCACGCCTTTACCAATTTATGATTTAAACGTGGGGGCCCAAAGAGGATTTTTCTTTTCACATGACAGTTACTGTGGCACTTAAAGAGAAAGCACATGCTCATGGGATCTAGACAGTTAGCAGAACTGGCCTGAGGGTGTGTGGGGCCTTAGCAAGATCTTAAGAAGGGGCAAATATGTCTGACACGAAAATAAAATCAGTTTTTAACCAGTTGGTTGTAAGCCAGCTAACAACTTAGAATGAAACCCAGGCTCTGTTATAGTATTGGTTTTTCAGTCTATTTGACTAATGCCCATCATTCCCTCATGGAATATCCATTAAGGGTCATTACATGACTTTATAATAGAGAAACTTCTACTGTAACTCTTATAATAGAAAAACTACTTCACTCAATCCACACTTAACACTGTTCGCAGAAGCCAAGTTCCAAACAACACAGGAACAGAAAACAATCATTTCAAACAAATAAATAGATTAATGTATTTATTTATCATTTAATTAATAAAAATAAAAAAATTAATAAAAGCACAAGGTCAGAGCTTTATACGTACATAAACCATGCCTTGTGCCCTGTGGAAATGGAAATAAAATGTATAAACATACAGCTTTACAAACTCTACTTCAGACTGATAAATGGTCATACACAGCTTAAGTAACGTGCTGGAAAAGACACCGTGAGCCACCCTTGATAACAACCTGTGAAAGGTTAATGTGGGAAACTTAATGCGAGACTCGATCAAATGTTTAAATATATATGCTAATAATCCAAAATGGTAAAAGTTTGTAGATCATTTTGTGAGATATTTTGGAGCAGGTGAGTGTGGACTGGAGGAGTTAATAGCACTGGCCAAGTTCCAGTGATAGCAGCAAAGCCCCACACCCACAAACACACACCACACATACACCCCTTCTGCCTCCCCATCATCGGCGACTGACACCTTTTTTTTGGCAGCAGAGTGGCGGGTGGCTCAAGACCAAGAGGGCTATAGAGAAAAAAGGATCACTTCTCACCACCACCACTATCCCCCCCCAACACACACAAATACACACACACACACACACGCTCAAGTACACTCCTCCAAATACCAGATGGTGTTTTTGGAATCTGTTTCCATTTTTTTCCACGTCTATTAAAAAAATGACAACTCCCAAGGAACACACATTATGCATACTTGCATACAAATTCACACACCTCATTTAAAACACAGCATACACGTTCATGAAAGAATGGATATCAACTAAGACATGACAGCTAGTACTTTACAAACAAACAGTGATGATTGTGGATTGGAATAGAAGGAGAGAGAAGACAATAAAATTATAGCGTAAAAAAAAAAAAACTGTGTGGATCCTGCAGTGCTGTGTCCATAACTGTCTGAAGAAGCTGCCATAGGTGGCATAGTGCCATGGCATAGAACATGCCATGCTGTAATGGAGCTTCTGTTGATTTTAAACTCCATCATAATGATTGACCTATTAACCTTTTAAACACCAGGCATGCAAACCTGCTAAATTTCGTGCTTTGGCTTCTATACTAAATAAAATTTTAATTCACAATTATATTTAATCAATCAGCTTCCCTAAACTTGAAGACTAGGCAGGGCAGTGTCAGCTGTGAAAGTATAAAAGTTTGACAATGAGCAATTCTACGACTGCAGAGCTGAGACAACACATCTCTCTTCTCATAAGCTCTCTATCACAGAGAGCATCTTCACTTTCATTGTTCCGAACAAGACAAGCTATACAGAGCACCAGGCCGAGCCCAAAGAGCCAGCTGTCTTGGCTGGTAGCCATGTTTCTCTCGGGAGAGCCCGAAGAAAGCAGGATAGGAAGATAGAGCTAGAGAATCAGTGAAGGGGGGGGGGGGGGTATCCTGCCGAGAGTGGCGTTCCTTACAGAGCCATGCCAGGAATAGAAAGAGGTCCTTTTTCTCACACAGTGACCCCTGACCCGCTCCAGACAGCAAGGATTTCACACGCATCTTTTCCACACAATTGATCCCTTCATACCACAGCACAGACACAGAGTGCCGCTGAGATGGCAGAAGGTAAAAGTGCCACAGAGGAAAAGAGACAGACATCAAGGAAAAAAAAGAAAAAAAAACGGAGGTCCTGAACTAACTGGCTGCTATCTCATGAGATTCACTGTCCACATAGACGCTGAGCACGTTTCACCCGTAAACAAACTCTGCTTTCAGTGGGCCAACAATATTTTCTTGTTCTTTACTGCATCACCTGCGTTTATTTACATGACGCAGAGGTTCAGCTGTAGATGAGTGCAGAAGTGTGTTGTTTGCTGTCTCTCTGGAGATTTCCAATCTATATACTTACTTTAGATAATTTCATAATTAGTTATAAAATGACAAACACAAACAGAAAAACAGGTACATTAGTCACACAAAATATTAACAGTTCATGCAGCTAGAATGCAGACCAATCAAAATCGCACTACATATAACAACATGAAAATCTCAGTTCAGTTCATGTGCATTCAGTTTCATTATAAATAAACAAAGGGATTGCTAACACTGCCTGCTATTACAATTAATAAAAGGATGAATAAATTGTGCATTGGTATTAAATGTTGTTCCTTTCTCATGAATACTGAACTTTATGTTTCACATATATTTTTATATTTATTGAAGTGTGCGCAAAAACGAATTAAGCAGCTTAATTCAACAAAATTAAAATAAGTAAAAAATTTCGTCCATCCGCGCAGACAGTGTGTTTACTGGGTTTAATGATTCATTCCATACTACACTGATGCAAAATGCTGTCTCTGTGACAAATGCACATTACATTAGCCAAAAAACAGGAATGTTTGTTTTTAACATCAGAACATTTGCATTATCCAGAGTGACTGAGACACTTTTTCTCCAGCATTCTTATCATTTTTATGTAGTTTACAGGGTGCACGCAATATCTGCCTCTAAATCATTCTTTAATGCTACATTCTAATCTCAGCAGAAATGTATTAATGTTTTTCAAACCATCAGTCTTTAAAGAAAACTGAATAAAGGTGCGTTCGTCTTTTGTGTGTGAAATTCTGAATTTGAATTAAGCCAGTTTGTCCTCGAAAGCACTAGAAAATGTAAAACATGATTGTTATAAGTTTGCAGTTAGCATCTTGAATGAGCTCCAAATTTCATCTTCCTCACTTCCTCTGTTTTTAACACAGAGCGAAGTCCAAATCTGATTTCTGTTCCTTCAAATTACCTTGTTCACGAGCCAACACAATAATGTGCCAACTAAGATGTGCTTCACAGCACATTTAAATTCAGCCTCATCAATATTCTTACAAAATGGATGAGGAATTATAATATTAATTTGTATGGCGATGCAAGACATAACCAATTTCCAGTGAGGGAACCACAGATGCTGGACTGCTGAAGCTGCTCTTTCCCTCTCTGCTTAGATATATATCGTAACATAAAATGGGCAAAAACACCCTCGGGCACCAGTTTCTCAACAACAACAACAAAAAAAAACTTACGGATATTAAAGCCTGAGCTTAAAGTCTCCCAGAATTTCTACCCGAAAGTGAAAGAGAAACATATGGACTATGGAATCGGAAAAGGATATAAGATAAATTTACGACACTCTGTATTAAGAATAGGACAAAAAAAATATTAGTATGACAACCAACAGTCAAAAATAAATAAAGTAATAAATAAATATAACTCACATATTCACTGAAAAACTGGGAGCAGTCAAGGTTTTAAAATAAATAGATTTTAGCATTTGTGGTGCAAAAAAAAATTATACAGCATTTTAGCTATTAATAATTAATTGTGGAAAATCTTCCGTATTAAGCAGACAGTTTTTTTTTATATAAAGTGTCCTCACTGCACTGCTAAAATAATCTGAATGACCAATCCCAACTCATTCTTTTACAAGTCTAAACTGCACTTTTAGACATGTTGCTCTGTCACTCATTGACAAATTAATTCTGACTCCATCAGGCGAGTGATGAGTCACCCAGGGTAGGTAATACGGCACACATTAACAAATTGAGTCTGACTGTGAGCTCAGTGTGTGTTCATCACTCCCACACCGAGCAGAAACCCTGATGTGGAGGTGTGTGTGTGTGTGTGTGTGTGTGTGTGTGTGTGTGTGTGTGTGTGTGTGTGTGTGTGAGCAGGCTGGAGATGCTGCTCTGCCTGCAGCGCCTGAGGCTGTAGGTCCCTCAGCACACAGACACCATGAGGGAGCAAGCGGAGCTCAGGAAGTTCAAGCAGACAATTTTAATCCTCCAATTTCCTCCTCTCTAATCATTTCTCCCTTAGTCCATGGCGAAGGGCAAATTAGAAACATCTTCCACTCGACAGGACAAGAACACACAGTAAAACTTCATGCACAGCCAGCCAGCAGTAAAAGCACAGGCGGGTTAGGTTAAAAAACAGAAATCTGCCATATGATGACCATATCGGCTTTGGGGATTGTTTGAACTGGATGGGTTTTCATGTTAGAGATTTGGGGGGGAGGGGGGGGGGGTTTAACCAAAAAAAGTTGTGTTCTAGCTTCAAACATTTGAAGTGACAAAATAGAGTATTGGCTAAAAAGACATATTAAACAAATAAATAATGTCTAATTGTTTCCAGCACCTAATGAACCTTTTAGGATCATTAAGTTACAACATATGCCTTTGTTTCATTTAATGTGTCCTTAAACTTTCATGTTAACAAATCCGTACAACAACAAACGAAATGCTTCAGTCAATTAGTGATTGATCAAATTAGTGGGAATTTAGATTATAGACTTTCTTTTGGTTTTTGAGATTGCTCGGAATGAATTAAGAAAATAAAACCATGACGCTGAAACTTACAATGAATAAGTTATCCTCGCTAATACAAAGTCAAATAAGCACTACCTTGGCATGTTAGCAGAGTAATTTAACCGAGTAAAATATTCAAAATAAGATTGTTTCTATAACTAAATTACTAAACTTCTTCTATACAAAGAAGTTACAAGAGAGATCTAAACACATGGCTGATATTATTGCTAGAAGCACATGGTATTCACTCACGTATAAAAATCAACTCTTACACACACACACACACACACACACACACACACACACACACACTTATTACACACTTTGCCTTTTAGGGAAAACCGATTAATGACAAGCAGATTATATGAGCAGCACATATATGAAAAACAAAATCTCATTAAGCAATGGAGGATCGATGTTTTGATGAATGTTTTTTAGTGCAATGGTCAACGCTGAGCACTAATAATCTAGGACACTCTCCATCGCTATCACCTCAAAGCACTTCAGGGGACAATCAGGGTCGACTGCAACGGCTCATTCTCTAAAGTCAGGTATTAGAATAAAGATCTGATTTGATTTTAACTGCACATATACTGACACACATTAAATTTTACACTTGAGTTCCTTACGATAACTAAACTCTGCATAGACATACTGAAGATTTACTTAACATTACATTTAATTATACACTGTAAGATCATATTTAAAATGTTAATGGAATGAGTGTAGAACAAGTAGTTGTAAATAAAAAAGGCATGTTTTTTATAATAGCAAAGAGAAAGTGTCTATTTCTAGGATTATTGTCAAACTAAACAGAGATGCTATTTTGAAAGTTTAAAAAGGCAAGAAATATTTACAATGCCAATCCAATCACTAAATTAAACTATATGATCATATATTGATCTTTTTCTAAAACATAAAGTGTAGTATGCAAATTGACTCATAATGGATATTGAATTATAATGATAATTAAATCTTTAAATGAACATTTTGAAATGCACTAAACAAAAACTGAACAATCAATAATCTTTAAATAAATAAATAAAAACTTAAACCCACAAGTCCATAAAACAAATCTAGAAGAATAAATTATGAATTATTATGAAATAATAATAAGAAGAAGAAGAAGAAGAAAAAACACAGAAAATAAACTACAAAATTTTAAATGTAAAAAAAAACATTTGCCTAGTTTTGAAATAATAATTACATTACAATTGATGATTGTACTCAATAGCTATTAAATCAATACTTATTTGGAGCTAACTATGAGTTGAATTAAAACATACAATAAACTTATAAATGATAAAACAGCAATTAAACATTTAAAACATTATATATAAATTCATATAAGCAAAATAATATCATTATGTCTTCATCAATCCTGGACAGAAATTTAAATAAATGTAATACTCCAATTAAAAATTAACTACCTGTACATAACTGCACTTCCGTGTAAATTAATCAACCACCGTAAAAATGGGATCGTTTGTTGCTTCAAAACAATACTAAACTTATAAACAGATAAAAACTAACTTGTCAACTATTTGAAAATTGTCTAAATAAAACCTAATTTAAACATATTAAAGTTATAATATATTTACTTATGTCTGCTAATATATTAATTATGATACTTTCTATTTTCTGCTGTAAATTGTTTTTAAAGCACTATCAAAGTTATACAACCCGGCGATCATTTTTATGCTCAAAATATATTATTATTTTAATTTTGAGAATATCTGGCTCATTATAGATGCAGAGCTTTACACCTTTTTTAGATTAATTATAACACACACTTCATCATTTTATTCAAAGAATTGTTTTCCTGATTATTACAAAAGTAATAATAATTTCATTAATTTCTCAATTTTAATAAAAATATAAATTTAAATATAAATCTTTAAAACTCACTAAAACTTAAAGCTGTCACATGAAAATGGAGATTAGAGATTCCTGCTTGCAGGCTCGCATTCCCGCACTGCCGGTGTCCGGCTCTGGCCCCAGAGCAAGCCACAATGGATAATTTCTGCGCATCACCACCCCCCCGTTCCACAAAAACATCCACCAAGTAACCACTAAAGCTTCCCATCAGACACCATAGTGTAACATTTCCATTCCTTAATCTAGACGGTTTCCTTCACCAGTTGTAAAACGAGCTGGGAACTGGACTGCGGTTTCTCTCATGCTCTCTCCCCAGCGCCCCACGCAAATTCATGCAGCAGAGCCGCTGTGGAGCGAGAAGCCTGGATCAGCCTGCAACAGGGGGAGAGAGTGAGTAAGGGGGAGTCTCGGGCTGAGTTCTGGAGTTCATAACCGTCTGTGAAAGGAATAATATAGCTATTGTGTTCTCACAACATAATCATCTTTTTATTGAAGCCGCCAAAGAAACTCTGCTCCCCCCACAAAGTTGGAGGCATCACACCGGCACTACAAGAAATAATAATAATCATCATCATTATGGTAAAATAGATAGCAATAATAAAGATAATAGCACTGGGCTATCATCATGCCTGGGTTTTTTTAAAACTCTTTCATCCACCCCAACTGGGCTTGTATCAGCCAGCCACAATGGGCTATTGTGAATCCCTGCCCTTCCTCATTTCACTGCAAAATCCGCTAAACGCTTTTCTTTTTTTCTCCTCTCTGCCACTCTTCCACTTTCACCTCTCGTCAGTTCTACTGAAACGACAAGGATGTCAAAGGTTGCCTGGCCCCACTGCCCACGACAAGCAAGTTAATCAGCCGGACTCATCCCAGGGCTCTTTGGGAGCTTTTTTTTTTCTTTTCTTGCTTTAATTGCAGAAGCAGAGTGTCAAAGCTCAGGAGCAGCGCCCCACCGCATGTCCACACACCACGCTGATCGATCGTGCACGCACACTAACTCAGTGTAAACAAGGGATCACGGCGAATACATGCAGCTCTTTTTTCCTTGTTAGAAGTCATATCATGTGGAACTTTTCCTGTGTCGAGTTAAAGCAGAAGGAGAACACACATGGGAGCAGCTTCCTCACACGGAGTGACAGCGGAGGAGTTGAGAAAGGAGACGAAAGCGGAGGAATTAACTATATCTTATGCAAAAGTGGTAAAAGTACTTATCGTAGCAAGGACATCTTCTTCTAAATTTCATGTAGCTTAAGAAAAACAGGAGTTTAGAGAGAACGGGTATGGACAAACTTCGCGTTAAGTTCATCTTCAAATCTTCAGCTCGGTGGACAATGAGGACAACATTAAAGAAAACAAAAAAGAGGATGAAAGTCACAGGACCAACAGTGCACCATTATCTGAATGTAAGGCAAGCAAACAATACAAAAACAAAGCATTCATTACGAGCAACTGAATGTGAAGCAGAAAAGGAATTTTCACAAAACAAAGATGTTTTTGTGTCTTTCTTTTTGCATGTGCAAGAAAGGGAGGGAAGTTTTGTCCCTCAAAAAAGAGGGGAAAGAAGAAAGAGGAAGAAAAAAAAAACTGCTTTGGCTCCTGCCAACTTACCATCCACCAAGTCCTGGCCGAGATGTCGTAGCAGAGCTGCCATTTGATGGAGCCTTCTGAGGTTTTAGCTGCCATTACGCTGTCAGCAAGCTTCATCTGATGCTAGTGCACTCACCGGAGATAAGACACCTAATTGAGAAAACATTTGCACTGGCATGTTGGGCAACATGTAGCCCGCTCCATACCATATGGAATCATGGGTAAAAAAAAAAAATCCCTGACAATGAACCAATCTCGCGCAGACCCCGTGGCAAGGTGAGCGGCAGTCATCTGCTCACAGAGCGAGCTGTCCTTAAAAAAAAATAACACCAGAATGACGAGCCTACATCACTGAGAGCCTCGGGTCCTTGGTCTTTTTTCTTCTTTTATTAGGGATTTTTCTTTATTGATATCAGCATCCTCATCATCACTACTATTCAGCTCACTTAGATCTGTACAAGTTCTTCTTTTTCTCCTTCTTTCAACTCTTTTTTTTGGAGGAGTGGAGAGATTTAATAGGACAGAGTCAGGTAGAGGGAGTGAGGGCAGCGGACTAAAGCGCCACAGGCTATTAGCCTGAAATTTCTGCTGGACAGATGGAACTGCTTAAAGACTATCATGCAATGTTTTGTTTTTGAGCTTTTCCCCATTTACGTTCTGTTTTCTGGCAAGAGTCTATTTTGTAACAAATTTACTTACAATGCTCAGGAAATATATTTGCACACAAATGTCATGGATATTCACTGCTGAGCATTTGCAAATGACTTGTATTTCAAGTTAAATATGAGCACAGAGGAAAGATCAATGCAAGAGAGAGAGGGAGTAAGCACTGACCATGAGATTATTTCCAACTACGTTTCTTTTACCTACTTGATGTTATGGTGTAAACTACTGTAAGTGACAGCTTTCTTATCTAGGAGACTTATACACAACATCCAAGTCAAGTTAATTTTATTGCAATATATTTGAAATGTGCCACCATAACACAAAACTGTTAGATGCTTTTTATTTAATATAGCAAATTTTTCTGTGCGCTCAAGTGTACCTCACCGACATCATGCAGGAGATTATGAGTGCTGTGGTCAAGCCTGGTGCAGCTCAGGTTGCTGAGCGAGGGGAATACCTGAGCCAGGGGCAGGAGAGAGAGCTCCAGCATCAAACAGTTCTCCTATTGTGACCTAGCCTAAGGAATGTGATTTGGGCTGAGATACAGAAAGACCTGTTCTCTGGTACGCTTAAGAGGGTACACAGCTTTCATTAATTCTATACCAAAAAGTTACAAGGACGGAAGTACTTGGGTCGGTTCCCGAGAGAACATAAAATCCATGTTCGTTACCAGAAACAGGCTTTTATTTGCTTTTATTTTACAAGACTAAAGCGCAACAATATGTACTTCAAGTTTATTAGGTATACCCACCCAGTATTTACTGTCAGAAGTACCTAATAAACTGTCAAAGTAAATTATTATAAAGGATATTAATATAAAGGATATATTATTTGTTGATCCTTTTGCCACATTTAATTATGTATAATGTTACTGCATTACTATAACATTTTAATTACATTTCAAGCATGAATACAAGATGATCTACTAAAAATTCAAATGTGTTTTAGCACAAAATGAAAATCCCTTAAAACTGTTGTCAGGTTTTAAATCCTGCATTTGCAGAAGCCAGTTTGTCAGTTAAAGCATTAATTCTATCTGATACATGTAGAAGTCTTGCTATGACACCAGACACAATCCCAGACTAGAAACATAGTTATGGCATTTTGAGTAAAAATAATTAACTACATACATTTTTTCTCAATGGTGACCAGGCTCCAGAAATACTCACATCCACCCTGGACTAACTGGACTAAACAAGCACTAAATGAATGTAATTATAGCCCCTTTATGACAGATTTGGACAAAGCTTTCCTAATTAGGGTCTTTTTTAAAGCTTCGTTAACAAGAGCTATTGCACTGGACAAGTCATAGTTATTTCAATGAAATAGAAATATAGATAAACATATTCATATTTTCAGAAATCCGAAAACAATTTTGCAGAAAACATACTTCGCTTTTATGGTACAGTATGCGCTCAATCCAATATTTTAAATTCAGACCAAAACACCAAAGACAAAGTGTACATTCTGTAGTTTTCTAAACTTTAATGTTCCTTCATCACCCAGTAGAAGGCACTCTTGCACCATTTTCACTTGCTGTGCATTCAGATTCAGGTAAAAAGATGCCTATCAAGAGTCTATCGGCTCACCTTTGCTGTCTCCGTCCTGCAGACTGCTTCATCTCAACAAGAAATAGGGAATGTGCCTCTGTGCTATGATCTAATCAGAAGAAATAAGAAAATATAGTCAGAATAATAAAACTATATACAGAGCCTTTGGAAACTACAACTATTACTCAAAACTTAACACATTTATTCCTCAAAGTTCACTCATAGCTATATTATCAAGTATTCACAAATCATAAATACAATTTGATTTTAAAAAGTTTCACTGTAAAATATTCACACAATGCAGAATGCTGAAATTGCTTTGGAAAATTCAACGTATTTTTTTTAATCTATTCATAAATTCCATAACTAAACTGAATGTATGTAAGTTCCTAACTAAGTTCCTCTTCCTAATCATAGTCTCATTTAAAATGCCTCAAAAACTATTGTTCACATCTGTTTTCATTTCTTTTTCTTTGGCACCGCATTACCTTCTCAGCAGGAAAGCATGGTGCCAGTTGTCTCAGTCCAAACCACATTAAAATACCCCCCCCCCCCCCAAACCTTTTTTTTAGTTTATATATTACATAGTGTCTGATATATTGCAGTACAATAAAATTATGAACTTTTGATTCAAATTTATTCAAATTCAGTAACTGAGGGGTAGTCACATACAAGTCACTCTGTCCATACAAAAAATATTAATCCCAGCAGCACTTCCTAAGTACAAAACAAGCAGATCAGACTTTTAAGGGGATTCAAAAATACTATAGGCTGAGATTGGATTCCCAGTTACTTCTTTAGAAAAAATTTTTGTTCCCTCCATGCATTTTACCTCTCCGATTGCTGACAGATGCCATTTGTTACAGATGATTAAACTGTAAAGGGATCTGCGTGCAGCAAAATAAATGTCTTCAACATTTGCGTCCGTGTCAACATCCATATCACAAGGTATGAATGTTACTTAAACAATGTCTTTGGACCATGAGAGCAAGAAAGCATCCAGTGTCTGTCAAGCTTCTGAGACGTTAATGAGCCATGTGCAACAATTATTCTGATGTGAACATTTGGGTGAATTGCAACAATCACATAAACAGCCATTTTTCCACGTTCGGGTAATTTGCTTGTGCACAGACATCAGGAATCTGCCTAGGATGTTTTTTTTTTCTGGTGTTGTTGTTGTTGTTTTTGTTGTTGTTGTAGAAAATGCAGAGTGAAAAAAGGTAATGGAGACCTGCTGCAAGTGTGCTCCTGCGATTAGAAACACACCATGCAGCTTCAGAGTGTTTCAAAATCTTTCAATTTGCCCGAGGAAAACATTCACAATAACAAGCCCATTGTTTTCAAAAATAAGCAAAAAATTGAAAAGTCTGTCTGGAATCAAGCAGAATGAAATCCAGAGTAATCTTTGCTTTATCCAAGTAAATGGTTAAACAGATAAAGATGAACTCAAGACACAAAAAAATCTAAATGCAGGATATGCTAAATATCAGTTGTCTTAAAGTAGCATAAAACACAGTTAAATCGAATAGTATGTCAGCCTGAAATCTTCTTAAGATGTACAAATGAGAATTTTGATGAAAGACGATAAATCTGGTTTTCTTCATGATAGATAACTATGGATGTGCAGTGTGTGCCATTAAACTGAATAGTAGGTCTGTCTGCGAAGTGCCAGCAGGCAGCAGTCTTACACCAAGAGGCTGGCAGAGATAAGGAAGAGGCGAAGGAGAGCGAAGAGAAGAGGTTTGAGCCCTGGCCATAAGTACCATCTGCTCTCACTGCATAGACTTTGCCAAGGCGTGCACAAATTCACTCTTTTACCAGGGACAGTTTGGTGAGGACACAACACATTCATTACCCTTGGACTCCAGTAAAAAGAGGGTGTTGATAAATGTCCTCAAAACCATACTGTTTTCTTAATTATGTCTGACATGTAAATAAAACTCTGAAACAATTACCTAGGCAACAACAGATTAATAACTTGCTGGCAGGTAACCTCTTTCAGGACATCCCTGACTGTCCTTCAATGCTTTTTTATACTCAATGACCTTTAAAGCAATATTAATGGATCTTTAGAAATCGTTCATCACTTTTCTAAGCAGCAAACTTACTAACAAAGTGTAGAGGCTCAAAAAATGATCTTAAAGGTTTAATTTTTTTGTGTGAACATGAAAATGGGATGCATGTTTCCTCAGAAAAGCCCTGTAGATATTTGGAATGGCAGCCAAATGCCGCTGAGGTATGCCAAATGCCACAGTGTTACATCCTCCCCCCAAAATAAGATGTGCTGCCATTCTAAAATTTATGGTGTTAGACAGTTTTGTAGCGTGTAACCCTGAGACTTGCCGGCTGCACTGCTGTCCATCTTGGCACATCAGAGTGAATCAGAGAGAACGGCAAAGAGCGGTGGCCAAATCTGTCACATTGATGTCCTGTGTCAGCCAGCAGCATCCCACGCACTGTTCCCTTGACCTTCATCACACTAAACACTAGCCCACCACTCTCGCTATTTTACTTCCACCCATCTGCCCTTTAGCGTGCCATACTTCACACTTTTAATATTCAACAAAAAGCCTGACATCCCACTGGGATTAATGAAAGTATAATTAAATATAGCATACATTATACACAATGTAGTCTCAATCTGCTGAAATATATATACATAAATATATGTACACATACAGTACATACACACTTAAAGTATTACAAACAAAAAAAGTTAAATTAACTATACAGGACTACAAGGCACAGATACATCATCATTATTTATGAGTTATTAGAATCAATGTTGTACTGTACAATTTACTGAGAAACTGGGCTTTTTATTTTATTGTTCATTTAAAATTTTAATATCAAATTTGAATTCCAAATTTATGATTTATTTATTCGGTAACACCCTGTACTTTAACTGAATTTGGTTTCAATGGTCAAATACCAGTGTTTATGTGCATGTTTTTTCACAACCTCTAAAATGAACTATACTACAGCAACCTCATACAGTTGAAGAAACGGCTGAAGAAAGTGTTATAGTATCGCCAATATAATAAACCGCAGATTGTGTAGGCTGCAAGCTTAATGTACAGGTCTCTGACAATCAAATAAAAAAAAAAAGAGTGCGCGATGACAAACTTTTAATTTCTTTAATTATGCACAAACATTATGAACACAGAAAAGCATTTTGTATTACATATTGAATATATTTACATATTCCATTAAACTAAATTTTATGATCCAAAAAAATATTCATCATGTGAGTGTTTAAGAAAGATAAGGACATTGTTAAATGAGTTCATTATCATTTTAATGCCTAGATTTCCACGTGCTTTGTTTAGAGCAGAATCATCTGTATAAATTTGAACGTTCAGGTTTACATAGTCTTTAACATAATCTTACCAGTTACACAGTTGTATAAATATTTTAATACTAAATTTATTTTTGATACAGTTAAATTTAGTATTAAAATATATAATATATATGAGATATTAATAATAATATCATGTTATTATAATAACATAATCTATCCAGCCAAAAAAAATTATATACTTCAGCAAAAGAAAAATAGGGTGATGTATATACATCATCCTATTTTTTTTTTCCTGAAGTAGGTATCTTTTTTTTTTTTTAGCTGGGTAGATTATATTATACATCATCCTATTTTTCTTTTCCTGAAGTAGGTATATAGTTTTTTTGGCTGGATAGATAGATAGATAGATAGATAGATAGATAGATTGTCTCATTTAATTTACAAATTGTGAAGCCCTTTCCTGAACAGAAATACCATCAAGTCTATTTTTAGAAAAACTGAAATCTGTCTCTACATATTGTAAATAATCAAGTCTGTACCTCTGACTTGTGTGGAGACTATGTAGCTTACAAAATACCTCTCAAAAGAGATTGTCAAAACTATCAGACTACTTTTATAAAATAAAAAAAGATAAATAAAAAGATGTAATAAAATGTTCCATATGATTTTTTTCCCCAAACCCATAGATCATTGTAAAGTACAAATTACAAAGATGTTTATCAAATGTTTATCCAAAGGGGCTGCTTTTGATTCTGAGTCTGGTACTGTTTCAGAGAAACAAATGTTTTTTACAACAAATGTATTCCGTTAAAATACAATAAGCACACAGATGATACCGGGCTACACTTACAAAAATACTACCTCGTAGAGAATATGTGTTGTATGTGGGGTGTGAAAAATAACCAAAAATAAATGAACAACAGTCAACAAATCATGCTAACTGCAAAATACAACTGACTCGTCGATAAATTGAAGAAACTGTGTTTACATACCATTTGATGGCAATACCGAGTGTTCAGTGAACCGGATCACCAATAAGAGCCGACACTTTGCCTTCCAAACTGCTTATATCCTGTTTATTTCAAACTGGACTTGACAGCAGTACGTTTACCACATTTTATAGGTTGAAAATAAGACAATATGGAAACATGAGTAAATTACACTGCAAGAGTAACCTGCCGCAAATACAAGAACCGACTCGCAAAGTTCACTTAAAAGACCCGAGTTCAAGAATCGATTTAAAGTGCCGACACGTTTGCGGTTAGCGGTTAAATATCAGGTGATATTAATTATACAAAAATGTAATTCAGTTGAAACAGAATTTAAAAACGTGTTACTAAAATACTTTCACACAAATACATATGTGAATATATACATATAAAACTATCCAGTTAGCTAACTGTTAGCCTACAGGCAGCAAAATTAGGCATATAATTAGCTGAAAGTTACTTATTGTGAGCTGTTTTTAAGTTTAACTAAATGTTTCAGGGTCGAGAATTATTATAGGGGCTGTAACAGAGGTAACAAGGTGTCGAGAGAATATTTTACCTTGATAGAGTAACTTGTCGTGGTGTTACCTAGCCTTCTTCCACTTATCTCCAGGGTTCAGAAGGAAGCTAACGTAAATTAACGGCTCCTCTCCCTCGCATTTACACAGATGAATCGATTTTGAAACCAACTTTATCGTTACTGAATTACTTCTGATCATCAACACTATATATACTTATCATCTCACGTTGTTTTCCTCCTCTAAATTCTTATTGGTAACATTTAGGTTTAGATAAATTGTTAGAAACCAAATGAAAAGAGTGTAAGCGCTGAAAGTGCACTGTACGCATTCAGATCAGTAACTTATAGTGTATATATATATATAACAGACTACAACATGGATATAAAAACAATCCTCTAAATAATAGGTGTGCAATAATATTCCTTCTATTTTTTGGAGTTGTGGTGCTTTTTTCTCCAGAATATTCTACTCACCACTCACTCATCGTCTATACCTCTTTTTCCTGTATACAGGGTCGCAGGGGGCCTGAAGCCCTTCCCAGAAGACTTAGGGCATGAGGTGGGGCACACCCTGGACAGGGTGCCAGTGGATCACAGAGCACACAGACTCACATTCACACACTACAGGTAATTTGGGAATGCCTGTGGGAAGAAACCGGAGTACCACGGGAGAACACGCAAGCTCCATCCACACAGCCCCCGAGGTAGGAATCAAACCCTCGACCCTGGATGTGCGAGGCAACCGTGCTAAGCATTACCCCACTGTGCTGTACAGAACTTTATACTCACACATAAATTCCAAGTTCACAATATGATGCTTTTCACGTTATAATGTTTATATAAGGATAATCTGAATATATATTTAATGTTACCCTAATGACGAATTTTTAGGAAGAAACCTTGAGAGAAACCAGGAACCTATCCTAATTTGGAAATCACCAGATAAAATTATCTCATTATAAAACATATCAAATAACTGTATTTTATAATTGTATATTATATAGCCAAGTTTATGAGCAGTCCTAAAGCTATCAATGGAAGACTGTAATGTAATGAATGTAATGTCATCCTTGTGTAATGTCATCCTTTTGCAGCAGCAATTGATTTTCAATTGACAAAAACTAAAGTTAGGATAAGTGGTAACTTGGGAGAGCCTTGTGTAGCTCAATACAGAGAGAAAGAGAGTGAGAGAGAATGGGGAAGAAAAATTGTGGGAAGAAAAGAGGGTACACAGATTCTTCGATAGAGTCTTGTCCTTAAATAGATTAATAGAATGCAAATAGTGCAGGGACTCTAGGAAGACTAGTTATAATAAATAAATAAATACATACATACATACATACATACATACATACATAAATAAATGAAATGGCAAACAAATAAGACAGGGGACTACTGATGATGATCTTTTGCAAAATAATCTAGAGATATTTCTAACTCTTACACTGATACTGTATACTGTAGGTACAGTATAATCATTAATTTCATTGGTATTGTACAGGTATATTCATGCAGTAAATATGTTAGTAAATGATCTGAAATATTTTCCATACATTATATAATTACATTTAGACATCTGCTCAGGTTTCTAGTTTATTAATTGGGCTAAGTGTATAACCCTTTTTCTTGGGTTGTACATGACAGAAAACCAAAAAAGTAAGGGTTACTACAGGCTATGTGGTATTTAGTCCTCTGGCTCTATTGCAATTCTGATTTGTTTGGCCCAAGTTCTGATCATAGAAAACAATGTTTCTGCAGCATATTTTTGTATCGCTGCTTAACATAATTAATTTAATCTGCCTACAGTAAGGCTCAGTGCTCGCATGCCTTCTGCCACTGTTAATCACATCTGTGTGCTAACTGTGATAATGATAATGGCTGGACACAGCGAGACCGTGCATTTAATCTGTAATATTGCAGTGGGCTGAATAGGAAAGCATTGCAATCAGAATATTCAGCTCTTACTTTTTGACACTTTAGAATGTAAATATAATAATGGCAGAACTAGAGTTGAATTAAAATTTTTGTGTTCAAATATTTTCAGTTAATGGAATCATACCACATAAACTAAAGACAAAAAAATTATCAATCATCTAATATTAGGCACTCTTTGAAAAAATATTTTTTAATTATAGCCTTGCTTTTGTGTACACTTTGTGTTTACAAAAGGACGTTGATTTTGTCCTGAATTGGACAGACATTTTTTATAGCAGAAACAGACTGCAGTGGAAACATATGTTCAGCAAACCCTAGCAGATGTCCATCTTAGGGCTAAAGCTTAAACCCAGTGCAAGCATGTGAACATTAGCAAGTCCTTTATGTTAGAGTGCCATGGGCATACATTATTCTCATTCTAACATGTCTGTCTTGCTTCAGGCATTTAATATTTGTGCAAATTTCAGATTGTCAACAGACATTCTGAATTATGTACAGTGCTCCTTTGAAAGGATTAAAGATACATTAATTGTGATAGTTTCCAACAAATACTGAAATCATGATCAGCATTATTGTTACCATTATCAACCATATATGTGACTCTGTATGTAAAAACTCAACTAAAGTAATTTTTGGTGATTCACTATTTTCTTAAAATAAAATAAAAAACATTCTACAGATGATTTTATATAGAAAACATTGAATCAGAAAAAAATACTTTAGATGTTTTTTTACATACAGGGTCACAAATTGTCAAGTGTTGTGAGAATATGACGATAAAAAATAATTACTTTTGTGATTTGATCTATTTGTTAAGCTTTTCATCCACATTTTGAATATCGACATATTGAGGAATACAGAACAGAACAAAGTGATGATCATATCCATTCCATATTCACGTGTATAAATAGCTGCAGGATATAGAAAAAGCAAGAGGAAGGGTAAAAGCCAGAAACAGAATATGCTATCATTGCCATCTGCAGCACACCCTGCACTTGGCAGCCCTGTCCGTACACTCCCTTTCCCAGTAAGTGCAGATTAACAAACAAGCAGTGCAGTCTGGCAGTCACACTGGCCGGGTGCAGCCGGCGCTTCTGTACTGAGAACCCAGCTTTTCTTTTCAGAATGATATATTTCACCTAAATCAGGAGGAAAAGTAGCTAGTGTATAGTACATTGTCTCCACAACACATCACTATACTTTTCTGATATTTTAACATTTAATTAGAATAAAGATTCAAAGAGCATTCGTTTATAGTTTTGTTTTTGGTTTATAAGGAAGGGAATAGGACTTGTTGGGGGAAAGGTGTGGGACATACCAATATTTTCCTTAAAATAAGTGGGGTGTTCTGTGCCTTATTACAATATGAGTTGAACTCAAAATTAAGTAAATTATTTAAGTATGATATAATTAATAATGAAATAAATAATGCTCTTTATTTTATATTCACCTTTCATCATAGCATACAAATGAAGGCTTAAGTAGTTAAGAGTTTTACCTCCTATTATAACTTATGACACAATGAGAAGTCCATGTGCCAAGTCCACCAGCACTGGTCTATCCAACTGTTTGGATATATTGCTTTGCATCATTTTGTAAGACAACGTTGAGTCTTGAGTATCATCTGTGTGCAATCCATTGTGTTTAAATAGTAGGTTTGAATGAGAGCTGGAACTTAGCCACTGATGGGCACTTAGGACTTCTGGTTAAAGCCCTGATGTGCCCTGGAGTGAAACAAAAACCAGGCATGTTGGCACAAGACATGGCATTATCACTCTAAGAACCATTTTGTTTCAATATTGGATATATTTTTATTTGTTTCAACAAATTCATCTCAGAAAATAGATTGTCACTTCTTTGCAGAGCTGCTCTCTTTTTTGTGGCACCACTAGGATGATAGGATGTTTATGCATGATTATATATAAATAGATTAACGATGATTGCTGAAGTAGGAGACACTGACTTTGGCACAGGAGGAACATTATTTACTGCTCTTAATGAGTACTATATCAGGCTTGTCCTGTTAACCACTGCATAATGCTAAACACTACATTATACTGCAGAAAAAAAGAAAGAAAAGAAAATTATATTGGCATGATTTGCTGAGCATGCATCTAAAGTGAACGAGCTGAATCAGCATTATTACCGCAGAGATCTCAGCGGTGACGCTGCTGTTCCTGGGCGTGTTTAGACAGATGCTGGGTAATAAGTGGTTAAATGAGATGATTAAAGAGGCCTGTCAAGTGAAGAGTGTTAACTCTATTAACAGAATAAAAGAATTACTGTTACCTGCTCTTGAACCCCAATCCAAATTTCACTGCAAAAATATTTTATCAAATGGCACTATTTTTAATGTATCTATTTTTTATATTATTATTATTATTATTATAGGATCAAATATAAGATTATTCAGCTTTTTACTCTACAAACTCTAAAAAATATATTGGGTGATATATTAGTTTATTTTTAGCTTATAATATAAAAGACTAGATTTTTTTTTGTCGCATGTAATTTTTTGTAGTGTTCCCAGTCACCTGTTTCAGTTTATTGGTTTAGCATGAACTTTAACATTTCAGGTTACCATGTAATTTAATGTAATATTTAACATCATATTCAATTAATTTATATTGTTCTTACGAATGGTCATTGTATATTCCTTACAGCCAAGGGGCTTTTTTAAATCAACCTCACAATTTCAGACCTGAAATTTCCATAAACCAGCTGGTATTCTTAATGAGAGCTCAGTGGCCTTTTTGAATGTATAGCCTGAGGAACTGAGATGAACAAAATGCAAATTATTTGCTAGAAATTTATATGTGACACAGAAACTTGTTCTTGCATGAACTTTGTTATACTGATTACTATTCTTGACTATAAGCTATTTTACATTTGATCTAAACAGAAATTGAGTCAAGAGTTGTTGCCTCGTCTTTGTCTGCACACTATGCCACATTATCTCAAACAAAATGTACTATGAGAACAGTAATGGTACCAATTTGTATTAAACCTGAGAAAGTGATGTAAACATAAATAATTAAACTAACAATAATGACATTATGCATTGAATTGACAAGATGATGTTTTCTAAACCAATGTGTTTAGTTTTTGTGTGAACAAATGCTTAATATACTGTAAATGCATATTGTTCAAATGTGGTGGTGCAATAGTTCAGAGTGTAACTTTTCCACCGCACAGATACAGGGTCCTGTGTTCTGTCCTTCCATCAGATGACTTTATGTGTACACATATACATGTTCTCCACATGTTTGTATGGATTATCTTCAGTTGTTCCAGGTTCCTACCAAGAACCAAGCATGCCACTAGGTGAAATGCATATAAGTGTGTGTGTGTGTGTGTGTGTGTGTGTGTGTGTGTGTGTGTGTGTGTGTGTGTGTAGGATGCCCTGTGACTGACTAGAATCCTACTCATGGTGTATTCCTGCCTTATGTCCAGTGTTCACTGGGTAGACTGTGGATCCACCCTGACAAGGACAAAGCAATTATTGAATGTAAGTTGATACACATACACTAAGTGTGAGGATGGGAACACTTTGTAATTAGTTTATTCAATACAGTATGTGTAAATTAAACAGGATTTGTAAATTAACTGTGCTTTAAAAGGTCTAATTACTTTATGCAAAGTGACATAATGTTAACTAGTGTGACCAATATGTGTAATGTCTGGTTTCTATTATTATTATTATTATTATTCTTATTATTATTATTATTATTATATAATAGATTATAGACTATTTCTATTCACCTTTTCTAACCAAGTGAATGTATATCAGGTCTTTAAGCCACCCAGAAAGTTACATCATGGCCAACTAAGTTGAATCATATGGAACGAACCAGTATAGATGAAGAACATCAAGCCAGTTCATGGGAACAGAGCATGCTCACCAAAGACCAAAGAGGTCTGTACACCATCCACAACACTCCTTTTCCATGTGTCACCTCACAGCACTTGGGCTTCACTTAGACAGTGTAAAGGGAGGCTGGGAAGGGAAGGCAGTGCTTGCCAACAGCAGGTGTTGGTCTGTCCTTCAGGGAGCAGGCAGCAGGCTGGGTACTGATGTGTGGCAGAGAGAGGGGGTCTGGCAATCTGGTGCTCAATGCTGGAGCGTCTGGATAGACAGACAGAGTGAGAGGGCCGGATACAGGAAAAAGTGTCATCTTTTATTTGTTTTGTTGCGAGAAGCATGAGTTTAATGATTCTCTGATCATTATGGATGGCTGGCCTACTGGTAGCTTTGGTATTTGAAGCTTTATGTTGGTTCAACTGGTTCTTATATTATTTTAACTAGTCACTATATATTAGTTGACCTGCTCTTGGTGGCTTCCACTATGGTATCACTAGTGAGTTTTAAAATTGCTACACAGACCCTGTGTGATGTCCAATTAAGAGTGTTTTTCTATACATATTCTTATTTCAAGGAGAGATAGCTGCCTAAACACTTTGGTTACCACATACATTCCAATTTGTCCTTTTGACAATAGGGCCTCTGAATTATTGATGTCTTCATAAAAAGTAATTAAAGGATTTGCTTTCTCATATTACAGAGATTATTAAAGAGAGCGATTGAGAATCACTCCAGGGTTCTTAATATTGCAGTGCTTTTTATGATAGAGAACAGTGCTTCATTTTAGTGCTCCGACTTTTGGCTCCACTTAAGAATTCAGATGAGATTCCTCTCTGCAACATTTGAGGCCCTGCATCTCTGTTCATCACCTTGCAAACAATCCAGCATTCCAACATGGCGCTGGTTGCTGAACAGTAGGCTCCGGTTTGGCTTTGTAGTTGTTGTTGTGGCTGTCGTATTAAGTGAGAACCATGTGTTGTGTGCAAGATTGCCATATGATGGGGAACCTGCCCAGCTTGAGATGGACGGCTCCTTTCCCGTGTGGGCACATGTGCAGACCCTCCAACACCTGCCCCTCCTTCACACACACACACACACACACACACACACACACACACACACACACACACACACACACACACACACACAAAACCAATCTTGATTTTTTTTTTTTTAAGCAACAAAGTGACACAACAAACAAAACGGCTTTTCACAGTGAATGTGGCCAGGCTGGCTGCGATGAGAGCCTGGCAGCAACTCACAGTCTAGGTCTGGCTGAGAGAGCTTGTGTTTGAAGAGTGAAATCTGCTCTCTGTCCCTGCCGTTCACAGCCAGGTCTTTAACTGCAGCCAAGAGCTCTGGAGACACCATCACCATTCACTCCAGTCTTTCAGCCTCCGCAGACCCCGTTGCAGCTAATCTCAAGGCTTGTCATAAGAAAAGTACCCCAATGCTGGTTTTGTCTATTTCTTTTGGTAGAACTGCATGAAAATCTTTGCATGTGCACATACTGTACTGTACTCATAAGCTATGTGCCATTTCCACAATAAGACTGCAATTGCTCAAGGAGGTCTACCCTGTAAGATTAATATTGTGTGTTCTAAAACCTTTACACATTTTTGTGAATTTTAGTAAATTCAGAAAGTAAAAGTGATCCTAATTATCTAATTCTAATGAATGACAGTAAAATCTATGTCTCCAGAACATCTGCTACTCATTTCAAATTTGGGTTTGATGATCGCTAGGTTAGGTTTAATCAATGTATAATAGATATGATAGTTTCCCAAATATACAATGTTTCAAACCTTAGGTGCATGTATAGTAATCACATGCAATTATCTCCATCAATACACATTAAGCACACGCACTTGCATTGGTGAGAGCAGAGAGAAAAGCAAAATATGAAATGATGCAAACATGTTCCTAATTGTTGGTTTCATGCACTCCCTGGTTAAATGTTAGCCATGAGAATACTACTATATGCTATAAATGTGTTGTAATGTTGTTCAGATACAAAATGTGTTCAAAATTTGTTACAGACCAATTAATTCTCTTATACAAAGAAAGAAACAATAAATGTGACAGGAATGTTCTATTGTCAAGGGGGGGAATATTTACTGACATGAATAAAATATGAAACATGACTGTATTTACAATTACAATATGTCCATATGCATGACATGCGGCTTTGTTGCTTTGTCACCTTGGCTTTAAAAAAAAATATATATAGCTACTAGAAACGAACAAATATTTTCCCTGAAATCTGACAATTAGAATGGGCTGCCTCTGGCAAAGGCTGACCCAGATTAGGGAATGTGATGTGAGGCGAGGACCTAATCAACACATTAAACAAATGTATTAATCATTATGGCAAAATCATTTCTTCTCATTTGCATCTCAGGCATTCTTTAATAAATTTTGAATAACAAATGTGGGGAAATCAAGACCTCATGCATTTTAAAGAACTCACACACAAAGAAGCTTTCTCATGGAATCAGAGGGCGTTTGCGAAATGTAATTTATTCATCTATTTATTTATTTATTTATTTATTTATTTATTTATTTCAAAGATCCAGAGAGACACAATGAATTTCCTGCTAACACACCTGAACTCTCTAGACCAGGGGTGGCCAACCCTGGTCCTCGAGAGCCGCAGCCCTGCGTGTTATCTAATTATCCCTGCACTCCTCACTGCTTATTACCTGAATCAGATGTGCTCAGTCAATCAGAAGCTGCAAGGCAGCAATTCACTTTGTCTTCCCCACTACACCCTCATTTAAGATAGTATTTTCTAGCTTCTGGAAAGCTGTGGCTCTCAAAGACCAGGGTTGGCCACCCCTGCTCTAGACTGTGCCACTGGAATCAATTATTATTATTATTATTATTATTATTATTAGTCAGTCTGGTATGAAGTTCCCCCTCCTCTGTCCAAATAAGGAATCAAGATAAGAAAACTTTCTTGTTTATTCACATATTAGCAGCCAAAATAACAGTTCTTATAAATTGAATATTAATTAGAATATAATGTAATATAAATATAGAACAAAAAATACCAATAGTCCATTATAAATTTCCCATGACCGTCTTGTCCCAGCTGTACTTGAAAACGTTCCTATATGTTTAAATGAAGTCCGTCTCTGTGGGCGTGCAGTGCACGTGCCCGTGTCCTAGTTTCTATTAGCCGGGGCTTATCAAGAAGGTTTGACAGCTTACAATAATAATACATATATTTTTTTATTGTTAATGTCCATGTCCACTTCTGTGCCTGTTACTGCATCTTAAAGTCCCCCAAAAGTTTCACACAACGCCTCTTTCCCCGACCATTGATCAAAGAACTTAACATCATACATTTATAGTCATTTAAAAATAAATATAAATAAACTTTTGTTTATAAAAAATTTACTTTTTTTTTATTATTATTATTTTTTTTATCGAGAGCGCATCTCTCTGAACACGCGGTGCTCGTGCCCGTGTCCCTGTGAGCTGCCAGTCAGCTGTCACTTTCAATCACATCCCACTTTAAGATGTGCGCGTGACCTGCGGTGGTTCGGAACACCACGCCCATATGCAAATCAGCTCGTCTGGACTGGGCAATGCCCGAACTGTCATAGACACAAGCGTCCGCTGCCAGGCAATGGGGGTCACCGGGAATGTATGCAAATTTGACATTTCTCTTCATTTGCATACATACACATCTCATTGGGATGCGCTTTAATTTGTTTAAGTGCTCAAGAGGCAAAGTGATGTGTACTGTCAGTTCTTTAACAGAAAACATCTGCAATTGGATACTAACTAGTGAAGTGAACCTCATCCTACAGCATTGGATATAAGTTTATTCTGTCAATTAATCAATAAACAGGAGAGGTCTGCTGTGATTTACTGTAAGTATCCAAGCAGTGAATCCTGAAATCTGTCACAGCATGTGATTATCCAGCAAATACTTAAAGAAATGTGGTTGTTCTTCTTTGTACTGCTGAAGGGCACCACAGCGGGTGGTCATACCCTTCCTGGCACAACCCTAAGAATGTCCCTGCAATCTTAGTGGCTTGGGTTGGGCCATCCAAATGGCAGATAGGAAGGCAGATGACTGAGTCCCCAGTGCCCTAAATGCTAGAGGAAATAGAAAGGTTAAAAACAGAATTTGTACCTTTAATAAATTATATGGAATAAATGTGGGTCAGATATGCTTGTATCTCACTGTAGAGTAAAAAACAGTGAAGCATATCATCTAATATGTGTTTGGTGTCACCAAACACATTTTTTGTGTAAATTTGATTCCTCTAAATATATTGCATACATACATACATACATACATACATACATACATAGATCAAATATTGACATTTTGTACAAATATTATCCATTATAGTTATAGCAAAATTTGCTCAGTCTTTCCCTATTTCCAATGACTCTCTGGAGCAGGTCTACTTTTACATCTTTCTCCCTTTAATATCAGTCTCTCACCTTCACATTCACAACATAGCCTTGGCCACATTCACATTCAGATACACATATACACACTCAAACACAGGCCGTATTGGCATCTTTGTTACAGAGAGACCACGTTTCTGGAGAGAGACAGAGGGGACTAGGGTCATCCAGCTTTGGCAGGTCCACGTTTGGCAATATGCTAATGGTCTTGGCATGGTCCTCACTTTAACAACTCAAAACCACAGCCAACAGCTTCATTTCTTGGTTGCATGTCTTTTTTACCCCCTTGTTTCCAGAATGAGATTCTACAACTGTCTGGCATGATCAGGCTGCTATGCTGAGCTCCTAGCAGCCAGCTCCATTTTCCTGACCTACTCAACCCTCTCTGATTTCAGCTGGCTGTAAAAGGCAAGGGCTCCGGCCCTGACCACAGCCTGTGATTAAGCACCAACTGGTAAGCAGCCAGATCACTGGACTCAAGCCACGCTGCTTTTGCTATTGCATGTGCCACCCAGCAAAGATTCACCCATCCTACTACTGGAACCAAGCTTGCTGCTACAGAAGGGAACACAAAAATAAGACAAGATGAGTCTGAGTGAATGGAGATGAGTGGTATGAGCGATATACGTAGCTCCGCAGACAGACTTTGGCAACAACATCTTCGATATGTAATGAAAAGATTCATTAGGGAAAAAAAGAAGAAAAAACATGCATGAAACATGAGGCATTATGAGCAAGCAACTAATAAAGTAGCCAAAAAAAAAAAAAAAAAAAAACAATCTCAGAGTGCTGCAGAAACACACAATACTAAGAGAAAGGGCTTGCATTTGCTATGAAGTGTTGACCTAAGGTTACAGGAGAAACCTACTACAAGACGGGATAAGATTATTAAGACGTGAAAACCATACATAACGGAAAGTGGTAGGCCAAAAGACTCAAAATCAGGTGTGCCAGACACAAGTGGTAATGGGGGTTAAAATTAAAGCGGGCATGTGTCCATTAATGAATAACTGTTATTACACTATGTGCAATTATGCATGGCTACAATTATATGGAATATATAATTTTTACCATTTATAATTAAGGAAGATCTGGAATTATCTTTTACTATCCACATTACAGATGCATTGTTGGCATCACCACCACAGAATTTCCGTCTCATTAGTATTAGCACCTGGTCTCAATTACAGCTACGTACTGCTTCCTGTTTGTCAGTTCTTAGATTTTTTTTTCTTCTCTTTAAGTATTTTATGCATTTCCATCTAAGGTCTATGGTCCTTAAATCAGGTGTGTTATATTTTATCTGCAATGGGTCAAAGGAGCATCAGGTTTTCATTTCAACCAACTTGGTGCTAGAAACAAGGTGAAACCTGGTTTCATCTGTTTAATCAGTTGATGATGGCTTTTATTTGGATATAATGAAAAGTTTGCAGCCATAGCTATATTTTTAAATCATAGCCTTTGCAATCTGTATTAAATATTAAACATTATGGATTGTTGGTCCATCTGAAGCATTAAAGAAGTGTCCATGCAAGTGGTCACCATCTACAGTAGCTGACAATGGACAATCCTCCTCTAGAGATTCAGTGAAAAAGTGAAGAAACAAAGAGGAGATCTGCAGTCCTCTTTAAGCACTCTGCATTGACGCAAGACCTACAGTAGGATGGTGGCCAAGACCACTCCAGTCATTCTTTCTAATGTGAAGTTACTTCTGTTGGTTCACTGCACACAAGAGGAGACTACATGATCACTTTTGCTGCTGGCTAATCTGTTGTCTGGCCACTCACAGTGGACCTCATTTGCTGTACGTGAAAGTTTTTTATTTTTTTATTAAGGGATGGCATTGGCTAAGGAGTGGTTAGCACGAGGCTAGTGCCTCTCAGCATATCTAAAATGCGTAAGATAAAAGGTTTTGAAAAACTAGACACACAGACAAGATATTTAAAATCACAGTAACTTATTTTTTTTATTTATGGTATATGCAGTGAGTGCTACAATGTGCTAGATCATACACATTTGTTTGAAGATATTGTATCCTTGCTGCATATGTCTACCTCTATGATGATTGTGCAAGTTCAGGGTAACATGATGATTGTGCAAGTTCAGGGTAACATGAGATAAACAAAAAATAACACAATGACATTTAATGACAGTAACTCAAGTGACAGTAACTCAAGAAGTGCTAAATAAATAAACTTAGTTAGGCTATATTCATGACATGCAGATTATACAAAACACCTAATGTATGGCCATCCAAAACACATATCAGAACGTAAAATCAAGAGTTTTTATAAAGCAAGCTGGTCTTAAATTGAGACCCTGAGGGATGCCAAGATTCTGACACTAAACCACAGTGCTAGTGATCATCTGTTTTGTCTCAACCCATGTATTCCTCCAAAATGGCTTTTACCCACACTGGGTGGCCTGGGTATACACTTCGGAGCATCCATTAAATGGGACAATTTATTCTCCTCTCTTACAGAACAGCCGGTTCTATCTGAGATATGACTCTGCAACTGTTTTGTGATGTTAATGTTTGTAAAAGTTGATGGTAAAGCGTGGCTTTTCCTTTTCCTGCCTCAAGCATTGAATGCACAGTTGACCCGCTTTCTCATTTCAAGTGGAAAAACAAACTAATTATGTGGTAATATGATAATGTATTATGCTGAGGGGAGTTGCTGGCCCTTCTCATTAAACTACTTGTGCAACCTCACTTGCTTTATACACCCCATCCTTTCTTATACTTATCTTGCTTGTCATCCACTTCGTTCATTTGTGTTATTTCTTGCAGGGAATATTGCCCTTTCACGAGTCATGAACATTTGTTTCCAGTCTGGGGTATTTTGCATCAAAGTCTGCTTCGTTTGCATAATTACAGGATTGCTTCCCTCTATCGCCTGTAGCGAAGGTCATCTATCATGTCTCATGATTTCTTTGAAAGGGATCAAGATGTCTGACTTACAAATACACACATATAACTGTAGTAATCTTTAAGTTATATGTAGATTTTACAGTGTCTCTTTCTTCATACCCAAGGGAAAGACAACCTGTTTATCCCTGTAGCGATATCTATTCATCCTCCCAGTCAATCATCAGTGACTGTATTTGGTTTATTTATTTCCAATTACTTTGTAAGTGTTGTATATAGTTTTTGTTCAATTTAGTAAAATATTTTAAAACATAATGCTGCAGCAGGTGTCACTGGATGTATAAGTGAAGCCTCTGTGTAAAGCTCTTTGAAAGTTATGCTGTGTGAAAAGAAACTCTGATCACAGGGCACAGTTGGCTGGCAATGGCTGCCGTTGGGCTCTGGGGTCAGACAGCTTGCCAAGATCATCAGTTCCACTGCTGTTGATTAGATGCGTTAATAAAGGATATCACTTTATTTCAGCCTGTGATAGTGAGGTGTCAAAGTAACATCCTCATGCTTCTAGTGTCTGGTGCTGAAGTAACATCAGGTTGTATCTGCTAATTAAAGGAATACGCTGAGCCAGGTGTCAGTGGTGTCATGAGAGAAACTTTCCACTTCTGCCCCCTTAAAGATTCTTCCATGACTTCACCCTTAAACCCTGAGTGCATCATTCAGGAGCATAAGAGTTTAGAGTTTCATGTTAAGTTGATCTGTAAAAAAAAAAAAAAATTTCATTCTACCTCCTTTAACATAATCATTCTCTCAGTTACTTATGATTGAACCAAAGATAGTAGAATAAGTTAAGTAGCTAAGTAGCTAAGCTTATAAAAAAATAATAAATAAAATAAAATAAAAAAAGCATGCCCAAGTATGTCATTAGCCTTTGGCATAGGTGGGCATTTGGCCAGTGCTGTTTCCTCTTCAAAAGTCTGAATGTGAAAGGGTAGCAGTCATAATTCATCAGGAGTGAAGGGACACTTCAAATGGGATTGACCCAAAAGCCTACTGCAGATTTTGGCTTTGTTTCAATTTGTTGACAGTGTCAAATTAATTCACACAGATGAAAAATGACAAAAGTAAGTAACAGTTTGTAAAGTTCAAACAAGATTGAGGGTAAATATGACCCTTCTCAACTGTACATTGTACACTTTCTGTTTAGCTTTCGCATGAGCTTCAGCTCATGTTCAGATTAAATATCAGAATGAACAAAATGTGATCTTGAGTCTCTGTGAGTCTTAGATCTGGTACTCCATCAGTGACTTCCTCAAAGTAGGAGAAGAAAATAATTTCAGCCAAAAGCATAGCAAGAGCAGGAAAAAAATGTCAGTGTTTTGTGTCTGTGTCTTATTAAACATGCCTCGACACATTACTGATTGGATGCAACACTGGATTAATTAGAACTGACACTCAGTGCCATCAGCTTTGCCCTGGCACTTGCCTGAGTCTGTTAATCACAGTCACTTACCACTCACTGAGTCAGAACATGTGTGGGGGTGTGCATGGGTTTAGAAATTTTAGTTGTATATTAACTTACTATATAGTATAGTAAAATTATTATTATTATTATTATTATTATTATTATTATTATTATTATTATTATTACTTAATAATTATATACAGTATGTATACTGTGGTCCCTTAAGTTTCTAAAAGAGTTCAGAAATCCTAATCAGAGAACAGAGCACAGAAGAGATACTGGACTTAGCAGATTATTTTACAAAACGTATGTATATTAGGTCTCTTTTACAAAAAGCATGTCTTTTACGTGTTGAAATGTAATCTACCTGTTAATTCCAAATTTTTAAGTGTAAGCAAATGTTTATAAAACAGTATAACCAGTGAATAATAGACCAGTGAATAATATTGTTCACACTTTAACCATGTCTTACTGAAGCTACTGTACACAGAAGTAACCTATATAGCTTTGTGAAGTAATTTGTTAATTGTTCATTTGTTTTTGACTATCAGATTCTTCCCAAACTGATGGCCACAGCATTCACACAACCAAAATCTTTGCTCTGAATGTATAAAAAGTACATGACTACACTGCAAATGCTATATGCTTGACAAGCAATAAAACCTTAACATCTGGACATATGAAAATAAATTTACTAGCTTCTCATCTTATTTTTTAAACTGAACAAAATGAATTTAAGATTAAAAACCTAAGAAAAAAAACTCAGTTAAGCTAAGTTAAGCCACACATGAAAGCAAAGAAAAACTGTTGTGAAGTTTCTTTAAACTGATTTGAAGATTTAACCGTTATATTGATATACAATAAATACTGATGATAAATGTGACCTTTAATTGAAAAACTTTCTCAGACATTTAGTTGAGTATACTGTAACTACAAGGTGCCAGTGTTTAAGATATGAAATAGTCTGATCATGGCTCTGGCGTACTGAGAGAAATTTCTACCTTTCTACCTTGATGGTATCCAAGCACTAGTAAAATGCTGAGATAAGTACATTAGTGTAGCCGTGGATTATATAGACAAATAATGGTTGTTTTTAACTCTCATAACTGTGTTGTTTTATTCTGCACAGTCAAAAGGCTCAGTTTGACCTTCATTAATTAATTCCATTATATACACCCAGTGACCTGATTTTACCTCTTAGTTTTAAGACATACTGTATTCATGACATAAACATTGCCTGCATATATTTCTTTCTATCCAGAGTTGGAATAATCTCTGGCCAAGATCTTGATTGATGATGTATTGAAGTATTGATGACGAGAAATTTGGACCACTTCATGTAGTCTTCTCCAACACATTTCCAAGACTGTCAATGGGGTAATTCCAGTAATTTTAGCAATCCTCTTACACTGTAAAGATAATAAGTTAAGAAAACTTAATTTAAGAAAAAGTTAAGAATTTGTTTTAATCCCAATTCAAACATTTTTTTAAGAAAACCACCTATAGTTATACCAACTAATTATCTCTTGTTCGAAAATTAATTTTTCATATTAAAATAAGCGGGCAAAGTGTTTCCTGTGAGACATCATCCATCCCCACCTGTTTCATGCTCTGCTGCTCATGCACCATTAGAAGGTGGCATGACTTACTCAACAAATACAAAATGCCACTTGTATTGAGAGGTTGAACAATCTTCTCAGACAGAATTCAAACTTGCTACAGTATCTCCAGATTATAGGATGAATACATTTTTGTTCTACATTTTGTTAGAGTCTTAATAAATAGTTGCTGTTTCCTTTGCTTGATGCAGACCAATATATTGACCCTTCTGAAACACAGTAGCAAATTTCCAGTAGTTATAGAATATGTCTTTTTGATGATCTCAGTCCTACTGTGCATTTATAGATCTATGAAATGTGCAAACAAGACAAACAAGACTGATCTATGAAGCATCCAACCCACAACCAACAGCATCCAAACAATCCAGCTTTGTGTCATGCCCAGAAGGGTCAGAGCTGCCTTGCATTTTTGTGTTTAATCATGGACTATACTGTAAGTACAAGTTAAGGTTTGTGGTATATAATAAAGATTTTATGAAGAAACTATATATTAAAATAAAGAAAGCTTAAAACAGCAAAGAAGTGGGCAGTGAGGTGGGGGCTGAAATGCTAAGGCTCTCGTTTGCTGATTAGACGGTCTGATTGTTCAAGCCCCAACAGTACCATGGTTGACCCTGCTTCCTAACAAGCTGTGATACTGGAAAAAAAATATTTTGCTTTAATGTACAGTATATGCGAGAAAATAAAGAGAAACTTTTGTGATTGTTACCTAAAATTATGAGTTGAGCAGGGCTGTATTTACAACTATTTTTTTTAGGTTTTAGTAAACTTAAACTATTGCCATTATTATTATTCGATTCTATGTGCACCAGTATGTTCTAGTGGCAGTGGTAAAAGCGCTCGCCCTATCATCCGGAGATCGCTAGTTCGAATCCCGGGTGGTGCTGTAACGTCTCGCAGCCGGAGGTCTAGAGAGAGCTGATTGGCCGAGCTCTCTCAGAGGGGAGGGATGAGAGGCACTTAGTGCTCCCACATTAATCACGGCTCTACAGCCAGTCAGGGGCGTCTGTGAGATCGCGCAACGGAGGGAGCGGATAGCGCTGTCCTCCGAGTGTGTTAAGCCGCCCCCAACGGTGCGCAAGCGAGCAGTTCGAAAAGATGCGGTCGGCTGGCGTCACGTGGTTCGGAGGAAACACGTGATAGTCTTCGGCCCAGCCGGCTGAGTGGTAGTAGTAGCCTTAATGTGGGAGCCCCCTAGTGACGGGGAGGAATTGGACACGACTAAATTAGGGAGAAAATCGGGGAAAAAAGACATGCAGAGTAGGCTAATTACTGTTCCTAAATTGACTGTAGTGGACTGTAGTGTGTGTGTGTGTGTGTGTGTGTGTGTGTGTGCGTGCGTGTGCATGTGTGTGCCTTGGAAAGGATTGGCAGCCTGTTCATGGTTTGGCAAAGTGGCTACACCTCAAAGTTACTTGGACTTATGTACAATAGTTTGAACTGATATTGGAATCTGTAATTTTATTTTATTTTTTTTTTAGAAATGTTTCCAAAAGGCATTCATGTTTCCCACTGTAATGTGTGTTGAACTGCATAACCCACCAGCATGAAGTTGATAGGTCCTGGGCTGGGCAAATGAAAATACATTTCAGGACAAAGATTATTGTATTATATATTGTACAAATTATGTTATACTTTGCAATAACATTCATGATCATGTTTGTACTTACAGTAATAATCACCAACCAAGAAGACATTAACATTTATCTCATTTTGCTTTCTACCCTTAGTGATTATTAGCCCGTTGCCTTAACCTCTGATCTACCACTGCCAATGACTATAGTTAATTAATCAATTGAATAATTCATTGATTTAGTTAATTAATTGATTTTTGTGGAATTATAAACAATTTTAAACTAAAGCCTGAAGACCAATGGTTCACACAGGCATTTGTTATTAGTGAATATTTAATTAAATAAATGTCAATACATTAAAGCGTTAAAAAAACTAAAACATTTCCATATTACATATGGTATATTCATGCTAAATTTTATAATTTGATATAATTTGTAAAATTGAATTCATTAAGTAAACTTGAAATATGATATAGTATTAAGGTGTCTGTTTATATTGTGATCCCTTAAGTGTACATGTCAGGCACTGGATGAGAATCTCGATATCATTCTCATGAAGCAGAGCTGTTGGTGAATTGGAAGCCACTTCATCAGTGTTCACTCAGCAGTTTCACAGAGCAGAGAGACTGTTTCACAGGTCAATCCAGACTGAAGGTTTTGTGGACGGCAAGTGTGTGCATGCACGTGTGTGTGTGTGTGTGTGTGTGTGTGTGTGTGTGTGTGTTTGTGTGTGTTACAGCCTTTTGTTATTACCCCTTCCTTTTCATTTCTCCTCAGGAGGGCCTGAATGCCATAAAACATCAAAGTCCTCAAGAACCCAGCGAACAGGTCCGCCTCTTGCACTGAAATACCTTTAACTTATTTCGTTTTACTCTGTCTTCTCCCTTTCTATCTTTCAACCCTTCCTGCTTTCCATGTTTTTTTATTTCTTTCTCTTTGAGAGAGCGGTGAGGTCTTTGGCATGCATCTTTAGGGAATAAGAACATCTGGGTTTGTGAGTCAAAGGCAGCATTAGAGGAGTGAAAATGCTTGGAACTGCAGTGCACATTTCCTGTGTTTGGAGGTCTAATTTTCCTCCCCTCTCACCCCTTCTCCATTTCACATTTCTTTCTTGTTCTCTGTCTACTTCGTAGCACTGCTCCATTTTAAGCTCAAACAAGTGGGACAGATCTATTGACTTTCTTTCTTTTGTTCTTCTTATCATTTGTTTTCCTTTGTGCTGAGTCACAGAGGTTGTGTGAGGCAGGGGGCTGGATGTACACAGACCCCCTGCACACTTTCAGAACCACTGAGCGGACGGAGATTCGACCACGAACACTCAGAAAAGGCCTGAAGCGGAGGGTCAACTGAAACAGGTATGTACAATGCCTCTGTGCTTGTTGTAACCTCGTGTCTGATTTATTTCTGTCTGATAAGAAACTGAGACCACAGAGCTCAAATCCATCCTCATTTACTAAGTCATTTTCTAATGAGACAAAGAGCAGTTTAGCAGTTTGTGATATGTGTTCAGGCTGTTTTTATTGTCTCCTTGGGCAACAGCAGAGCTCTGATTTGTCTGGACATGTTTTAAGCATTGTTTTATGCATCGGGAGTCACATACTATGTAGTACAATTGGTGCAATGGATTTTTTTTCTTGGATGAAATGTTCAAAAATCTCATCCTCGTCCTATGATTTTCGCCTTTCACAAAGAATAAAGCTTGTTTTAATTTGCCTTGAACCAACATGACCAAAGCATCCCACCATTTCTATGTTCATTTCTCGTTTATCTTCTCTATATGAATGATGTAGAACCTGACAATGCAGCATGTAAAAATACTAGGATACACTCTGATGGAGCTTCTTATATGGCAGGTCTTAAAGGGTTAAAGTGTAAAAAGCCCTTATGTGCACAGCATTTCTGGTTTAGTTACAGAGGAGGCCTTTTTGTGACATCCATTACTTCTTCTTATGTTTCTAAAAGCAGCTGAACAAACCAAAACAGATGGGGGTGGTAGACCTTCTATGGACGCTGGGTGCCTTAAGCTACATCCTGCCACTGAACCAGGCTGAAAGCGTGTTGAGACTGAACTCTGGACTGCGGGTGATCCGAGGCCAGAGTGTTCCTGTGAGCACAGAGGTGCTGCAGTTCAACACTAATGAGACCTCAGAGGCCTGCAAAGTGGAGGTGGTGCTCAATGAGCCTGTGTCCCAGAGGGTGGGAAAACTTACTCCACAGGTACAGTAAGGTTCATAAAGTCTTTGCATTTTCCATTATGTCACATTGTAGTATCTGCTAAAGTATAAAGTATAAAGACATAGGAAGAGAACCAATAACACAACACATACAGTATCCTGAGCTCTGGATTCTACAAGGGACCCTGGCGCTGTGAGGTGACAATTCTAGAACTGGGGTTTATCTTTTTTTTTTTCTTCTTTTTTTTTTTAAGGTTCATGCCCAAATAAAGAATCTGACCAAATTGACTTTCTGTTGCACTTTGTAGATAATGTACATAAAAAATGTGATTTATAATAACTTAATTATATGTATTAGGTTTTTGACTGCCACTTTCACCCTGGTGAGGTGACATATATCCATAACGGAAGCCCATTACTGGAGGAGGACACAGTCATGTTGAGAGTCTATAGGTACACATAGTAACCATTAACTTTAATTCACCTTTGATTGTTGCTTGTGTACATTTTCTTGTACTGCATTTGTATGTTTTTTTCTATGAATGAATGCATGCCTACTGTTTTCTACTTTAGAATACCGCATACTAATGAAAAAGTCACGCTTTTTCAGATTTACCCATTCCGAGACATTTACTGAAACATTCCTCCTGAGGGTTCAGGTGCTGGGAGTTCAGACGAGTCTGATAGAGTTTGGGAAAGTTCCTTTGGTGGTTTCAGAGTTTTATGGCCTCTCTAACACCATCGACAGCAGTGTGTTGACCTTCAGATCTATGCTTGATGTAATCTGTTCCGTCCGTCTCCTCACCTCTGAGATCAACGTCCCCATGTTAGGTCAGGTCATTAAAGAGGATTTGGCGCAGAAAGATCAGGCGTCTGAGCTTATCTATGGGCCAAGAAAAGGTTGGGCAGTTTTCTTGTTATACTGTAAAAGAAATTTGTGTTTCTCAACTCATATAGACATAGTCTGATGTTCCATGGTAAAATGTAAACCACAATCTAATGGGGAAGTCTATTGAAGTATTTCATTTTAGAATCACTGTTAACTCTGGGCCACTACAAACCAAAAAAATAAATGAGGGAAAATATGTCAAAATACACATATGGATAAATGCTTTCATATTAAGTAGTTTTCCTGAAGTAGCTGTGTCTGTTTTAGGCATTGAGACCATACATTAATTCATGTCAACTACAAAAAATACCAAGGATTTCAACTCACAAGGGATTTTTTTCTCATCCTGAAGGTCGACAAACAGCTATCACTTGCCCTGGAAATAGAGCCTGTAATCACAACACCAGAGAGGTACGCTTCCTAAAGACCAGTTGCAGTGAGTTCCTCACTTCAGGTTTAAAGTACCAACATCTCAGCCCTCCTTCACCTGAAATTGACTATGTGCCACTCCGAGTGGAAATCAGAGATCAAAACACTCGAGCCCTTTTGAAGGTAAAACAAATATATTACACAGCTTCATGCATCAAAATATTGCCAGTAAAATCACATACTGTTAAAGTATTGTGCACCTGCAATTTGCAGCTATAGATTTAGGTTTACACTGGTCAATAAGACAAATTTTCTAATTAATTAATTCAAATTTTTCTTTTTTCCTCAGTCAGAAAGTGTTTGGCTCCCGGTCCTAATCCATGGTGCCATGCAAAACCAGCCTCCCCAAGCTGCTTTCATGTCCATGTTCATCCTAGAAGTAGATCAGTTCATCCTAACCCCCATGACCACTGCTGCCCTGGATGCCAAAGACGACGAGACCCCACAAGCACAGCTGGTGTTTAACGTAACCAAGCCTCCAGCAGAGGGCTATATCACACATCTGGATGATCACACCAAAGCTGTATTCTCCTTTTCTTGGCAAGACCTGAATGAGATGAAGATTGCCTATCAGCCCCCAAACAGCAGCCACACCAGCAGAAAGAATATTGAGGTGAGTAAAATCAAGTTTAATATTTATTGCTCTGAAGTTGTCTCTATATCAGATAGATATCATACATCCTAATTCAGGGGAACAGGAGATATAAATAATAAATAAATAAAACAGGAGAAAAAATACTCAAAAACTAAAAACTTTTTTCTTTTTTGAAAATTGATAACCTGGGTCACGATATGAGTGTAATATTAAAAGTATGTTTTACATTCTATTATTATTATTAATAAGAATAAGAATAAGAAGAATAAGAATAGTTATAAAAAATAGCTTAATCTATTTTTTTTTTTTTTTTTTGTAATTTATTTGCTGTTTTTTTGTTTCACAGGTTGATTTTCAGGCTATTGATGGCTTCTTCACCACCAGTCTACCTATTACAATGCACATCTCAATCCGAACAGCAGAAACAAATGCTCCACGAGTCTCCTGGAATCTGGGTATTTAAAATCTTTCTAGGCTTTTGGTCCTAATTGAAGGGAGGTTATCTAAAATTATACTTGCTACCATTAGATAGCATGGCATATAGATAATGCAAAAATGCTGTTAAAGAATGCTATCCAGGGCAGCTCCAGCTCTTCGGGGAATGACTCCATTATTGGTAGACCATTTGGGTTATATGCGTTGTGGGGTGGGGCCTCCATGGTTTGGACTTGTTTGTAAGGATGCTCAACCAGATTAAGAATTTGATGTCTGAATCAAAAACCTTGAACTCTTTGCTTGTTAATCCCCATACATGGCAGGCTGTGATGCACTGGGTGTTATGACTGGTGTTTTACCTTTCTATCATAGCCAGCATTGCCTTTTTTCAGAAATTTGTTCTCCACTGGCTTTTCAGTGGGATCCCTTGGCTGAGAAGCCACCCCACACATGAATGGTCTCAGGATGCTGTACTATTGGCATGACATAGGACTGATGTTAACGTTCACCTTTCCTTCTCCAGACAAGCTTTTCCCGGATGCCCCAAACAATCTGAAAGGGGATTTATCAGAGAAAATGACTTTACCCCAGTTTTCAGCAGTCCAATCTCTGTACCATTTGTAGAATATCAGTCTGTCTCTTATGTCTTATGGCTTCTTCGCTGCCCTTTATGAAATGAATAAAGGTGAATGCTACCATCAGTCCTGTGTCATGCCAACAAAATAGCATTCTCAGGCCATTCATGTGTCGGATTGCTTCTTAGCCAAGGGAGGGGGCTCACTCACAATTTTGCCTAAGAATTCAGCCATGAATAAACTTTGGTCCAAAAACATCTTCCAAGAGCAACTTCTCCCAACCATACAAGGACAGTTTGGTGATGAGCAATGGCTTTTCCAGCATGTTGGAGAGCCATGCCATAAGGCAGATGTGATAACTACAGTAAGTGGTTCAGGGAACAAGACATCGACATTTTGAGTCCTTGGCCAGGAAACTTCCCCAGCACTTACCTCAACTGAGAACTTGTGGTCAATTCTCAAGAGACGCTGGAGAAATAAAACCCCACAAATTGTGTCAAATTCCAAGCATTGATTATGCAAGAATGGGCTGCCATCAGACAGAATGTGGTCCAGAAGTTGATTGATAGCATGCCAGGGCAAATTGTAGAGGTCTTGAAAAAGAAGGGTCAACTCTTTGTTGACAGGCAGGATCAACAAAATGTTGACTCAACAAAATGTTGACTTAATGTAGTTGTCAATAAAAGCCTTTGACCCTTATAAAATGCTTGTAATCATACTTCAGCACACAGTACCATAGTAACATCTGACAAAAAAAGATCTAAAAACACTGAAGCAGCAGACTTTGTGAAATGTAATATCTGTGTCATTCTCAAACTTATGGCCACATACTGTATATATATACAGTATGCAGCTGTTTAATATAATTGTGATACCAATACTGAGCAACATAAAACATGATGTAAAATGTGTAATAGAAATGTAAAATCAAATGTAAAATACAATTTAAAATGTACATTAGAAATCATTGCATTCAATTACATACATTCATGTTTCTTTCCATGTAGGGCTGGATTTGCTGGAGGGTCAATCCAGACCAATCACATGGGAGGACCTGCAGATTGTTGATAATGACAACATAGATGCTGTCATTCTGGTAGCTGTGGATGGTCCTCTACATGGACGACTCAGTGTTCGAGGTGGACTCATATATTAACTTCATATTAGCAAGCAGGTTGCATCTACAGTACATGTGTCCCTCCAAACTATTATAAATCTCATATTGATGATAGCGAGAATTCTCTGCTTTCTCCCATGTGCTTGTAAGCAAACAGACACTTCCTGTTTAGGAAAGCCACTTAATAGAAAAGCATTTATCCATATGTGAATTTTGTCATTCTTTCCCCTCCTTATTTCTAAGCTTTTAGTGATCCAGAATGTACAGAATCATTGTAAAATGACCTCCATAGTAGATTGAAGTTTATATTTTTGAAGTAGACCAGATGCTATGGTGTTATGAAATACATACATTTCTTATGTTATGAATATTTACTTACCGCAGTTATCAGCTCCATGTATATTATGCTTGAACATCTCAGAAAGCATGTGTGAGGTGGCCAGCATGTGTTTTCTAATCAGGTGTAAAATGCACTGGTCCTAGCATCTTTTCTTCCACTCCAATGAGTGGCAAGAAGATGCTTGTTTTTGCACAGTGCCTCAATAAAGCAGATTGTAAAGGCTAATGTCATTTCATGCCACTGTGCACTCAGGCCAGATGTACTACAGTACATAAAGTCACTGGCAGCAAGGTTAACTTAGCTAGCTTTGTTAGAGAGTTGAGTCCAATATACAAAGAATTATATTGGTTTGTTTTATGATGGATAGATAAAGTATATAGCTAGATAGAGTACTTTATTAAGTAAATTGTATAAAACATCACTGCCCCATGTGAGGCTCGAACTCACAACCTTCAGATTATGAGAGTAACGCACTACCCACTGTGCCAACAAGACTCACTAAGGTTTATTTAGAGACAGAGCTGTCAGGCTGAGAGTACAAAACCTAAGTGAACATGGTGCATATGAATAAGTTTGACATGTGTTACTTGTTTAGAATAAAATAAAACAGTAAGTGTCCTTTAGTCTTTGACAGAATTATTGGTACACAGGTAGCACACAAACCTGCAGTGTATTGTAATGTTACATTATGTCAGCATAAATAACATTACAAATGACGTTGCAGAAAACTTGTTTGCTAATTAGGAAATCTGCATGTCATTTAGACTTTAGACATATTTGAATAGCCAAACAATGTTGGCAGGTTCAAATCATATATAATCCTCAAGGATGGTTAAAAGTAGCAACATGAGTTGAAAATGGTTTGGACTATCAATGGTCTCCTGGCCTGGTGGCATTTCCTCGTACAGGACCACCTGATTAGCACTGTAACATGGACCCTGTCCTTTATTTAGTGTTTATGGTATTTCTGGTATTTTAGTACAATTGTCATCCTGAGGGATGGCTTATTATGACATATTAGTTCTTATTGTAGATGTGCAAATCAGGCCCTAGAGCAGCTGACCATGCTATACAGTAGGTCACATAGAGTATACACGCCCAAGATAGGCTGGAGTCACTTAAATCAACACATGAGAGAAAAATGCAATCCTTCTCCCTGTTTTTTTTTTTTTTAATCTAATTCCCATATTGACACCACCCAGTAAGCAAGGCCAGTTAAGCTGTCTTGATGGGATTCAACCATACAGTCTTCTGTGAATGGGGTCATAGCCCAGTAATATAATTTGCAATGTTTCATTTGACCGACTCACTGCTCTATGCAACAAGGATCTACAGAGAACATGTTGCTTCCTGGGCAAACTGCCCATAGTCAACTTTGGGCCCAATTACTCAGTTGTACACATTTCCCCTTTAATACATCTGCTAATTAGGTTTCCTGCTAGACCAGTCATTGCTCAGTCATTACTCTGTCTGGCCTTGCTATACACATTTTCTGGCAACCAGTAGATGGACAGCACCTAGTAAAAGATTCCCTGTATTCTGTATCAAGCAGAGCAAAAGCCCAACTATTAATGGAAATACTTGAATATTTATTGGAATTAAATTATATATAATTAGATAATTGGAAATAATGCATATTTAAGCTTATCTGTACTGTAATTAAATATTTTACATAATATGAGTCCACATGATTATTAGACTGTCTTGACAGTGGAATGCATAATTTTCCAATTATCCACATGAAAACTACGTCTTGTATTTCTAATGCTTTATTATGGCATTCCTCTGAACATCCAAGCTGAACAACTCATTTATTTTATTGCTCTTTAGGTGGAAAGGGCTTCATGTTTAAAGTGAAGGATCTCCATGAGGGCGTGGTGGTTTATCACCATTCTGACAGCGACACAACACGAGACCACATCATCTTTAGAATCACAGATGGACGCCACAGCATTCGCCACAAGTTCCCCATCAATATACTCCCAAAAGATGACACGCCTCCTTTTCTTATCAACAATGTAGCCTTTGAGGTGCAGGAGGGGCATTCGGTCCGTGTGGAAGAGTATATGCTTATGGCATCAGATCTGGATTCCAGCGATGACTATATTCAGTACCAGCTTGTTACTTTCCCCAGTGCAGGAACCATAGTCAGGAAAAGCTCTGCACATGAGCCAGGTAGTATACAGTATGTTAAGCCTTCAGTAGTTCACTATTACCAAAATCAGCTTAAGTCCTCCATGGAATGATTTTTGTAAATGAATGTGTGCTTGACAGGTGTTCCAGTAAAGACATTTATACAGAGAGACATATTACAGGGTCTGATCTACTACAGACACACAGGAGAAGAGATTTTTGAAGACTCGTTCGACTTCATCCTCTCTGACATCCATGAACCTCCAAATCTATCTGACAGACATGTGAGGAAGTCATGTGCACATTACTGACTAGCCACTATACGATAATTATAATTATCATTATTATCTTGTGTTTATTTAGTATTATTGTAATAATAATTTTTATTTTAATAATAATAATAATTATTATAATTTGAATAATAATAATAATAAAATAATTATTATTATTATTATATAATACATGCAGTACGTCTTTCAGTATTGTTAGAATTATATAACTATTGGAAAGCTCAGATTAGATTCAGGTGGATTGTATCTGACTCTGTCTGTTTCACTAACAGACGGTGGTGGTCCACGTGTTTCCTGTGAAGGACCAGCTGCCAGTGGAGGTTCCCGGCACGGTTCGTTCCATCACAGTTAAAGAGACGGAGGTTGTTTATATCACACAGATCCACCTTCATTTCCAAGCCCCTGAGCACCCAGACACTGACCTGATGTATTTCATCACCCAATCCTGTTTCAGCCCTTCCAAACCTCAGTATGTGCTCAGTGTCTTAAGTTAAGGGAAACATTATTTTCTTACATCTGTATTTGCAGTTACAGTCTTTATCCAGACTAACTTACAGAAGTGCTTGGAGTCTCCATCAAAAACATATCCTCTTGCTAATATAAATAAGTCAGGGTCTAAGAACTGTTAGCCTTAAATCCTGTTACAGTTTTCAACTGTTCTGACATCCACAGCAAATGCTTTCCATAACCTGGTTGCTAGTACCCCCAGAGTCTTAATGCAAAGTCATCTTTGCATCACCACGGATGATGGTTCAAGTGGGGTTTGTTAATGCCTACAATGTCAAGTCTATTGTGTGCTTTTAGGATAAGAATGAGGTTTCTTAATCTACTGGTAATTGTGGAGATTGGAACTAAGACATGAGAAAGAACACATGAAATATACTAACTGAAATATACTCAAAATATTTCAATATACAGTGGAACCACGGTTTGCGAGTGTTCCGCAAGACGAGCAAGGATTTTGAATACATTTTGACTTGAAAAAACGAGCAAGTCTTGGTTTACGAGTACCGAGTATCATGTATCACGCACGCGCTTCTTATTCTGACACCGAGCGTCACATGATCACAACTGAGCCAATGATTTTCTCTCTCTTGCGCTGCGGAATTGTGGGTAATCGTCTGCCCTGCTGGGTCTTGGTGCTCGTCTCTTACTGGTATAATCAACATCTCCCTCTGTGTTTCAGTGTGTTATTAGTCCTATGTGTGTGTGTGTTTGACACCGACACACACACTCTCTCTCTCTCTTTCTCTCTCTCTCTCTCGCCTTTACACCACCACCCCCCACCCCCTCGGCTTCACACACACATACAGATGCACACTTTCTGCTCTACACACAAACTTTGCTCTGTCACGATTTCAAAGGTAAATTGCAGGTTCATTTGTGTTTTTTTTTTTTACTTTACAGCAGTGATTCCGTTAGTATGCACTCACGCGAGTGTCACTAGCGATGTTCCTTGCAAATTTTTCCGATAAAACAGTCTTTCCGTTAATGTGTGTGCAAGCACATTACACACACACACAGCGCCTGCGCGCTTAAACAGAAACACTTATCTGTCGGGATTTATTTTTACTTTTTTTAAAGGTAAAGTGCAGGTTAATTTGTTTTATTTTTACTTTATATATTGTATTAATTATTTTTATGTATTTATTTATTTTTGTCTGTGGAATGAATAATTTGAGTTTCCATTACAGTGGAACCTTGGATTACGAGCATAATTCTTTCCGGGAGCGTGCTCGTATTCCGAAAACAATTTTCCCATAAGAAATAATGAAAACTCAAATGATTCGTTCTACAGCCCAAAACAATAAATACATAAAAATTATGAATAACAAATGAACCAGCACCTTACCTTTGAAAAGAATCGCGACAGATCTGAATTTTCTGTGTAAATAAAGTGCATGTGTGCAGCCGGGGAGAGAGAGTGAGTGTGTGTGTGTGTGTGTGTGTGTGTGTGTGTGTGTATGGGGCACAGTGTCAAATTATGCGTGCGCGCACACAGAAGGGAGAGGAAGATGTTGATTATACCAGTAAGAGACAAGCACCCAGCAGGGGAAACGATTACCCATAATTCCGCAGTGCAAGAGAGAGAAAAATCATTGGCTCAGTTGTGATCACTGGTCGCTCGGTGTTAAAATAAGAGTTGCATGCGTGATACATGATACTCGGCACTCTAAGTATTAAAATTAATACTTGCTCGGTTTTCGATTAAAAATGTATTAAAAATCTTTGCTCGGTTTGCGGAACACTCGTAAACCACGTTACTCGCTGTCCGAGGTTCCACTGTATTTCTTATGGGAAAATCCAATTTGATGTACGAGTGTTTTGATATACTGTATGAGCCCGCTTCCAGAACCAAGAATCCAAGGTTCCACTGTAATCTCTATCAAATGTATATCTTCAGGACATCCATGAATACTACAGGAAATAAATTTTACTCATTTTTCTGTAATCAGAAAAGAGTAAAAAGTATGGAAATTGCAGATCACTAAAATAACACTAGTCTAATTTTCAATGTAAGGTCAAATGTTCAGCTGTTGAATTTCATTATTAAATGATTAAAATATGCATATACATTAATACATATACATTTAATACACATATACACTTAATTGAAAATATAGAGATTATTTAGCAAATATTTTTAAGTCATGAAAGTGTTCAACAAAACATTTTTATATAAACATTTATTTACAACCGAAAAAGTGCCTGTAGAATTCCAATATAAATTGGTTTCAAAACCAATAAAATAAATAAATGAACACATACATCTTGTGTTAACTGCATATACGCAACAGATGTGGCAGAGACAGATTAGGTAGAAAAAGGCATAAGAATATATTTTGTTTGTCTAAATAAATGATTACATGGAACATCTTTCCTTTGAAGGCTTCCAGATGCAGGTAGACTCTTCTACACAGAAACTACAAAATCCATGAAAAAAGATGCCATGATTCCAGTACTTAAATCATTCACTCAGGTTTGATGTTTTCTATATTCAAGATCATTTGTGCAAATGTTACATAGAGTTTGTTGGTCCCTAGCAGAAAATATTATAGTTTATTTCTTTTTGTTTCCATAGCATGCAGTGACTCACCACAAAATAGCCTACATGCCACCTGTAGAGGATATTGGTCCTGAGCCACTCTTTGTACAGTTTTTCTTCTCTGTAAATGACCAAAAGGGCGGGGTGCTCACTGGACTTATCTTTAACATCACAGTCACACCTGTGGACAATCAGGTTCCAGAGGTAATGTAACCCAAATTAAATACCTGCACCATTTAAATATAATAAATACCACATGGGTTGGTATTTCCCTTTTTTTTTTAATGTTTTGAATATGTAAAATAAGTAAAAAATGTTCACTTATTCAAATCTAACAATTCTGTTTCATAAATATTTTCTCACACATTACATAATGATTTCTCTAATTTTATTTAGATTCCATAAAGCTAGTTTGCAACAATGAAATTTGTTAAAAGCGGTATATAAATACAATAGAATTTTATTTAATTTAATCGAATTGAATTGAATTGAAATCTATCATTTAAATCCACTGTTCCAATTCTTTGCCTATAATCAATTCAAAGTAAGGATTATTATAATTTACACATGCTTACTATGTCTATTCTCGTTGATATTGTCCAGATGTTCACTAACATGCTGAGGGTGGAGGAAGGTGGAAGTAGGTTCCTGATGGAGGAGCACTTATTGGTGCGAGATGCAGACACCCCGAAGGAGAAACTCAGGGTGCAGATACGAACACAGCCCCAGCATGGCAGAGTGGAGCTGCAAGGAGTGGTGCTATCAGAAGGAGAAAGCTTCTATCTACCGGACCTAAAAGCACTGAGAGTCAGGTAGGATTGAAGTAAAGTCAGATCAGTGTATGAATGTGAAGACTCGCTTTTACCTTTAGAGATACTGGCCCATATGTATTCAGAGTTGACTTATGCATTTGTAGTAAAGAGTTATTAATGAATGAAACTACAGACATAAGCTCTGTTTAGATAGCTGCATGATAATTGCATGTACTATGCATATCTGTAGTTTCTGTTGCCTATATGTTTTCAGGCATATAAGCAAGAACTTGTGTTGATTGCAGGTGATAATTTAAATGGCATGCCCAGAAACTCAACTTACTGTACATGTGTAACCCAACTCTGAATACTAGTAACTTAACCTGGCATAAATAATGATGGTTATGGTTAGTGTTACTTTTTATTGTAGATATATCCATGATGACTCTGAGACCACTAGGGACAGCATAGGCCTTACCATTACCGATGGAATCAACTCTGCTCAGAATGAACTTCATGTGCAGGTCAGTGTTAAATTGACCTTAAAATTTAATACCCAGATCTTAGACTGTAAGCAAAACCGTGAAAATGGGAACCGCCTAAAATACTGCAAATAATTCAAATTTGTTATAAATAAGTTGTTTATGTTTTAAATAAGTGATTGTTTTCATGTGTAGATCCTCCCTGTGAATGATGAGCCCCCACAGCTGGGCTTAGGCCTGAAAGATGGGCTCTCCTGCAAGGAAGGCAGTCGTGTGCAGATTACTGCTGAGTATTTATATGCTACAGATGCAGACAGCGATGATACCCGACTCACATACATGTTGGCTCGGACTCCGGCCCGTGGGGTGCTGCAGAGGAACGGAATTATCGTGGATAAGTTCTCTCAGCTTGACGTGCTCAATGGCCTCATCTTCTACCAGCACACTGGTGAGAGGATAAACAAAATGCAATGAGCTATAGTGAAACTTACAAAGATAGACTCAACTATATTCTGCAATAGTCACCTGAGCTTCAAAGAGATGAATGAATTCACATTACGTCTGTGTATGACCAAATTGTTTTTGTTTTGTGTCTAGGAGGTGAAATTGGTCCAGACTCTATGTCAGACACTGTTACTCTTATAGTTTCTGATGGGGAGGCAGGGACAGACGGTTGTTGCCAAGAAGATGCAGTTCCACCACCTGTCCCTTTACATGGGACACTTCCTGTCTATGACCTTAATGTCACTGTGATTCCAGTCAACAACCAGGCACCATCCATAATCATTGGTAAATATCTTGTGAACAGCAAAATTTTTGCAGAAGATTTTTAGCAGAAGTCATGTACATTTTATATATGTGTTCTTGTATTTTATATATATATATGTTCTTGTATGTGGACAATTTTTGTAGCCTGATGGCTAATGGACCATGTAGTTTCTGTGCAATGTGTGATTAATTAATTGTAATGATGATCCTCAAAATTTATTCAAAGTAATAAGGTTGTAAACTGTATTTAATATGCCACAACCTGCAAATAGCACTATAACTGCATAATAATAAGTTCAGGATAAAGGCTGTCAAAACCAAACACACAGTTAAATAAAACATTGCTTAACAATTTCTAGGTAATAAATAAAGTATGCAGGGTATCAAAAATGCATTCTAGCTGCCAAATCAAATCACTTACTTTTAATAACCTTGTCCACTAACTCACAAAGTATACGGCTCAGAGAAGATTTGAGAAATGTCTACTCCCCCAATGCACCCCCCATCCCCCCTTATATAAGGGATGCAGACATACATTCAAGGCAAACTCTCACAAAAGCTCAGGATATGGATTTTCACTAAATCCTTAGACTGACATGCACTTTGTAGTTATCAGTGGAAAACAGTGACCACTGGGAAACAATGAGAGGAACGAGCAAAGGATGTGGATGTTGGTAAAATCCTATATGAAATCTCAGTATACATACAGCTTGCACACTATTGGTGTATTGAAGGGCAGAGGGGACACACAGACAGCAAACTGGGATTACAACACAACAGGAACGCAGTAGAACAGATAGCATATACATGTACCTCAGGCTAAATGAACAACGAGGTAGTGAAAAACACAATAGAGCATGCTATGTTCAGAAAGACAAAACAGCCTCTGTTTTGTATTTCCTCCTGCCAAGTTTTAGCTCATTCAGTAGATTCCGATGAGCCCCTAAATCTCCAAATCCTTGGAAGGTATTCTGCGTGATTGTTACCACACACCATACACCAGACTAGTTTTTGACAAAACATAGTTGTTTAATTAATTTACTCTGAATAAAACAAAAATGACAAGCTTTAAAGCATTAAGCAAATGAAACAAAAAGAAATCTGGATTTTCTGCTTTCCTCGCTGAGGTATAATGGTTTTATCACCTTGATTGCAGACTGTTGGTCGTTCATTTCTGTCCTTATAGTAGCGCGTGATCCAAACAAACTCCACTGTGCCAATTCCCCATTCATCATTTATCTGTGGAGTAAATGGGAGCAGATGCCAGTTAGTGTGGGAATGATGGCTTTATCAGCATCCAGGTGGCAGCGGCCTGGCCAAGAGCCCAAAGAGTGAGGCAAGAGAGAGAATGTGAGGGGTCAGGATTGCAGGCAGGACAGAGACATAGAGGCACAGAGACGGAGACAGATAGAGAGAGACTAAAACAGAGAGAAAGAGATATTGAGAAAAGGGACAGGGTAAGGAATCAAAGTATCACAGTGGCAAACGTCACATATGCTAGGTAAAGGAATTAAGAGCTAATAAAAGGATCCTAAATGTTTTACATGTATTCTTTTTATGGCAAGTTGATGTGACAGAATCCCTAAGGAACTAGTATGATTTTAGACTATAGTTCTGCAATGCTAAAGTTTTGTCTATTAAGATAAGCTATAGTAATACATTTGTTAAAACATATTTCAAGTATTTGGAAGTATTTCACTCAGTAAGTGACAGAATTGAACAAATTTCTGTTATAATTAAGTTTTAAATTAATATATGTTTTAGGTTCTTTATAAGAAAAAAAAGTCAAAATTGTCGATATTAATTAATCACTAGTGAAAGATACAAAAAAACCTGGAGTACCATCTAATTTTGTTTCACAGCAAAAATACTTATGTGTATGCTGTTAAACTTATTATCATTTTTACTGACTGTACTAAGATCAGTGCTATCTGCATTTCTCTTAGGAAACATGTTGGTGGTGGAAGAGGGATCTAGTGTGTGCCTTTGTGACAATCTGCTGATGGCTACAGATCCTGACACTAAGCCAGACCACTTACAGTTCTTCCTGGAGATCCCTCCTCAGTATGGCTTTCTGGAGAACACCCTTCCTTCCCCAGGCTTTGAAAAGAGCAATGCTGGAATCCAAGTGGGTCAGTGTTAATATCCTTAATACAGTCTCAATTCTACCGGAACCTGATGATAACATTACTCTGTTTGTTTTTTTTACATTTTCACTAAATGATACTGTCTGGATTAAGCTTCTTTCAGCCAGCTCCATCTTAGCTCTGGATTCATCAATTATGTCCAGTCGAATCATCAGGGTGTGGAGCCCACAGCTGATCAGTTCAGTATTAGCGTCAGTGATGGAGTTCATAAGTCTGAACCTGTAACGTTCTACATCATTATCAACCCCACAAATGATGAGACTCCATCTGTGTTTCTGCACAACTTCACAGTTAGTCATTCTTTCATTTCTTATGCATGTACAATATATCACAGAGCAAAAGGTGAACAAGTCATGAAGTTATTACTTGAAATTTCATGTTATCCTGCTATACTGATGTTTTATCCAGGATGCATTTCCGACTTCCATGCCTTGTTTGCGGGATAGTCTGCAGATCCACCACATCCCAGACCAAGATCAATCACTTATTCAAGATGAATGATTAGTGTAGTGTAATGTGTTGGCATTTCTCAGTTGACTTACTTCCCGGTTATTCTATTTTTCTCACTCAAGGTCATGGAGGGAGGAGTGAAAGATCTCAACCCTGCCATTCTTGATGCGATAGATCTTGATGCTCCACCAGATCTTCTGAGCTTCACCGTCCTTGTTCCTCCTGTTCACGGGACTCTGCTGCATGGACTTCATGGGCTTGACATGAGCCAATTTAAGAATATGGGCACTGAAATTTTGCAAAGGAGTTTACCGGTGCTGACCTTTACCATGGAAGCTCTACGACAAGGTCAGCTTCTCTTCACAAACCCTCCTAGTTTGCAGCTCCGTGTAGGGTTGGGGGGGGGTGGAGCGGGAGGTTTGTCAGTGCAGCGCCTCACCACAAGGCTGGCTGCCCCTGTGTCTCCCAGAGGGCGCTGGTTTGTTTTCTCTGGGGTCCAGACTTGCTGAACAGATGTTGCAGGAGACAGAGGTCATGGAGTGCCTGTGGTGCTTCTGCCACATCTGCGAAGGCCTTTCCTGCACAATTACCTCAGAGCCACTGTGTATACAGTGACTGTACAGCATTTCCTGTTATAAAATGAAGTAGATCTACAGAAATGTTGATCAGGAAATTAGGGGGGAAAAAAACAACAACAAAAAAAAAAGCTCATGTAATAAAGCTGATATCATAGATGCAGCAAGACTGTAGTTTACTGAAGTCACAATCAAAGGTCACAATAACGAAGACAACATTAAAGTAGGAATTTATCAAAAAAGATGTCGCTTACAAGTAAAATAGGCTTATAGTCACTGTTTTAGCTTTCAGACCAACAGTTTCGCAAATCATCATATGTGTTCACCAGAGAGGGAGCAAAACAATCAAAAGCAGTAATTTTCTTTATTACTGTACTTAATTAGCTTATTAGTTTGGGAGATTTGTGCTTTTCTTTGATATTACTGAAATTTCATTTGTACTTATGAAATGCATAGGTTAAATATTAGACTGTAAAGTTTGCTATTATTATTTGTTTTCATATAGTAACATTAACATAGTAAACCATGTTGTAGGAAGGGCTTAGAGTTAAGAGAATATTTTTCTTATGACTGATTGATTAGCTAACATGCTAACAAGCTAGTCATGCACAAAAGGCTACGATGAACTTGTGGTTATCTCTTTTTATCAGTTACAAATATATATTGACTTTTACTCTCAAATACATAACTATATAGATCATTTCTGACTTTCAAACAAGTACATTTTTGTGTACACAGAAATCGCATCAACAGTTTAAATTGATTTAAAATGTTAACGTTAACTTTTGTCACAGTTCTAATGACGTAGCTACAAACTTGCCCTTCCGCACAGATCATGTATTGACAGATCAAATATCTATATTTGAAGTGTAAATCTTTCCATTAAGATTCAGTTGGATGTGTTACCATATTACTTAGTCTTCTCGTTCAAACTTTTCCTGACTGTTCCTCTTGTTGTGGTTTGCAGGAATGAAGATAATGTATATGCACGATGACACAGAAACGCATGAGGACACTTTCACCATGCAGCTGACAGATGGCAGGCATGCTGTCCAGGGGAGGGCATGGGTCCACATCCTACCAGTCAATGATGAGAAGCCCCAGCTGATAAAGTAAGGACACCCTGGGACAAATTCCAAGTCATAGAGTCAGGCAGAACGTGGCATTCAGCAGAGGACACTGGACAGACAGACTAAAGAGATAGGGGCTACAGAGGCTACATAGCCTGTTCTGCACATGTGGTTGGGCAATCTGCATTCGCTTTACTGAGAGACTGGAAGTAACTTTACACACATTTTTTTTCCTCCACCCTAAAATGTATGTTTTTTGACTCCATGATTTGGCAAATGTTGCTTATGTAAACTCCAACACAGAAGACATAATATTTTCTGGCACTCCCTCATTGTTGTTAGTGTCATTACTAATGGTGTCGACAGGACAGACATGCCAGTCCTGCTTGCTTTTGCTCCTAACAGAGGCATCTGGCTCTAATGCAGCTACATATTTATTTGTTTAAGGCTCATTTGAGCTTGAAGGCTTGGCATGAGCACCCATTGTGGCCTCAGCATCTCTTTCTCCGTCTCTGTTCTGTGTGTGCAGGAATGCAGGTTTAGAGGTAAAGGCTTTGGAGAGGAGGGTTATCTCCAGTGTGGTGCTGGAGGCGGAAGACCACGACACCCCTAGTAACCAGGTCTACTATGTTCTTAAGGCGAACCCCAGATTTGGCCTTCTGCAACTCAAGGTCACATCATGCAATATTTCAGAGGATAAACACGTCCTTTTTTTTTTTTTTTTTTTTTAAACAAAGCATTTTAAAACTTTGCTTTCTGACATGGCTGTGTGCAGACAGAGGCTGAGTTCACTGACCTGAATGCAGGTCAAAACTTTACACAGGATGATGTGGAGATGAACCGCCTGTTTTACAAACACACTATGTTCAGTGGCTTCAAAGGTCATGACCGCTTCCACTTTTTCCTCAGTGATGGAGAGAATGAGACACCTCCACAGAGTTTCTTCATCACTGTCCAAACTGTACAAAAAGGTATGTGCCTCATGTTTCACCAGATACTTCAAACAAGCTTTAAAATTTCAGTTTATAGTTATTAAATGTATCTTTACACCTGCAATAATCATATACTTTCAACCATTTGCATGCTGATGTTTTGGATATTTATTCATTCATCTATTCATCTACTGTAGCTCAGAAATGGGTGTACAGCAGAAGCACTGCAATTATTTTGTGTAGATGGGAATGGTTGTCAATTTTTAAATTAGACATTAGCAATTTTCGCCCATGTGAAATCACTACTTTAACTTAAACTATTAAATTCAAACAATTATCATAGTAAGTTATTGTTATGATGTCGTAATTGTGTCTGTTGATCATAACAGTACTATCGTGCCTTTCTGCCGTTTGCAGGGCTAATTTGTGATTGAGCTCTGTTCTTCTCTAAGTTAAAGAATAAAGATAAAAAAACACTTTTATCTATATGCATGTGTAACTTGCCTCTTCATTAGCCAAGAGGGTGAAATAGTGGCTTCTAGGTCAGTGGTGTTGATTCAGGTGGAGCAGAGGTGAGATGTTTGAACTGTTTTCTACCTCCCAATGAGCGTGAGTTATTAACAGACCAGAGTGCCAACAACTGTACCCTCGTCCTTGTTCCTGGACTTGTCCCCTCATCCGCTGAGGGATGACACACAACTCCTACAAAGTCACTTTTAGTACAACTTTACTTAGTATTCAACTTTACATCACTGTCACATTGAGATAGATTTTGCTTATACAGAAAAAACATTATTACATGCGTATATACTGTACATATATATTGCTCTGTATATACTGTATATATATATATATTATTACTTACAGTATATACAGTATAACAAATCAATTCCTATAGTCATATAAGACCCATATAGTTTTTTTTTATATCAAATAATGAATTATGTGATTTCAGTAGATTAACCAAAAGTGTCAGATACTCCATCAGTTATATGAAAATCATGGAAGGCCTACATGGCCTATTGCTTTATGTCCAATATTTTATGGTCCCTATCTGCATACTGGTACATGATAGGTTTTTTATATTTTACTATGCAGCAACATCATAACTGCCACATGTTTAGCATTAACTCAGATTGGAATGTGGCAAACCTTAGAGTTGTAGAGACAACTACACTTTCAGCAGTTTGCTCATTCAAATCATTTCCTTTTGAATTTCACTTATTTCACTTATTAAGTGTTGCCATTTTCATATACCTTATACAAATGTTACCGTTTGCCTCTGTCAGGTAACATTATCCTGATCACTAAGCCCATGACTATATCGGAGGGAGAACGGGTTGTACTGACCACAGACGTTCTAATGGCTACAGACAGGGGAAGCCAGTCATTTGAACTTGTTTACACTGTCACCATCCCTCCTAAACATGGACACCTGCACATGGTCCAGCACCCAGGAATCCCTCTGCTCTCCTTCACACAGATGGATGTGGCTTCACACCGGGTGTGCTACACTCACGACAACAGTCATTTTACAAACCTCGACTCCTTCAGGTCAGTCTCATTGGGTTGGAACTTCAAATCAAATATCCGAAGCACATTTATTTAGCATATTGAAACGCTTGATGAGGTGCACAATAGTTTGTGAATCAGGTGATATAATGAATAGTTAGTAAATCATGATGATGTTAACATTGCAGGCAGGGAAACATTGATGATATTCAAATTGTGAATACATTACCGCTAATTAAAAATAAGCAGTTGGAACAAGTATTTTGAATTAAACACTGTTCATTCAATAAGCCATTGTAACTTAATTCCTTAAACTCTTTCAAATGGCTGATTCTGACTACAGCAGTTGGTCTTTGAAGCTTTTTTCTTTGAAAGCTTCAAAGCAAATACTTTTTCAGTAAGTTTTTTAATATATTTTTCACAGTTTTTTTTTTATGCAACACTGCTGTTTTGCTGGCACTCGACCCATATAATTTTTAGTATGCAGTGTCGGAGTGTAAAAACAGTAAGGCAAAGCCGCACGAAGCAGAGTCTTCTCATGGCCATGTTACAGCAGTGAGAGGGGGGGAGAAAATGGGAAAATATGGAGCATTCCACCATATTTATGTACTTTTCCAGCCAATTTGACAGAAGGCAGACTTCAGAGAAGGCAGCGTATGGCTGACCTGTCCTGCCTCTCTCATGTGTGTTTGTGACTTGGTTTGTCACCCAAAACCTTGGCTGAGTTTCACATCAGGGTCAGCTAGGAGCACACAAGCCTCTTTCAGCCAAGTCTGATGATGGTCTTGCTTAAAAGAGAGCAAGCAGCAACTCAAATCCATGCCAGTGTGTGCCATCGCAACAACATGGTGCAGCATGTGGAGTTTAGTAGAGCACCGTTTGCAGTCAACAATTCAAGTCAACAATTACAAAACAGCTACTTTGCTACCAGACATGACACGAACCACAGATCTACTACAGTAAACACCCAGAACCACATTTGGATGTTTGATCGACGAAAGCCAGTGCGCTGGCTGGTATATAGTGGATGTTTTTCAAACGTTTTGTATTTGTGCTTACAGCAAGCAGCTTGAGACAACAGACCCTGTAACCAGGGAAACACCTGAGCGAACACCTGTGTGTCAAAACTGAGCGGAGACAGGAACTCAGGCCGGGGCCAAGAGGGACGGACATGGAAAGTGAGGCAGAAGGTGTTTTTTGTGGGGCCCTGTTTATCCCTCTGCTCACTGGTGACAGGTGGATGATGAATGGGCATTATTAGGAGTGTAATAATTGTCTGCCTGGCATTGTCTCAATGGTTGCTGCCATGTGAGTGGTGCACTGGGCACAATCACTGAGCAAAATGTGAAATAATGCTAATGCCAGATGTTTAGCTTGTTTTTTCTTCGTGAACAAGAAGACCTGCATGCTGGTGGAGAGGCCGATATGAGGGATTATGCATGACGTTGATACTGATGTTGATGTTGACATGAACGTAATTTATCAGTGGCGGCACAGTGGCAAAATCATTCATCAGAGGTGGCACAGTGGTGTAATGGTGCACTGGAGCCCTGGACCGCCAAGGTTGAGGGTTTGCATGTTCTCGCTGTGACTACTAGAGAGTAGTATACTGCTCTAGAAGATTAAGAGTTTTAATAAGAACTAGTTTATTTGCCTGCCACTTTTTTGAGTGCCCACTCTATCCACTGGGCATGATTTAGTGTTTTCCTTGCACTCAACACATCTGATTCAACTAGTCAGCTAATTGACAGCTGCGATGCAATGTGTAAGACAGGGTGTTCTCCAAGACCAGAGTTGGGAACCGGTGATTCAGGGCAAAGACCAATTCTAACAAAATATAATGTGAACTGGGAAAATCTACAACAAAAGTAAAAATGTACTAAGTACTGAGTAGCAACAATAATATTTTCTGTCCAGCTTCGACATCAGCAATGGCGTGACCTCCATTACGGGAAGCCTTTCCTTCACAGTGGAGCACCATGACCGTATTCCACCCACCCTGACCATCAACACCGGCCTCCAGCTTACTGAACGCACCACGGGAACCATCTCACCTGAACACCTGCAGCTCACTGATCCCGATACAGCCGTAGAGAACCTCACCTACACGGTCATTCAACCACCACAGTATGGCAAGCTGCTGTTAAAGGGGTTTCCAATGTCCCGGACCAGCTTCACACAATTGGACATCAACAACATGCATCTGAGCTACCAGCATCTTAACAGCTTTGCTAAGATTGACAGGTTCACCTTTCAACCATCAGATGGAACCAATAAAGGCTATGTGGAATATGGACAGCTGAAGGAGCAAGCAGCGGTTTTCCCAATACAGGCAAGGAATGGATTCATACATTTAAATATAGCAATATTCCTTTTATAGTAGCACTTTTGATTTACTTCTGTCCTTAAGTGAGATGTGTTCACAGAACTCTTTTGGACTGGCAAAGTGCAGGTTTGTGATATGGAAAGCATACGTATGTAGTAGTATACAAATGAATAAATGGTGGGTAGAAGGCTGCATATCCTTTGGAGGCAGAAAATATGTCTTTTCGTAATTTTTTTTATAATGATTACATTAATATCTATTACCCCTGATCTGGGATGGAAAAGGCATCCTACACTGATATATAGTAATTATATGCATACATTTTGTATATTCTTAAGAAGTGCAAAAATGCAATGTTCAAATTGTTGCCTCTGAAAGAGATTGTGGGATAAAATGGAGACATGTTATGTACAAGCTGTATGCTATAATATACAGTAATATATTGTGCTGTCTCTAAAGCTTAACTTAAACATAATTTGCAGTGTGTGACCAGTTAGGCAGCTAACAAGTTGACTTTTTTGACACAGTATACGCTACAGAATAATTGAAGTTCATAACTGTAAATTATATATTATTAGAAACTATATAATGATTTGACCTCCTTTTGCAATGTTGACATTGAGCCTACTGTAAGTCAAACACATATTCATTCTCATCAAAATGGATTTCATCATAAGCCATTATTATGGCTCCATCTTGTGGTTCAAATCCATCATAATGTTTTTAATTTTATTTACAGATAGAGGTCTTAGACAAGACCCCTCCACATGTTGTAACCAAAGGGACCCCCAGTAGAGTAGAGTTCCTCCAAAACAACAAACAGGGCATCTACATCACCTCCAAAGAGCTCCAGGCCTCAGATCAGGACAGTCCTGACCAGGAGCTGGAGTTCATCATCACACGGCCTCCACATTTTGGATATCTTGAGAACGCCATCACAGGCAGGTGCACTGACTGACTGTCGAGATAATAATGATAATCAACGATGATTATGTTTGATGATGACGTTTGTATGTGGCGTTCATAGGTGGTTACATCAAAGGACGCTTTACTCAGAAGGATGTGGATCAGAAAGCGGTCCGCTACGTCATTCCCTCAGACATGGACGTGACCTCGGACAGCTTTGAGTTCCAGCTCACTGACCCAGCGGGGAACATCATACTTCCAGAAGTGTATGATGTGTATAATGAAACTTGTTTTTGTGTCTGTGTATACTTTACTGTAAATGATAATTTAGCAGTTTTCCAATAACAGTTTTGATCTGAACTTTGCTTTAAAGTTTATTTATCAGACCAACATGAAGCAGTTACTGTAACCACTCTGAGCTTTCAATAACAGCACAAAATATTTGATTCATCTTATACAACAGCAGATTGCCAGGTATTACAGGCATCAGTTTATTACTGTGAAAGTGACAACACTTTAATTCCATACTTTTATTCCATTTATATATTGCACTTGTTGTGGAATAGCTGCAAGAAAAGTTATACTTTATTTTAATTAGGAACATAGCGACTAGAGTTCAGTCGAGACACGTTTGTTGTCTAAAGTTTCTTTTGCCCTGAATCTACAAGGCTAACATTTCTAGGAAATAGGAGGTTTTTAACCATCTTAGCATCTATGCTAGCTCTGTCTAACATGATTGTTTGATTCATAGTGCTAATGCAGGATTTATCTAGCTATTATCTGTCTACATACTTTAAGAAGCTGGTTATCAATAATCACTTATCACTTTAAACTCAGTTATATGGGCAAGTTGCTGAACGTTTTCAATTGAATCACTTGAACAGAGTTTAGTAAGTTTAATCTTTGAGCCCTGAGTAATGTTCTTTATAAAGTTGTTTTTAGAAGAGGTTAATGCAACGCAGCTCAAGCCAAGTGCTAATGTGAACCCTGTTGTGTGCCAAACCCAGAATGGAGCTCCGATGGTCCCGGGTGGAGCTGACGGCTTCCTGTTATCGTGTATGTGAGAACGCAGGCACTCTAGCTGTGCAGGTGGTGCGCAGTGGGAACAGCATAGACCCTGCCTATGTTGGCATCCAGGTGAACTTGAGCAGCAGCAGTAAAGTTCTGAAGATTTTTTTTTCCTGCAGACTTGGTGTAAATGTAATGATTTCGGAGTTTGGTGTGTTGAAAAAGAAATGCTTTATTTATAATGTTTCAGGTGGAAGAAGGCACAGCAAAGCTGGGAAAGGACTTCACTCACAGCTCGGCTCACCTGATACAGTTTGATCCAGGTGTCATGGATTGTATTTTACACACAGTAATTTAGTATGACAGTCTCAGACAGAAGTTCCAGCTTTATGTGTTTCTTCTGTGGCTTGGGCAGACAGTTTTTACACCATTCAAAATGCACAAAGAAAATGGTATATGTAAAATTCCAAGGGGATTATCAGTTTATGAAATACTCATACTAGACCATGTGGCATCAAACCCATCAATGCATTCTGATGTCTGACATGAATGTAAATTGGAGCTTCAGTCACTGTTGCCACATGATTCGCTGTTACCAGCAGACAGCTGTTACTAAAAAGTGAACAGTGAGAGAGTGATTATCTAAAAGCCTTGAGCTCTACTTTCTTCACATTTTGCTTTCAAAGAGTCAGACTTTCTTATATGTTTTATGTATTCTTGAGGAATAGTTCTCCAAGATTTCTTGGCTCTCACATGCAAATGATGACAGATGATCAAGCCAGTAATGTGTATACTAGTGATAGTAGTACTGATGATTTTTTTAGGCACTTAAAAAGTACTGCAGCTAGTTGCAGTAAACATTTGATCCAGTTTCCTCGATTTAATTAAATTCAAACTTCAAACTCTCTCTCTCTCGCTCTCTCCCTATAAGTTAATACAAAGGTTTAGACCTTCTACTTGGGTGTTTTTTCTTAATTTTTTTGATTATTTTCAACATTGGCTATTAATGCTGAAGACATCCATACTATAAAAGAACAGATATGGAATGATGTAGTAAACAAAAAAAGTGTTGAACAACCCAGAATATATTTTATATTTTAGACCAGGGGTGTCCAAATCCAGTCCTGGAGGTCCAGTGTCCAACACAGTTTGGTGCTTCTTCTTCTCAAACACAGCTGATTTAACTAATCTGTTAATTACTAGGTTCAGTGGGTGTGTTTAGGTGTTGGTGAATTACAAACTGTGCTGGTCACTGGCCCTCCAGGACTGGATTTGGACACCCCTGTTTTAGACTGTCCAAAGTAGCTATACTTATAGTAGCTTTGATGCCAACTTGGCACACTCATGGCATTCTGACATTCATGGCATACGTAATCACACTACAACTGCTGTAAAAATTTATATTATGGCAAAAAACATTCAGTTAAGTAAAAAGAAAAGACAGTTCATCATTGCTTTAAGAAATGAAGGTCAGTCAATCCAAATGTATCCCTAAGTTTAGCCGCCAAAACCATCAAACACCGTGCCAAGAACAGAAGACCAAAAGCTACCTCTACTTCAAAGGAGATGTTTATTAAAATTACCACTTCTCTTTTTTATTTTCTTTTATAGGAGTCAATATAAAATTTTGGAATATTTACCTCAAAGATGACAGGCTGGAGGAGAACCATGAGAGGCTGGAAGTGGTGTTAAAAGCCCAGAAGAATGCAGTTTTAGGTGCAATAAACAAAGCCTCAGTGGAGATTGTGGATCCCAGACAAGGTAAATTTCCCAGTGCATGCACATTTTGGATCAAATGGTTTGGAAAATCTATTGGGACCTATCAAATGGTATACTCTGTTTTGTTTTGTGGTGCATTATCTCCTCAATATGGCAAAAACTATGTTTTAGTTTCATTTTAATCTTAAAACTTGGGGACAATAGCAATGTCAGAACTAGGATATCAAACATTTTGAACAAATGCTTGTGGCATTATAAGAAAACAGTGCTCCCTTCTGGGTGAATGTTTTGTGAGCGTACACAGACGGACTGACACCAAAGAAGAACCAAGAAGAACAGACACCAAAATGTATGCAATAGTACACAACAAAAATCACTAGTGTTAAATTAACCTTTTTCATATAAGTCCAGTTGGGCTCAAATAAACTCTGAAAGTATTAAATTAACACATGACATTTCTTCCCAACTACAGGTAAATTCTCATATGAGGACCATTAGTCCTCACATTTGGTTAAAAAAAAATATATATATATAAAAAAGTAATTATTTTTTTGTTTTCAAGGTGTTGATTTTGTTCATGATTATCAGACACTAATAAAGAGAAACAATGAGGAGGAATTGCAATTTACTTGCAAGTGGTAAAAAAATTTACACAACAGTAAATCAGTGAACTCTAAGTCCATTATTATGGTTCTTTACACTTATTTAGGCTGTTGGCTTATTAGTTCAAACCAAAAAGCATGATCTAAATATGATTATTAACAGAGTCAGATAAAATATTAGAGTTTATTTAAAACTTTGTTGTGTGTTGAGATGTACAATACACTGTATGTGTATACAGTATATACAATGTCAATACGTTTTGGGCTCTTTTTATCACTTGCAAGTTTTTTAGCAGTCATATTAGTGCTGTCCTCCTGTGGTCTGTTGGCCACAAGTTGTAAAAGTTTCACCTCTTATATATCTAAGTGTCCTCCATTAGGTAGATGTGACCCAGGCGACTTGATTGTTGAGGATGACGAGAAAAAATCTCCTGTCCTACATCACCCACAAACCAACAATCCTCCACTTCCACCAATGCCAGGAGCAGCAGAAGAAGACTACACACCAGACCCAAACACTGGGATTGAATGGGAGCAATATCCACCAAGGGGGGATGTCCCATATCGCACACAGTACATTCGCTTCAGTGGTGGGGAGGCAGCAGACCAGCCATTTCACAGTCAAGGAAGGAGACAGCAAAGACTGCTAGGAAAGAGTGGATCTAGAGTGAGACAGGAATCTTCACATACAAATTGGGTAATAAGGACATTTCATCAGCCTGAATACTTTGTAAACTGGATCACCAATAATTAAGAAGGAATTCTTAGAAGATAGACAAATGCATTATAACATTAATAATGCATTATTTTGTTGAGAGGAAATTAGATAAGAAAAAAATGGTATGCAATTCCATTTACGATTCTATATGATGAAGTCTACTCAGAAATGCATTTTCATAAAGTATAACTAGCATATTATACATAATGTAGTTATAACTTTTTTTCTGTTATGTTAATTAAAACATCTAAAACATTTTAAGCAGATTTGCTTAAAAATGCAGACAATTCTTATTTACAATTCTTTGCCTATTTTAGGAGGCAATAGACATCTTGCACATTATATTATTGTCGATACCTATATTGCAAAATGTTAATGGTTTATTGTTTTTGATTTTCTTACCATTTTACAATGATTGTTACAATGATCTTAGACCTAACCATAGACTTTGACTAAACTCCCAGGACATATCTGTCCAGACCTATATACCTACTTACTCAACTGTAATTATTACCAATAACTGTGGTCATTAAAAAAGTCCTTTAAATGAAAAAAATAATAATAACACTGACCGATAAGATCAGTACATTTTAACAAAAGAAAAACCACATCATTTACACTGTTTAAGAAAAATCTAAAGAAATTCTTAATTGTGTGATTCTATTTTCATTTTATTTTCACTTTAGCTCCATAGGTTTACTCCAACAACGCCAGGGGTGGTGATCCCAGTGCCTCGTGTCCACCCAGAACTTGAGATCACCCCAATCTGGAACTGGCCTGGACTTTCAGAGACTCCTCAGAGTGACATATTTTCGACCCACTTCACGTCCCCTGTTCACCAGCAAAAGGTTAGACCATTTTATTAACTGTAAGACTTCTGAAGAAATATAAAATGAAATATTGCTGTATCAGTACCACTCATTTACTCACTCCTATCTTCTTCCATTCCTTTATTTTTAGTCTGCAAAGGCAGTTAGTGTTGGCTGCTCTTCTGGCTGGACCTTTCACAAACAATGGTGCTATAAATTGGGCCCAGGTGTAGCCAGCTGGAGAAATGCTCAGCAAGAATGTGGAAAGTAAGCTAATCAAAATACCTGTATTCTGCTACATAATACTGCATTAGGCTTCAGATTACAGTTATTAATGTAACCAGTTGTTTTCTTCACTGGTCCTAAAAATTCAGGCTTAATAGTGACTTGACAAGTGTTCGATCAAGGTCTCATATGAACTGGCTGTGGAGACTTGCTGAAAAACAACCATTTTGGATTGGTAAGGGCACAAACCATGTTCATCTGCATTTCACCAATCACACTTAATATATTGCAATACATATTCGGCAGTATATAGTACAGACCCAAAGTTTGGACACACCTTCTCATTCAAAGACTTTTCTTTATTGTGTTCTTTAGCCCAAACAAGTCTCTTCTGCTTGTTGCCTGTCCTTAGCAGTGGTTTCCTAGCAGATATTCCACCATGAAGGTCTGATTCACACAGTCTCCTCTTAACAGTTGTTCTAGAGACGTGTCTGCTGCTAGAACTCTGTGTGGCATTGACCTGCTCTCTGATCTGAGCTGCTGTTAACCTGCGATTTCTGAGGCTGGTGACTCGGATGAACTTTTCCTCCGCAGCAGAGGTGACTCTTGGTCTTCCTTTCCTGGGGCGGTCCGCATGTGAGCCAGTTTCTTTGTAGCGCTTGATGGTTTTTGTGACTGCACTTGGGGACACTTTCAAAGTTTTCCCAATTTTTTCGGACTGACTGACCTTCGTTTCTTAAAGTAATGATGGCCACTCGTTTTTCTTTACTTAGCTGATTTTTTCTTGCCATGATACAAATTCAACCTCTTTGAATGAGAAGGTGTGTCCAAACTTTTGGTCTGTACTGTATGTACAGCTGTAGAGCAACATTTAATTGTTATGTTGTCGGAACGGAAAGATTCATGTCTTTTTTGTGTGTGTGTGTGTGTGTGTGTGTGTGTGTGTGTGTGTGTGTGTGTGTGTGTGTGTGTGTAGGTCTTTCTGGATCTCCAGGCCAGTTGATTTGGTCTGACAGCACACCAGTGAAATTCTCCAGACTTAAAAATAACAAGGCTTCAGACAATCCTAACCACAATGGCTTCTCTCACAGCTGTGTGCTGGCCCAGAGCCCAAAAATATGGACTAGAGAAAACTGTACAACAATAGCAGAACACAAATATATTTGTTCAACAGGCGCAGAAATCAACAAATAAAGAGACAATGAATATACAGAATTTTTATTCAGCTCGATCCACTCCTTTTTAAATTGTTACCCATTTATAAATATTTAATAAACATAACTGAACAGCCTGTTTTCCTTTAGCTTTAAATGATATATTGCCACAATATTTATGTTTAAATGTTTGCAGTAATAGGCGGCACAGTGGTGTAGTGGTTAGAATGTCGCCTTGCACCGCCAGGGTCCGGGTTCGATCCCCAGGCAGGCTCGATTCCCGTCTCTGTGTGCATGGAGTTTGCATGTTCTCCCCGTGCTTGGTGGGTTTCCCCCGGGTACTCCGGTTTCCTCCCACAGTCCAAAGACATGTAGGTTAGGCTAATTGGCGTTCCAAATTGCCCGTAGTGTGCGAATGAGTGAGTGTATGTGTGTGTCTGTGCCCTGCGATGGATTGGCACCCTGTCCAGGGTGTACACTTCCATGTGCCCTAAGTCTCCTGGGATAGGCTCCAGGCCCCCCGTGACCCTGAATACAGGATTAAGCGGTATAGATGATGAGTGAGTGAGTAAGTGAGTGTTTGCAGTAATACATTTAAATACAACACAATAGGTTGTGCTGTTATTGGAAAATATTTCAAATAAATGCTGAGGTGATTACCACCCCAACAATAATTAAAAAGTAAAACAAAGCTGCTACACCAATAGATATAGGAAATAACTTGCCGTGTAGATGTTTATTATTTTAAGTGTAACTATAAATGGTTAAAATGAATGTAATTGTTTAATAAACTGAAAATTTTAATCTTGCATAAAATCCATGTGCAATATGGTACAGTAAAACCACTTTGTCATTAATTACTTTCTAATTTCAATATGCCCCATTATGTTTTATTTATAGCTACAAAATTAACATTTTGGCATTATTTATTTACTCTCTCTCTCACACACACACGAGCACAAAACTGACAGATTGTTTGGGGCTGGCAGGAAGTCTTTAGTAACTCATTCACTGATTACACCTGTGGTGAGCAGAAAAGCGGCTCACCATGGAACACTGAATGCTGAGATGGATGAGCTACAAGAGCTGAAGACCAATCCAAGAACAGGACTCTGAGGCCATCATGGGCACGGGCTCACGCAAACTGCACAGAAACTAAAGAGTGAGAGTTCCCCCCCCAGTTTAGGGAGGGTTGGGTGTGTCTGTGCACATGATAACTTCAGATTCATGTTCTCAGTATCTGAACAGGTGAACAGGACCAGCGGGGCTTGATGGTGTCTTCTGCTGTTGTAGCGCATGTGCCTCAAAATAAAATAAATTAATTTAATAATAATAATAATAATAATTGTGTGTGTTTATTGTATAAATTTGAATTTTGTATTGACAAACATTACTTTTTCAACAATAAATATATATTGTTACAGAATAACAGAATAAGGTTTGTACAGTATGTACGGAAAATAGAATAGAACATAATAAAGCACATTTAATCCAACATAGATAATAAAGTGTGTCAGGTTTTCTTGAATTAAAAAGAGGAGGAGGGGGGAGGGGAGATGGGGAGTCAGCAAAGTGTCATTTGGGACTATTTAAATTAAACATATTTAAAGGATTTTAATTATCAGTCGGCTGTACTATTATCCTATTATTTTCCTTCAGGTTAAGGGTTTGGTTATTTTTGCGCGTATTCTTTTACTTTTGATAAATTGAAAGGGTGTTGGATACTTTAAAGGCTCAAATTTGTCGCGTTTGTGGAAGCGGAACCAATAACCTGCCGGAAGTCACCCGGAACACTATTGATGTGCGACGGGGAGAAGATGGCGGCGGCCATGGTGCAAATGGCCTGTTTGTACCGTGGTATGTTAGCGGTGAGAGCCGCGGGCATTAGACCTCTCATTCCCGGACTTGTGCCTAATCAGCTCAGAGCCTTTTCTGTGAAAAAGGAACCGGAAATAGAGGAAAACCCGTATTATAGCAAATATGAAGAGAAAATCAGAAAACTGCGAAGGTAAATCACTGTCATACAGTCATACTGTACTGTTTATTATATTTTACACTGTTCAACTCTATTACTACCAGGCTATAACCTCACCGCACTGTCATACTGATCATAGGAGAGATATTATATAGGTTAGGACAGATAATGTAGCATGTTTGCTAGGTGTCAGTGGGTGTTCTCAATGTTTTGTAGCTTATGCTACATTTTTGCAATTTACCTCGGCAGAAGCGTTTCAGTGTATTTCACCATATAAAAAAACTGACTTTTGAATAAAATGATCATCATGGGGCAGAGTTGGTGGTATCAAAACATTTCCAGATCAGTTTTGTAACACGCCAACAGATGGCAGCACATGGCTGCACAGTCACAGGGAGCATAAACTTTCATAAGTCAGTGTGCCAAAAGACATCGTTCTGTGTACGTCGTGAGCTGTGCAAACTGGTGCTCACGTGGTGGACACGTGCGTTACCACATCTGCTATTTCATCATGAACAGCTAGTTAGAACAAAGAGCGAACATGAAAATTGAAGCTGGGCAAATCTGCCACAGAGACGTTTGACATGATTCGGCAAGTTTACAGTGATGCTGCAATGAGACGTTCGAGGTGTTTTGACTGGCGCGCGTACTTCAAGAGCGGAAGAACATGACTGGAAGATGATGAGAGATCAGAAAGACCCTCAACAACTTTGACAACTTGCGCATGATGATAGTCTAAAAACAATCCACAACATTGTCGGTGTGTCATTCGGGCAATCCTCACATGGGATTTGAACGTGCGCTGTGTTGCTGCCAAGTTCATCCCCAGGCTGTTGACCCAGGAGCAGAAGAAACATTGCGTCAAAGTCTGCCAAGAACTCCATCAACATGCCGCGGATGACCTGTCTTTCAACTTGGGTAGATGAGGGTGCCACCATCATCTAGATACAAAGCAACAGTCTTCATAATGGAAGAGCCCATCATCTCCACGACTGAAAAAGGCGAGGCACATCCACAGCTCGACCAAGTGCATGCTCACCATCTTTTTCGACATTCAATATATTGTACATCAAGAATTCTTCCCGAGGGGCTAGGCCGGCAAAAGCAAATTATACTGCCAGGTTTTAAGGTGTCATAGGGAGGACGTACACCGAAAGAGACCAGATCTGTAGCGTGCGAATCTCGAAGCTTTTGATACCCCCTCGTAGTATAGCTATTAGACTTGGATACAAAATATTTTTTTTAATTAAACATTTGTCATATAAAATTAACTGTGAATGTACAAGCATAATTAACCATATATTCACAGACAGTAACAATCATACCTTGTTATTGTATCTCCAGCACCAAACCTCAGGAATACAAAGCCCGGCTTGAGAAGTGCAGTGAGGTTAAAAAGGAGCCTGTTGGACACTCCAAACAAGCTGACTTCATTAAACTAATGGAGAAGACGGTAAATCACAGCAAAGTACAAAGTCATCTTGTTCGTTCATTGCTCATACGTCTATAATACCTCTATTCTTGTATAATATTAGGGAATATTTGCCTGTTCTTTAATATGCACTATCTCATGCTTCCAGAAAGATGAGGGAGTTAATGCAGGGCCTGCAGGTTTTACTAAAAACAAGGTAGGTTACTCAGCTGTTTTCCCTTTTGTGTGCTTGCATTTGATTGATTTATTGATATTTTGTTGATTTTTGATTTATTTATTGATCTAATGATTTTGTTTGTGTGTGGCAGACCTTAGATTCAATCCTCAACCTTGACATGGTGAAGGACAAGTCTGGTGCTGAAATTGGAGAGGTGACTGCTTTAGTTATTGATTGAAACATCACACACACACACACACACACACTCACACATACACGCACACATGTATATTCTACCATAAAGCTCATCAGGAATATTTTATGCATAGCATAAGTTTGGCATAAATGGATTAATTATTACTTGCACCATTAAAACAATGTTTATTAATGTTTGTTAAGCTTTGGATGAACTACTTCTCAACAAAAGACACAATCAGTGCTGTTATACCAGTAAGTAAGATCATTTCTTTAGTTTGCTAGTGCATGATCATTTAATTAAATTTATTTTGATTATTTTGTAACTTAAATAAATTGATATGAACTAAATAACTTAATAAAATAAGTTATTTAGTTCATGGCTTGGCTAAGATTTTACAGTAACTAAATAATTTTTATACTTCAGGGCTCTACTTATGAGAAGATGATCAGCCGTGCCAAGTTGTGCCCAATGGTAAGACATACTGCAATGATCTACCCAAGAACTCCATGTTTATTTAATCATGCTGGGACCATGAGGCTGCTTTCATATAGACATTCAGTCATTTATTCATTGTTCAATTTTTTGGAAAATGAGAAAACGCCTAGCTGCTAAACTGAACTATGAGGTGCAAACTGAGTCTGAGTCTAAGAATAGAACTATAGTGGTGCAGAAATGTTGTATTATCTGAATATCTTGATTAAAAAGGAAAATAAATACTCTCAAACATTGTTTATACTAAACCATGAAACCTAGAGAACCCTGAGATCTCTAGCAGTGATATAATGTACGTCACAGGTTCCCAGCCCTGGTTCTGGTTCTGGAGCACTTGTCTTGTACAATGTATTGTTTTCCTGCTCTTACACACACACACACACACACACACACACACACACACACACACACACACACACACACACACACACACACACAAATGTGTGTAGGACATGGAATGCTCTACAACCACGGTTGAGAGTTTAAAATTTGTGGGAAGAAGATTTTCAAAAAACATTTTACCACAAGGTGGCAGCATTGTTTTAAAAAGAACACTGGCTGGCAAAAACGTCATTTCAGAAGGAAAGCAAAGAAAACTAAAGAGATTGCGGGAATTGGGTTAAGAACTGTCACATATTATTAAAACCGGGAAAGGTAGTTTTCTACTGTCAACTCATTTATGCTGAGTGAAGGTGCATTGAAAATTTTTACAGTAGTTTGTGCATTTCCATGAGGCGCAAAAAAAAAAAAAAATCCAGGAGGACTAGGACTGAACAACTGTGTAGCCATAAAAATAAATAAATAAATAACACTTGTTAGTGAGACTAATCAGAAAAAAATGCTAGAAAGCATAAAGATTGTACTGTGGAGCGATGAAAAGCGGTCATGTGGTCTGAAGAATCCAGACAGACGTTATTCCAGCGTGGTCAGGGTAAGAAGGGAAGGGCATTATGTGATACACTCATCATGTATACTGTAGTATTGTAGTTCCCTGTGTACCAGCCTTAGAGGCTGTGTTATGATCTGGGGTTGCTTCAGTTGGTCAGGTCAAGAGTCTAATGTTATGTGGCAATAAAATGAAGTCAGCAGATGACCTGAATGCTCTGAATGACTGGGTTATTACATACTGTATATGGATTTGGTATGGGTATATTCCAGTATTCAAATTGTGAAAGAGTGGAAAATGTACATAAAAAATAGCATTTTTGTTCCATCAATTTGTACAAATTATTAATTAATTAATTGCTTCAGTCATTTGCATTAACCATGTTTTTTCCCCCAACAGTTTCTATATCCTCTGCCCCGGAAAGAAGGATATGAATTCTTTCTGGGTCAATGGACTGGTCAGGAACTACACTTTACCTCCCTCATCAATGTTCAGGTAAATAATCCTGCATATGGGCAGTGTTACATGTCGAAGCAAGTCCTGCTTTTTGTTGATGCATACCTTTATTTTCTTTGCAGACTTTGGGAGAAAACGCTCCCAGCCAACTGATTCTCTACCACTACTCAGACCTGAAGCAGGACAAGGATGTTGTGCTCATGACTGCTGAAAGGGATAACAAGTTTGTTGTGAGTATTACACACACAGCTCCACACTTGTTTGAGTAATAGTTAAATAAAATGAATAATAAATTGTGTTCAGACAGGTTGTATAATGTCAAATTGGCTTATTTAAGTTGATCTTGTAAACATGATTGAACATTTTGCCCCAGTATAAAACCCAAGTAGGATTTTTTTTTTAATTTTAAGTTAATCCTTTAAAGTTAAGAGTACATTATTTTTCATCTTCAGTCCATGTTTTGCTTAATTTCTTTTGTACTCTTGTTTTCCAGACTGTTCAAGAAGCTCAATGTTTGGCCAATCAGGTGCAGTTATTTTACGCAGCACAGAGACATGAGACTTTTCAACTAGTAGAGACTTTCAACCACAAACCGGCAGAGTTCAAACACATGTCTGTGGTCGCAGAACTTGAGCAGAGTGGGATAGGACAAGCGGTCACTGCAAAGTAACACCCAGTCTTGTGGGAGAGAGGCCACAGAAGCTGTGCATGATGGAAAGGACGATTAGGTCGAGTCCTGGAATGGAAACTGTCTGGTGTTGATCTCTGCATTATACTGACTGTACTAGCCTTTAGAGCTATCAGCTATCAATATCATCTAATTTATGCATAGATATTTGGTCACATTTGATGTTGATGCTCTTTTACTTCCATCACAAGCTCTATTCCTATCTGCGAAGCCATTATTATTAAATGTGATCAGTTTTAGTCTGTTTCTGTAAAAGTTCATGGTTCATATTTATGGTTTAGACTTTCACCTGTAGTTTTGTTTTAAAGAATGAAGAATTCACAATCATAGACCAGTAAAAGCAACATTTCGCCTAGAAATGTGCAAGATGTCTGAAGCTTGGGTATCCAAATTATTATACACCGAGCACAAACTCAGTTCAACAACATTTAGGTGAGCAACTTGTATCTATACTACAATAATAGTGTAAATTATGATTGTAATAATGTTGAATATAGTGATGTAAGTTTCATGCACACTATTGAAAAATGCTTTTATTTGAAAGTATAAATGTTTCGCTATGTCCAGACAAAAAAAATAACTGTTAAGTGTATAAATTTGATCAAAGTTAGCTTGTTAACCTATGAAAAAGAAAGCATCGTTCCTTCACTCCTAAGCCCCAGTTAAACCTTTGTTGCAGCATTTTCAATGTTAAGATATAAGTACTGAATAATTACCAGACAGGTTAAATCAGGTGGATTTGTGGAACCTTATGCTTTGTGGTGGTGTAATTCTGGACTGTGATTCTCACCATTGCAATTGTTCTCTCTCCATCCTACATAAAGTCATTGCTGTTCAGTAAAAAGAGATGTTTATGAATTAATGACCTGTCATTGAACTCCGTGATTATAAACACTGTAAGTTCATCCATAAAATGAGTTCAATCTGTTATAATAAACGGCGTGAAGTGTAATTGCCATCACAGCCCTGTGCTTTTTTTTTTTTTGGCATTACCTTAATATCATTATATACCAATCAGCCAAGTTAATAGAATAACAGTGATTATCAATTATAAACCTTTAAACTGGTAACAGGATCATGAGCACCCAAGGCTCATTTACGCCCGTGGGGACCAATGGATAGCCTGTCTTCTCTGTTGCCACAGAAAAGTCACTGCAGCCAAATTGCTAAAAAAAAAAAAAATAAATAAAAAATGTTAATGCCAGTTGAGTACCAGAATACTCAGTAGATCAAAGGTTGCTTTGTATGCGGCTTAACATAGAGTTTAAGGTTGCTGATCTGTCCTCCAGACTCTGCAAATCTCAATCCAGATCAAGCCATAAAGGCTGCACCATATAGCACTTAAAGGATCTGCTGTAAACATCCAGGTACCAGATACCACAGCACGTATTCAGACGTATTGTGTAGTCCATGTCTTGAGGGGTCAGAGTGGTTTAGTGGCATGAGGGGAACGTTTTTAGGTCAATTGTTGAGCACCCACCTAAAGAAGTGAAATTTGCCATGACACATGCAGGTTTTTGTTAAGCATCTCCTGAGAGGGTTGAAATTTTAGGTGATTTTATCTTTCAATACTATGGATGAGTGGTGTATGTCATTTTGCTTGCTTTAACCATTCATTCATTCAATTGATCTTTATCCTGGTCAGGATGCTTTAAAGGTTGTTCGGTGTAGTGAGGTGAAGTGCTACACAAAAATACACACACTAATATTTCTTCATTCACTCAACTTTAGCACCTTTAGTTGTGGCCAGTTCATGTGTGAAACTTTTCCTCATGCTTTCAGAAACAGTTTGTGTCCAGGACGATGGATGTGCCATTAGGGAACAAGAAATACATTCAGTACATTTAGGTCATAAGTTGATTTAATTTTATTGCCACATAACTTTGCTGAGCCTAGCCCTGACCAACTGAAGCAACCCCCAATCATACAGTAAAACTGCCTCCACAGGCTTGTACAGTGGGCACCATACACATGATGGGTTCATGACTTCATGTGCTTCCCTTCTTAACCTGATATTCGGGTGTGTCTGGATTCATCAGACCACATGACCTTTTTCCATTGCTCCAGAGTCCAATGTTTATGCAATCTAGCAAATTGAAGTTTGATTAGTCTCACCAACGAGAGGTTTTCATGGCCACACAGCTGTTTTGTCCTAATCCTGTGATTTCTAATCACAATATTTGCATATGGATATGCTATGACTATGGTTCATTTTCATTTTTTTTTACTATGCAAATTCACCAAGCGTTTGAGGCCATGCATGTTTTTTTTCTATCATGTTTCTTCCACAAAGCACTATCCTTCCAGGTTTTTATAATGTGTTGAAGGGTTTTTAACCCAGTTCCTAGCTTTCATTGCTTGATGTAGCCCAATAATTTCTCCCTTCTGAAATGGTGACCTTTTTGGGTCAGGCAGGGCATATCCAGCAGCCTTTATGGTTAACAGGTTATCCCTATTATTAAGTACTAAATTCAGTGTACAGGTTAACCGGTTGTATTTATGCATTGGATCTCTCAATGGTTAACAAGTAATATTGGCAATGTACATTGATTTATTTATTGGTTGTTTAAGTGGCTAACCAGTTACGGTTATAATGGTAATGTCCATCCGTCCAAGCATCCATCTAGTAAACTCTATAGTTCAACTATTCCCATTTTCACGATCGTGGTAGGACCTCTGGTCTATATTCATACACGCTTTCACACACTACCAGCGATTTGCCAGTTAGCTAAATCTGCATGTCTTACAACTGTGGGAGGAAACCAGAGTACCTGGAGCAAACCCACCACACACAGGCATAACACGTAAAGTCCATGCATGCAGACCCTGAGGCAGGAATCGAACCCGGCCCCTGGAGGTGCTAGGTGACAGTGCTGCCATTGGTAGTGTACAGTGTTTTTATTTATTGGCTGTTCCAGTGTTGAACCTGTTACTGTGTTAATGTACAATAGAGTATATAAACGTACTGGTCATCTTCATGGTTAACAAGTTAAAAACAACAGAGTGAGTGTGACTAGTGCACCACCCTCATAAATCATATTATACTGTACATGGCTCTCTTCAGGTTGAGCAGCCTTTTATTTATGGTAGAATAAACTGACGACGGCCGTTATGACTCGTTTCACGGAATCGATTCTTTTGAAGCACCTGTTTGACTCATCGACGGAGAGTTCTGATTCATTTGATTCACTACTCATAGGCATGTTAGCCGGAGCGTCGATTTGTGTTCGTTGTTGAGACCGGTAGTATCAACAGTACACTATATTAACGCTAAGAATAGTCTAAAACGTTTATGCTATATAATTGTTACCTTATAGAGTAGAGTTTTGTGGGTAAATGGACTTTTTTTTTTAGGTTAAAAAGGGGTTAGTGGTTCAGCTCCAGAGAGGAGGAATTACACGGTTTGTTACGCTTTTAACCACCGTGTATAGTAGCATACTAAATTGCCTAGTATGGCAAAAACAGTAGATTATGATAACCTTATGGTAGTTATGATTAGGAAAACGCCCACCTATGAGAAAAGGAGAGCTTTTTACTCGTTCTCGTTCATACACGTGAGTCGATTCACTTGAAATCTCTCAGACGGAAACGATTCGTCCAAAACGGCTCGTCTGTGATCAGTGCAATCCGCCCCCACCTAGAAGGAAGGACGGAGGGAACAGCGCGCACACACTCGAGGTACGAGAGCATCTCCATCATATGAGCAATTAATTAAGCCTCCTGATGTGTGGGATTAGACCAGCATGATTTCCACGCGCAGTACATTTGATGTCAATTGTCTGTGCATGTCGTCTTTTAGCCTGTCGTTAAAGCCTGTGTGTGTGTGTGTGTGTGTGTGTGTGTCAGCTCCTCTCACCTGCTCATTGTTTACACCTTATGATTTATAAAATTCCAGGATGACAGTTTGTTAAATCTGTTTGGTCATTCACATTTATAGGTGACATGCTGCAGTCCAAATCTATTGAGCTGTAAATACCATTTGCACCCAACCATATTGTATCATCTCACGTTAGGTACTATAGATAGATGTGTTCACTGCTGATGAATTGTACTTTACTGAGCCAGACCAAGCCTCAGTGAGTACACTGTGATGGCCTGTAGAGGCTTTTTCCACCCTGAACTGAAATGCTGTAGACTGTAGAAATCATTTTCATCTGTAGCTCAGAGTCTGCTCACCTGTCTGGTTTTCTGCATTTCCAGATGGCAAAAGCAGACCACCGCTTTGGACAAAGGGATGGCTCCGACCAGAACTTTGATTACATGTTCAAGCTCCTCATTATAGGCAACAGCAGTGTGGGCAAAACCAGCTTTTTGTTCCGATATGCAGACGACTCATTCAGCAACTCGTTTGTCAGCACTGTTGGCATTGACTTCAAAGTAAAGACGGTTTACCGCAATGACAAGAGGGTCAAACTCCAAATCTGGGTGAGTCTGTCTGGACATTATGTTCATGTGTTCATATAGTATGTGGATCCCTTTTAGTTACTGAGTTCTTTCCATGCATTGTGTTCCATTATGCACACCCTTCATTGAGAAATAAATCTTTTTTGTTCCGCACACAAAAAAAACAACAGTGTGAATTCACACTCTTTCTTGAGTCTGAACAGATTGTATATTATGGTAAGTGATAGAATATTAACCTCAGGACAGATCTTGCCTGCCAGGCACTTTGGTGGAAGATCTGTCTGAGGCAAGCATTTGTGTGCTTTGACCCCAGTGTCTAAGGTGAATCTTTTTAGAGTCCTCTGACTTTCAGTGCACGTCCCTCTGCCAGACTGTGAATGGAATTGGTATTTTATTCAGTAGGAAATGCGAGGCAAAAGACTCCCTCTGCTTGCATCATCAGTGCTGGTTGTCATGGCAGCAGTACAGCAGCACACGGCAGAATGATGCTCAGAGCCAATTAAAGCAGCTCCTCGGAGTGGGGGGTGGAGGGTATTGCAGAGTAAACATGCGCTTAAGGCTGGCGGCAGTAGCTTCAGTAAATTGCAGTTTGTGGTAAGAAAGTTGTAATTAAGGCTGATTGAACAGGATTAAGAGATGGCAAAAATAGCAACTCAAAAACAGCTGCAAAGTTGCTGATGGTGGATAGGATGCGATGAATAATGCTGACGATGGCACAGCTTTTCTTCGGGTAAAAAATGCTTCAAATGAGCCATATTGTGCCATTTTTTTTCATGAATCAGGCTTTAGATGTTGTCATAGTATTCTTTATCATGCGGAGATTCTTCTGATCTGTAATAATATGAACCATGTGTACCATACCATGCTCTGTGGTGATTTGGACTTATCTGCCAAGGCCAGTATTGTTACTGACTTTATAACAATACTCTTTCCCAATAGTCATTCTTGAGAACTGGGACAAAATTTGGCCAGCATATAGTATTGTGTTTTTTTTTTTTTTTTTTTTTCAGAAATAATTCATATTTTGAAAAGCCGAAACAACTCAGCATAACAAAACAGTTTTTTCAATCCTACTTAAAATATTTTTTATTTTATTTAATAGTTTATCCACTAGACCTGAAAAAGTCCTTCTCTAGAACAAGGGTTCACATTTTAAAATAGCTAAAAAAATAGCTCTAAGTAAAATTAGTCAATGCTTATTAATTAATGGCTGTTAACATTTAATTCATAATTTTTTTTAAACATGCTGAATTCCTTTCTGTCAACACCGTCAGACATTTTTTAATAAATAAATAAAGTTAGCCAATCTTGTGGTCAACTCAAACTAGAAGGATTTCTTCATGACTCCCTGTTTGTTCTATAACCTGGTCAACTGCTTCTTGTAAGTTTTTTTTTTTTTTTTTAAAGATTTAACATTGTTACTGCTGTGGTCATAACCGCATCATGTATCAAAATATCAACACAGTATCTCTCAAATTATATTAAATTTAAACACTCTGCAGTCTAATCCAGGGTTTCAATAACCCTAAGCTCGGCCGGGTGCACCCGATTTTACTGCAGACAACGCTGCCTACCATCACATCCCGTGAAATACGCCTGTGACACGCCCATAGTATGACACAAATGCTGATATTTGCATGTGACTACCTGTGCAAACACCAACGTCCACTGGCCATGCATTGCCTGCCTCCTTCTGCACAAACAAACAAACAAAAAACAGTATACCATCAGTTGTGTGTCAACACCATCAGGTAGGAATTTTTGCTGTTTGTGTAGAAAAGCAAGGATGGATTTTTCACAATAACTTGATGCCAGTTTTTATCCTAATTAAAAGCTATTGAATTGCATTGCATTTTTATAATTATATGACAGTTACAAAAAACACTTGACTTTGAGACAAATCCTATATTTCCAAGGAAATAAATGTAATTTAAATACACCTGTCTGTATTTACAATGGCTGACAAAAAAGTGTTGACAAAAATTCTGCAATGCATTGAAAAGGTTGTCATTTGTACAAAAATATTACATCTGGGAGGTTGCTCCAAAACAGGGTTTTAATATATGGAACAATATATATTAAGTATTTAGAAATTTTGACTTTTTTTGGCATTTTCTGCAATAAGTATGGGTTTTTCTTTTCTTAAAGTTAATAAGACAAAAAAAAGCATTAACAAAACATTGTCCTGAGAAACCAGAAATTGCAAACTCATCTGTTCTGATAACCCTTACATATCAGAAACCTTACTGACACTGGAGACTATTCTTATGAATGTTAAATCCTCACAAAAGATTTAATCATATCAACAGTTAGGCCATATGTCTGCTTTTGTTGAATAAGAACATGTTTTTGGTCCATTTAGATTACATAGTACCCACTATGTTATTTATATCCAGTTTCAATGGATGTGGAGCACAGCCGTGCAAGTCCCTGTGAATGAGCTGTTACTATAGAAACAATGTGTTATTAATATAAACCTGTGATTTGGCTCACATCTTTAACTGCTGCCAGAGCTGCTGATATTAAAAATGAATCACCTTCTGACTGCTCAGAAACAGGCTTTCAAATGGGACAAAAATTCAAATGTTTAAATTATCAACATGTACATTACTGTTTGATGAAAACATTATTCAAGACAGTCTCCAGACATTCATCGATATGTCTGGGTCTAAATCGATAGTTAATTAAGATACTGATTCTTCACAGGTTGTAATATTTAAGTGTAAAAAACATAATAATTAAGAAGATAGTAATGGCGGGAAACTGATAACTGATTATCACAAGAGCAGTGTTGACTCACACGATTAAGGCTGTGGGTTACTGGGTTACTGATCAAAAGGTCAGGGGTTCAAACTCCAGCACCATCAAGTTGCCACTGTTGAGCCCTTGAGCAAGGCCCTTAACCCTATCTCCCCCGGGGGGCTGTATCCTGACCCAGCTCTCTGATCCCAGCTACCTAACTGGGACACGTGAAAAAATAAACAATTTTCCTGTGCTATAAGGTACATGTGACAAATAATTGAATTTATTTATTATTATTATTAATATTATTATTACAACAAATTTTCATTTGTAGTGAGATTAGGAGTCACTGCTTATGACATGCAGACAGCTAGCATTGTTACAGTCGCATACTGATATACAGTATATGGAATAGTAATATAGTAATTCATGTCAATGAAAAAAAGAATAGATTATCAATAATTATTAATGCTTTTTCTCTGATAATTTCCAGTGAACTCTGACCTCTGATCATCCCTTCAGCTTTAAAAAGATCATAAGCAGCATCACAATAAATATTGACAGTTTGCATTCAGCAGTAGATTAAAATGGTTTATGCTGTTTTTGTTCTGTGCAGGATACAGCTGGTCAGGAGCGTTACAGGACAATCACCACAGCTTACTACAGAGGAGCAATGGGCTTTATTCTCATGTATGACATCACAAATGAGGAGTCATTTAATGCAGTACAGGACTGGTGAGTAGAGCTGTAGTGGTTTAAATACCTACTACACTATATTTTCTGAACATGAACATGCAAACTCCTTGCACACAGACCCCATGTGGGAAACGAACCCAGGACCTGGAGGTGCAAGGCAACAGTGCTAACTTAACAAATTGACTAGAATATACTTTTGGCCTCTAGTATTTATGCTGTAAGTTTGTTGTCATTCATTTATGTCATTTTTGAATTTGCACTAGTGTTTAAAGTCTGGAACAGTCAAGGTATAACATACACAATAACTCTAATACCACTAGTCAAATCCTTACCTAACCTGAATTATTTTCTTATTTAATGCAAAATATTGTAATACAAATTATTTTAACAGCTGGAATGTGAGGAAAATTCAAACCTTAGAAAATGTCCACAGAATTACTTAGTATTTGGTACATATCTTCTTTTGCTTTAATGACAATGTGCATGCCAGTTGGCAAGGATTTCACAGGTCTGTTTAAAAACTGGTGATTGGCATATGTTAGATCAAGCCCATCATCATAACATCTGAACACATGTTGGAAGGAATAAGACTCAAGGAAAATCTGACATTTTATACAAGTTATTAACATGGTCAAAAAATGCTTTCGTTTAAATAGGCACCAGAAAATATTACCTCAAGATATTATATACTCTATAGGAGATATATATCCTTTCATTGTTGTAAATGTCAAACATTGTGAAAATTTACGGTTTATGTTCTGCTTTAAATTGAGAAAGAAACACATCACAGCAGGTTTTGATTGTACAAACAAAACCTTTCATTTGGAACAGAGGATGCAACCACTATAATGAATAGTTGTATTAAGTGCTAGTCCATTGGATTGCTATAATCATTGCTATAATGGTGTTAGGCTGTCTTAAGATTCTTGCCAGGGTGATAAAAAGGTCTGTCTTTGAAATGTTTAACTGAAAGTCATGGCAATTTATCCAGCCACAGATATACACCAGGCTAAGTCATCCTCCAGAGGTAAGGCCAGTTAGAGAGCAGATTATCACCTGGCACGATAAGACACGGCATGAAAGTTGATTTGAAAACAACTAGTATGCAACTAGAGAAGCCAGGATAAAAAGCTGCAGATTGAAACATCAGTATAAGAGTTACATTTCTTACAGAGGGGCAGCATCTGTGTACAGGTTAATTTTGTTGGAATGGTCTGTCTTGAGTCAATACTAGTAGGATGAAGCAGGTGGTCCTGTGAGAGGAAAGAAGCTTGATATATGACAGCATGTATGATGTTGATGGTGAAATGGACAAACAGCTTTGGACAGCATGGTGTTTTACAAATGGTGTGCAACAGATATGTATTTTTTAAAACATGCTTATTCATATTAATTACAGACACTGAAAGTATGATGATGTGGTGGTGAATGATATGACAAAATATTTTATTGTAATAGTTGAACACATTTCTCTAATGCACAAACATGCATCCTATATAGGTTGGCTGACAAGTTTACATTTTAAAAATACAATTAATTTAATAAAATATGCAATACTGTTTACAAATGATTATTTTTTTTTTGACTAAATAAGAAATAAAAAGAAACACTAAAATAAACACCACAAATCAGCTGCTTTCAAAGTTTGTAACTGTTAAAATAGATTTAAAAATGTATAAATTATAATAGATATTCCTGATGGCCACAATATCTCAAAAAGGTACTTTGGCCAGTTTTATCTCAATATGAAAATTATAATGATATCAAGTCAATATTGCTGTATATCATTATATCAACTAGTAATGTGCTGAGGCAATTGAAAACATTCACTAACCATAAATGTTTCTTGTTTCAGGGCAACCCAGATTAAGACCTACTCGTGGGACAATGCTCAGGTTATTTTAGTGGGAAATAAATGTGACATGGCTGATGAGAGAGTGATACCTGTAGAGAAAGGCAAGCACTTGGCTGATCAACTAGGTGAGTAGGCCAAAGAAACCATTTAAAAATGCATTAATGCTGACAGATATTTAAACTTACACAGTTAAATATGATTTGGTTATTATATAAAATGATGTGATGTTCTTCAGGCTTTGAGTACTATGAGGCGAGCGCCAAGGAAAACATCAATGTCAGACAGGTGTTCGAGCGCCTGGTTGACATCATCTGTGTGAAGATGTCTGAGCGAGTGGACGCAGACCCGTCCATGGTCAGTGGAGCCAAGACTACTCGGCTCAGTGACAAGCCGGCGCAGCTACCTCAGAATTGCTGCTGATTTAACCTGTTTACTCTGCCGTCACGTGCTAGACTATTGTGCTGATCCTGTCTTTTCATCTGCTTTCCAGTTCCATTACCACAGACACTTTTTTGTTTATTTGTTACATGTAGTAGTGTTACATATAAAATGCTATATTTTCATGTTAAGCACACATCTAACTAAGGGTCAGAGTGAGGTCAAAGCAGGGACTCCAGCAAAGCACAAAAAAGCACATGCTCACTGCCAGACACAGATAACTCACATGATTAAATCAGACCTCAATAGGTGTATTATTCTAGCATAATTGGTGCTTTAAAGATCACCTAACACAATCTCTCTGCTTCTGCTTTTCAACTATTGCTCAGTGAAGGAGCACGAGTGTGACGTTAACTCAGACAACTGCAGAGTGGTCATATCAATTATATATTATGCACAGTAAAGGTCTGTTGTTTCAGGGTGGTTTTATTTTATTTTACTTGGCAGAACCAATGGTTGGTGGGTACCTATAAAGTTATTTCACTGCCAAAAGTTAAGAGCACAATAGTTTAAAGGTTCCTTTCAGTCCTGTCCATCTTTATTTTCTTACTTTGCTGTCATACCAAAATAGATCTCCAGACTTAACTCTGTCCTGCTTGGCTGAGTGGGGTTTATTAAAAAATCTGGCTCTACCGAGTTAGGATCTACATACAGTGCTGCAGCCATCTGTGGTTGGAAGTCTAACACATCATAAATGAACTTTTTGTTATCAGTTGTTGGCATCTGTGAGCACATATAGGTAGAAAAGAGCAGATCTAGCTTTCCTCTGACTTTCTTCAGCTGTCATGTGATTGAGCATGAGCATCACTTTGAAAAGGATGTAATGGCTACGACTGCCGCAGAAGAAGCACATGCAAGTCTTCACCCTCATTGATAAAAATGGTAAAAAAAGAAAAGTATGAAACAATCTTATCCTGCTCACTCTCAAACGTAATTACTCTCACATGGGCAGATTTCCTTTCTTTTGTATGCAATTATTTGTGCCTGTATACTTTTAGTTGTTCTTGACATTGATAACTAACCACTCCAACTGCATCAGCAAGATGGTGTTAGAATGGAGGAGCTTAACTTGATTTCTGTTCCATTAAAAAGGTAGGGAAGGCCATCGGCTGGAACTTATTCTGATTAGCTGATGACTTTCAACAGTGTTGTTGCACCAAAGGATGAAAAAGGAAACCTAAACGTGTGAGCATAAAAAGTGTAGGTGTACCAGATGAATTTAACTTGTATTATTGTACGAGAGTTGAAGTAACTCGTGTAATCATTGCGTGTTCTCTTAACAGCTACAAAAGCTAATGCGCTCTCCATTTTTGGCAATAAAATAACACCATAATGGACACAATATAATGTGTGATTTGGACATAAGGAGCACTTTGCAAATGTTCAATATATCATGATATATCAAAGGTAGATTAGTAGTTGCATGAATTGAGCCAAGTAGCCTCCAGATACTCTAACAAAATACAAATCAAATCCCTACATGTTCTCTTGTATAAAAGTGAGTATTTTCTTGTGGAGTATATATAACTATATATTTGAATGGTGTGTGTGTGTGCGCGTATGAATGTGTGTTAATTTACAGTAACAACACATTAAAAATATCTTTAGAGATGCCAGTATATGTACATTGTAAAACTTGTGCCACGACTGATTTATATTTCAGAAACGTAGCAAATCCTTGTGGAGTTCTACATGTGTCACATACATTGAGTTTTTAATCAAGTGATGTAAGCATTTATGAACAATGTTTTATGTAACTACTTTGAAATTTATTTTACATGAGATATTTATAATTAAGATGTTGTAAGCTATCAAGCTGGTCTTTGCTGAGTAGATATTTATTTTTATGCTATAACCCAAATCTGGGAACATATAGATGTACTGTAACTTTGCTGTCAGTGATTTTTGACTGGTAGAACAATTTGCACAAGGATATAGAGTGATTGTACAGGTCGTTGTAAAAGTTGGTTTTAGATTCAATTTCTAACAATAAAAGTTCCACTCACACCATATTAAGTTGTGCATATTCTATCATGTCATAATACAATGTGTGGAGGTAAACTGTAAGGCTACTTAACAGTAGAATTATTGGCACCCTTTAAAAGAATGGACAAAAAAGTTATAAATAGGAGGTTGTTGAAATCAAACCAGGACTTGTGGTGAAATGTTTCCAATAAAAAAGTTGTAAAACTGATTGACATTTACAGAAGACTTCTACAGTATGATGATGAAACTCTTCATTCTCAGTAAAACATTTTAATGATGCAAATGTTTTGAAGAACGCCAAACATCTGTGAATGGTGATCCCGGCCGAGGTGGCTCGGAGCCCAGTGCAGTTGTTCCAGTGAACATCCAGCGAGTAGAACGCCTGATCCTTGAAAATCGTCTGATTACTTGTTGCTAACTTGTGGACGATACGCATCTATCTGTGGGATCTGTATACATAATCATTCACCAACACCACTTGCACAGTACAGGAATTCAGGTAGACGTTATTGCTGACCTCATTCCAAGTCATTTCCACATGTTTTGGCCCTTAATAGAGTTGATATTAGTTGCAGTCATTCTGAATGTGCCGTTAAGCACATTATTAATGATTATGTTGTTGCCCTGGTATTGTTATAAATGAGAAAAAAAAGTAAATAGGTTATAGGGGAAACATTTTCTCATTCATCTATACCGCTTTATCCTGTATTCAGGGTTGCGGGGGGCCTGGAGCCTATCCCAGGAGGCTTAGTGCACGAGGCGGGGTACACCCGACAGGGTGCCAATCCATCGCAGGGCAGGGGAAATTTTTGTTTAAGAAAAATAACCAACTTGTTTTGTACTTGGTGGCACGATTGTATAGTGGTTAGTACTGTGGCCTTGCACCTTCAGGGTCAGAGGTACAATTCCGTGTGCATGGAGTTTGCATGTCCTCCCTGTGCTTGGTTGGTTTCCTCCTGGTACTCCTGTTTCCTCCCACAGTCCAAAGACATGCAGATTAGGTTTACCTCTCATGGTGCCCTCAGCCCCCTGGGATAGGGGGATAGGCTCTAAGCTTCCAATAAGCCTGTACCGGATAGGTGGTATAGAAAATGAATGAATGAGTTTTGTACTTATGACAAAGATTTTCACTGTAACACTGGAAAAAGAAAATCCAAATGCGGGTGCAATTCCTGTCAGCCAAAGACTATGATATTTTATTTACAAACCTGGTATCAAATTGTGTTGCGGATTTAAATTGCATGTAAAAATTTGACATTTTTTGTTTTATATAAGACACAAATGCACATTCTCTGCTCTACTGAATGCTTGTCCACCATGCTCCCTACAGCAGTTCCCCTTGCAGCTAGCTAAACCAATCAGAATATCGCTTGCTTTTGTATTAAACGCTATTCACCAATCACGTTGTTCCATACTAGAGGTTCACGTGCGACTTTGAAGGACGGAGCTGAATACCAAATACTTGCCTCCTTGAACATAGTCACGTAACAGAAGCCGTTATTTATCTATAGTGTGTAGTGTCCCTATGTAGGGTTTGGATGTTATTTCGGCTCGGGCTACATTAAGATTCAGATACGAAGAACCAAGCTAGCTTCTCATCTTACCGGTAAACAAGGCACATATTGAATCTATGACACAAAGCTTATATCAGACTATGTCAATAGGGCTTTTTAATAAGAGATGAACATGTCTTAAATGACCTACACGGTTTTCTGAGGTATGTTAGAGTGAATACTGTACTGTGTGACACATTAGCTAATAGCTAATGTTCAGGTGCCTATGGTCAGTGACAGTGCGTTAAATACACTGGGGAATAAGGCGACAGTGTTATTCAGTTCCTTCTGTCAGTTACTATGACAAGAGAAAAGTTCGTAGCTTACTAGTATTAGTAAGCTTGTGATTTTATATGGTTAGAGAGTGTGTATCACTGGTCACCTCCCGATTCGATATTATCACGATACCTCGGTGCCGATTCGATCACAATGGCAATTCTATGAGTATCGTCTTTTTATAATCCTGATTCGGTATTACATTTTCCTCCGGTTTTGTTAAACAATACAAACTACCTTAAAATACGATATTTTAACGTTTAACTGAACAGCAAGTATCTCTGACTGCCATCATTATTACTTTTAAACAAACTTAGGAAATAATTCACTCCTACCACACGTGGTGAAAATGTGTTAATAGTGATGTTTCACCTCCACATACACATGTGCACCTCAAGTCAACGGTGAGCGTGCAGGTTGAGCAGCTGCAAGCATGTGGGCGCATGAAGCTTCTAACATGGGCACTTTGGGTTTGCGATTGCGCATATGATTTTCAACTAATCAACGGTTGTGGTGTTTGGAGTAAAGGTGTGTAATGAGTGAGTTTGAGACTAATTAGTTCACAGAGTTTGGGGAAAAAAGGCAGATCACAATCTTTTAACTTGTGTGATTTTTGATAATATAACGATATAAAAATACGTTTCTGTTTCACCACTCAGTTTCTGTGCTCGGTACAGAATCGCTTATATCTGAGGCTGATCGGCCGATCACGGATCATGGCCAATCAAACTGAAAAACCAGCCTGGTCAGTGGCCGAACAACCAATAATAGTTTTTAAAAAATCAATTTTTAACAATTTTTAACTTTTAACTGAATCTATTATTATGTGTTTATGCTTTGTGTCTGAAATGGTGCATTATGGGTACTGTATGCCTGTCATGCCTCGTATTGTGGGTCTGAGGAATCAATTGCACTTTATTTTAGTGCTTTGTGTTATTAAACATCATTAGTGCACTATCATTAGTGATATTCTCGGCAAAACCAGACTTGGTGTATGGTAAAAATAACGCTATGTTGTCAGATTTCATGATTTATTTATTTTTTGACTGTCTGTGTTAATTACTTTGTGATTTGGTGTTTAATTACAGCGTCAACCTCCTTCTAGAAATGCCTCAGAAAAACAAATCCAAAGCATCCTGCGGAACTACCCAAGAGCTCGGGCCTGAGAGCGGAGAGCCGCCACCACTGTCTCAGCAGCCTCAGACCGAACCGAGAGCTGATCTAGCTTCTGAAGACCAAGCTAAGAAGCCAGTGGAAGACCTTGAGGATTTAGAGATAATTAAATCACCAAGTGACCCAAAGAAATACAGGTAAGAAATGGCTCAGTGGATGATGATTTTTTTTATAAATATGCTCCTTTCAACTTACTTTATCAAAATTTTTAGGTACATTGAGTTAAGCAACGGTCTGAGAGCGCTGCTCATCTCAGATTTGGGTCAGGAAACCTGTATGTGTAAGTCTGAGCGGTCAGATGGCGACAACGAGAAGGAGGAAGATGGTGATCAGGACGAGGAAGATGGTGGGTCTGAGGAAGACAGCGATAATGATAGAGACAGTAATGACTCGGATGGGAATGGTGATGTGAGAAAAAAGAAGAAAAAAGGCACTTTGGAGAAACAGGTGATAAACATTGATTCATTTACAGTACATTTTCCTGATCATTTAGAGCACTCTTTCTGTTTCTGATATTTATGTCTCATCCAGCTAGTTGGGATTTTCAGGAACATCTGGACATTAGAACTTGGCGTATGAATGTCCAACACAGAAAAGAAAACCTATTAATTGGTCATGTTGATTCCTCAAAATTACTTTATATTTTTATGGTCTATGTCAGATTTTATTACCTACATTGCCATCATAGTTTTTACTCTTCAGCTTAATGTTTTATAAGTAACATTTCTTCAAAGGCCCTTATAAAAGTTTTTGTTTTGTTATAAAAGATCATGTTTTGTGCATGGATACCAAATCTAAAAACTGATTAATTTTCCCCCTTCACCATGTATTTTGCTTTAAACACTGCAGGAGACTATAACACCACCTCAGTTTGTACAATAATGTAAATAATCAGGAATAAATTGTTAAAGTTTGTATTAATGACACTATGTACTTTCTCTTTGTCAGTCAGCAGCTGCTCTTTGTATCTGTGTGGGAAGCTTCAGTGACCCGGAGGATTTGCCTGGTCTTGCCCATTTCCTTGAGCACAGTAAGTCCTGTGTGTTTTTTTTTTTTTGTTTTGTTTTGTTTTTTAGTTAGATATCTTTCATGCAAGCTTTTACTGTATCTGTTTACTTCCTGTCTTTTACTCTATTTTGAAGGCTTCTCTTAGCTTCTGTTTCACTTTTTTCAAGCATCAGGTTTCTGAGAAATTACTGAAATGAAAACCTCTGTGCTCTAAATAAATGCTTACCCGACTGGGTTTGACTATTTTCCCATAACTAGAAATAAAAGACTTTTTAGAATAACATTTCAAGTGTTTGCAATGAGCTCAATTGGAACTCTTTCTTCTTTACTTCTTTCTTTCTTTCTTCTTTTAAAAGTATTCGCTCACCTGCCTTCACATGCATATGAACTGTAGTAACAACCAATTTTTAATCCATAGTGTTTAATATGCTGCACCCTTTGCAGCTTAACAGCTTCAGCACTTCTTTGAAGGCTTTCCATAAGGTGTAGGAGTGTGTTTATAAGAATTTTTGACCATTCATCCAGAAGCGCATTTGTGAGGTCAGACACTGATGTTGGGCGAAAAAAGGTCTGGCTCAGAATCTCCGCTCTAATTCATCCCAAATGTGTTCTATCGGGTTGAGGTCACTACATTGTGCAGACCAGTCAAGTTCTTCCACACCAAACTTGCTCATCCATGTCTTTATGGACCATGCTTTGTGCACTGGTGGAATAGGAAGGGGCCATTGGAATAGGGATCAAGTTGGAATAGGAAGGGACCATCTCCAAACTGTTCCCACAAAGTTGTGAGCCTGAAATTGTCCAAAACATCTTGATATGCTGAAGCATTAAGAATTCCTTTCACTGGAACCAAGGGGTTGAGACCAACTCCTACATAACAACCCCACATCATAATCCCCCCACCACCAACTTTACACTTGGCATATTGCAGTCAGACAAGTACCATTTTTCAACTCGGACTTGTCCATCAGATTGACAGAGAAGTGTTCTCTGAAGTGACAAGCAAAGCATCTTCACTGCTCTAGAGTCCAGTGGTGGTGGCTTTTACACCACTGCATTCAATGGTGGTGATATAAGGCTTGGATGCAATTTCACAACCATCTCTCTGTTCTTGAGCTACTTTGAAGGCCACATGAAGTTTGGAGGTCTGTAGCTATTGACTCTGCAGAAAGTTGGACAAACTATGCATCTTAGCATCTGCTAATCAAACGCTGTGATTTTACGTGGCCTGCCTCTTCATGGCTGAATTGCTGTTGTTTCCAATCACTTCCTTTGTTATAATGCCTCTAACAGTTGACTGTTGAGTATTTAGTAGTGAGAAATTTTCACGACTGGACTTATTGCACAGGTGGCATTCTATGCAACCCATGCAGAGGTCTGCATGCCTAGGTGTTTAATTTTATACTCCTGTAACCATGGAAGTGATTGGAACACCTGAATTCAATTATTTGGATGTGTGAGTAAATACTTTTGGTAATATAGGTTATCTGATTGAAGAGATTTTGAGGAATGTATTGCGATACCGTCTACCCCTTCTCTTCTTTTAGTATAGCTGCTAAAGATTTCTGAGCCTGTTGCTGTTTACATAATAGAATGATTAGACTATTTGCCTTTTTTTGGAAGAACCTACATATTGTACTTCTACCTTATATTACAGTTATTTGCTAACAGTGGAAAGGTTATATTCGTCTGAGCTTCACCTGATGATGGGTTTACCCTGATGACAGTCTGCTATTAACATGTCATCTTTAACAAAAGTCATTCACTGCTGCATGTACACATGTTTCTCTATCGCTTAGTGGTGTTTATGGGCAGTGAGAAATACCCAGCCGAGAATGGATTTGATGCGTTTCTAAAGAAGCATGGTGGCAGTGACAATGCTTCAACTGACTTGGAGAGGACTATCTTCCAGTTCGATGTTCAGAGGAAGTACTTCAAAGATGCACTGGATAGGCAAGTTTGATTCATTTCTATGCAGACTGAAGAAGTCTTAAAATGATATACATAAAATTGCCTGATTTATAAGCATTCTGTTAAAGTATTCCTCCCAGTGATAGATATCTGCTAAATTAAAATAAACAATGAGTGCCAGCGTTTGACTGAATAAAACTCATAAACTAAATATAACTTTAAAGATACTGCTTTTGGGGGCCTTCTGAGTGGGTGATACCTAAAATGGTCTGTGAATAGATCTTGTTGGCCAACATGTGTCATGATGTTTGAGGTCTGGTTTAAACTTAAAGGCTGTCATTTTTAATGAACTTGAACTCTCTGATCTGCAGGTGGGCTCAGTTCTTCATCTGCCCTTTGATGATAGAAGACGCAATTGACAGGGAGGTGGAAGCAGTGGACAGTGGTCAGTATATTATCAGCATCTTGATAGTCGCACAAAATATACTGGTCCTGGGGGCTCCCTTGTGGCGCAACAGAAAAGTGTCCAGAGATTGAGAGTTCTAATAACAATGCCATACGCTGCAATAAAGGCCAATTGGCCATTTAATGAGTGTGAGGGATGGCATACTGTGTCTACTTTTTCAATCACAGCAGCACTAGCATATAATAGAAGTATGTTGACTTGTGAGCTTTGCATGCAGATGGTAGTGGATATATATTACAGCCAATGGTCTTGGAGTCTGTAGTTTCAAGTGAATGTTTTTGAGAATGTGTGTTTTCGTATGGTTGTGCAGAATACCAGTTGGCCAGGCCATCAGACTCTCATCGAAAAGAAATGCTCTTTGGAAGCCTAGCAAAGCCCAACCACCCGATGACAAAGTTCTGCTGGGGTGAGATCATGATTCTTTGCTATCAAAGATAAAAGTATTTCAGAATATTTGCATAATAATGATAATAACACATAAAGTGCAAATCTCACTTTTCATCTGGCGGAAAGTGTATGCTTAATTTAATTTCCAGTGGTTTATTTAACACATTGTATTTACATATATTGAAAATAAATTCTTTGTTTGTTTAAAACGTGTTAGGAAATGGCCAAACCCTTAAACATGACCCGAAGGAGAAGATGATAAATACTTACGAGCGCCTGCAGGAATTCTGGAGGAGATACTATTCTGCACATTACATGACCCTCACTGTGCAGTCCCGAGGTAATAAACATCACAGACCTCTAGCTGTTTAGGTTAGTCTCTTTTTCCTAACAGCAGCCGTGTATTCTGTGCTTGAATTTGCACAAGAGACAAGTTTAACTGCTTTCTCCATGTTGTGTTCCAGAGGTTTTATTTTATTTATAGATTTATTTGTCAAAATTATATTATCATACTTCTTTCCTCTGCAGAGAGCCTGGATACTTTAGAGGAATGGGTGAGGGAAATCTTCACCAAGGTCCCAAATAAGTAGGTGTTTGACACACAGATTTTGATTTATCATCTTAATCTGTAAACCCTTGTGGTGTTTCTTTATTCATTTGTTTGTTTGCTCCTCTAAGTGGTCAGACACGTCCTGATTTTTCCGATCGTCAGGACCCTTTTGCAACACCCGATTTCAACAAGCTTTATAGAGGTACTGCCGGCTCTCTTGTCTGTCTTATCAGTGTTGTCACAATTTTCGACTTGTTAATTTAATGTGAATTCTGCCTTCTTTAGAACTTGTTGCATCATTGTGTGCTAAACAGACATTTTCATTCAGAATTCATTAATTTTATCATGGCAGAAAAGCCTTTTTTCTTTAAACTTAAGAGCCTGGCTGCCTTTTGTTAGTCTAAAAGTTACCATAACTCAAGTAATTGTTGTCCTTGGGTTAATAAAGGAATAATAATTATTATTATACAAACATTGCTGTTCTGTATCTACATTACCTTTTTTCTTTTTCTTTTTTTTTTTTTCCAGTGGTTCCTGTGAGAAAAATGCACGCTCTTAATATCAGCTGGGCTTTACCTCCTCAAGGCATGCACTACAGGTTAGAGGTGAAACATAACACCTTACTTTTCCTTGGCCATCATAACTTACTGTTGTCAGGATACATTTTCATGGACCTAAATTGTTCCAATAATTAGGAAAACTGAAATTTAAATCAAAAGGGTGGGGGAAATGATTTGTGATTTGTGAAATGATTTTTCACATACAGTGCAAACCCTTTTTTTATACAAATCAGACCCAGTACTCCTAGGGTGTGCTCACACTTGTCATGTTTGGTTCAATTCAAATAAACTCTGTTGCAGTTGCTTTGTTAGTGCGGTTCACTTGAACAAATATGAGCGCTGCTATCCAACTCGTGGTGCGCTCCAAACAAATGAACCAAGACTGCTTGAAAAGATGCGTCTCAGTCTGCCTTTAAACGAACTCTGATGCAGTTCGATTGAGATGTGAGTGCACCACGGACCAAAAGATATGTAAACAAACCAGGTCTGCGTAGTTCATGCATTATGTTATATGACGACGGTACCTGAGAACTTTCACTTTCTACCCGTCACATCCGATGTAGAGGCAGCGTTTGGACAGGCAGCAAGTGAGGGGAAAAAGTCCTAGCTAGCTCCCGCGTGATAATTAGCAAGGTACTGGTTCACATTGCGCATTTATTTGAAAAAGGTTTCAATTTTCTTTTTGGTCCACAACAGCTCTAATGTGGCCTCCGTCCTCTTTCTGTTCACATTATAGTTCATTTTTTACCTCTCGAATCTTTAATTTTATGGGCCAACAGCCATGATTAAACTACCACCAATATCTCTACAATATTGATGCAACCAAGGCTGGCCTTCAAACAAATAAGAGTAATTGTTTGTTTTTTCCTTTGTGAATAAAAAGCATGTCTCGGCTGGTTTCAGTATTGTTTTTTATGTTCAAGGATATATAATCTATGCGTAGAATATATAATCTATGCGCTTCTTTTATTTATAAGCGATAAATAATATATGCTATACTACTGCAAAGCTTATATAATGTTGTCCTACAACTTGCAACTTTATCACAATATTTGTAAAAAATAATATATGAAAAGAATTTATATTTGAATGCATTTTTCAAATATACAAAGTGGACTGACTGCCACAGTCTTACTTTACTTTTTTTTTTCTCTTAAACTCATTCAATTCTTCTCAACAATAGTCAAATACTAGCAGTTAAGATGCACTATATAAAAAAATTCTCCCTCTATTTTAAAGTGAATGTGCTGTGTTCTGCCCTGGTACACAGGAAAAAGCTACAGTGACTAGGACATAAAGAGGAAATAAGAATTTTCACAATGTGTTCTGCACATTTCAGGAACTTATGGCATTATATTGTATGAGGACGTCTCCAAAAGTATTAAACAAGGAAAATAAGCCAAATCCATGCTTTACAAACATAAGCTTTTGCAATTCTTTATGCAAAAGTAAATCTACCAGCTAAGAAATTCAGTTCATATAAGATGAACACTGATAACCCACTTCCTCTCTTAACCTTCTAACAACGATTATTGCATAACTATCAAGATACTAAGATAGAGTAGACAAAATGTCTTTGTACTACACATACCTTATAATCCCTTAAATATAAAAATGCTTTATTGAAATTGGTTGAGAAATGTAAACTTGATCTTTTTTTTGTTTGTTTATTTATTTAGAAAAAAAATGCAGCTCCTTTGTTCACTCATTTTTCAAAAATATGGCAGATGTGTTTACCTAATTTATAACAGCATGATATAGTTTACTGCAAGGCTAGAGAGATCAAATACAGTGACACGGCGAACTGAAGCTGTATTTTCTATTTACATTGCACTTGGTGCAAACTGAACTAAGCCCACCGCCAAGGTCTTCTTTGTTCAGTTTGTTTCAGACGGTTCTAGGTTTATTTAAGTGTTCACATATATGCAAAAAATGCTGACTAATTGGTCTGAATTTACAGAAAACAGAGTTGCTTCGTACTTCCAGAGTAGATGGTGCAAATCTCATCTATGCCGAATTGTCTGTAGTGTATTATTGAGTGTATTGGTAGGTGTTGTGATTGGATAATCTGTGTAAAGAAGGTTAAAACTGTTAAAAACCTGTAAACACAGACTATACATTTTAAAAATAAGTTTTCCTGTGCCTTTTGATGCCTTGTGCCGGATGTCTCTCACCTTGTGCCCCAAGTTCAGTGCACCCATCCTACAAAGGATAACAGTCTGGAAATGCATGACTGAATAAAAAGTCCATGTATGTCTGTGCCATTACAGGGTGAAACCTTTGCACTACTTATCCTGGTTGGTTGGACATGAGGGTGCTGGCAGTATCCTCTCTGTGCTCAGAAAGAAGTAAGCTCTGAGATCTTGTCCACATACAGTTTTTATAGTGGCATAGAATGTGAATGAGTAGCGTTTGTGTTGATCTTGGACATTTATATGTGCAGGTGCTGGGCATTGGCTCTGTTCGGAGGCAACAGCGAAACAGGTTTTGATCAGAACACGACTTACTCCATCTTTAGCATATCCATCACTCTGACAGACGAGGGCTATCAAAATTTCTATCAGGTCAGGAAACTCACAGCTGCTCATAATATACTTGGGGGGTCGGGGAATAAAAAATGAGCCTAGGGTTTAAACAGTTCTTATCATAGGTGGTGCATTTGGTGTTCCAGTACATGAAGATGCTTCAGACACTCAAACCCCAACAGAGGTGAGCAATGAATGTTAATAGAATTTAGGAGATGGCATTATCCTTACAGAAGTACTTTATAGTCTCTATAGAAAAATTTTAATTCTGTAGGATGTCATCAAGCTAAAAACTCTGACGGAGAGGTTATTATTAAGAATGACAGTAGTAACACTCCAGCCCAGGGATTTACGTGCATATTGATCTTTGGCACTTTATTTTTTTACTGTTAACCATCTTACTCATGCACATTATAGGTTGTTGTTATTTTTATTATCATTGCTGTATTGTTATTATTATTATTATTATTATTATTATTATTATTATTATTATTACTTGGAAAAGTATTGTATGGGGTTCAGGGCACAAAAGGGCTAAAATGGTACAGTACCCCTGGAGCTGCTAAATGTTAATGACTCATTTCTAACACAGAATCTTAAATAAATACTCTTGAATGAAAATGAACTCTTGTTTATTCATAAATACTTTTAATATAACTCAGCACATTGGTTCATTAATTATTGAACATGTACAGTACCGATTTCTTACAAAATGCTCTATTCCAGGATTTATGAAGAAATTCAGAAAATAGATGCCAATGAATTTCACTATCAAGAGCAGGTATGATCCCTTGCTGGCTTGTTTTGAAATGACTGAATGCATATTTTACATTTACATATCCTGTATTTTCGATATCACCTGTCAATTCTCTTGGATATTGTGACAGACAGATCCTATTGAGTTTGTGGAGAAAATTTGTGAGAATATGCAGCTTTTCCCTAAAGAACACTTTCTCTGTGGAGACCAGCTCATGTTTGAATATAATGCAGAGGTATGTGTGCTGTACCCTTCCTCCATCACTGCTTGAATTTAATGTAGTTATTAATTTATCATGCAAGTGTAAGATAAGTCAGGCTAATGGTATTTAAATCTGACCTGTTAAAATAAACTGTTTAAAGTATTACAGGCTGTAGGTTTTGTTTCTTCTTAAAAGCATTAAGATAAAGTAAATTGTTTGTTTATCGCTAGAGAATGACATTTATGATTATGGCAGTTATTGCTGCCTTGTAGAAATTATTTGTATTTTTAAAGTGTGTGTGTGTGTGTGTGTGTGTGTGTGTGTGTGTGTGTGTGTGTGTGTGTGTGTGTGTGTGTGTGTGTGAAGGTGATTTCTCATGCCTTGGAACTGCTCACTCCTGAGAGAGCGAACCTGCTGCTGCTATCCCCGGAGCATGAGGGACAATGCGCACTGAAGGAGAAGTGGTTTGGCACAGCGTACAGTGTAGAAGGTGGGAGCCATTAGGCTGATTGGCAAAATATGATATACAGTGTAAACGTCCTATGGTTGCCAGACAGGTCGATGCATTTCTGCACTGATGGTTGCTACAGCACTTAAAAGTTGGCTTAAACTGAAACATCGAAAGCAGTGGCCCTGACTATAAAGGTTAATTTCACAATGAAACACTTTGACAGATGAAATTAAAATTTTATTCTGACCAGACCTTCCATCAATACTGATTACATATCATCATTTCAGGAAAACTGATTTTTAAAATGTATAGTCTGTGTTTACAGGTTTTTAACAGTTTTAAACTTCTTTACACAGATTATAGCAGAAAGTTACATACTGTATGTAATTCTCACATACTTGCCTTTAAAACTTTTTTGTTGGCACAGAGACAACATTTGTACAATATTAAGTACTTGATGAAACAGCATAAAAACAGCAGTCAGTATTAAACAGAAAATATGCATGGTTTAAACCTAGAATTTAATGCATGGAGTTCACATGAGAGAATTCAGCCTCTATCTCTAATCCACTGTCATGCTAATAATTGTTAATAAAGCTATTGTTAAAATTCTCATATTGATCTTGGTTGTGTATTTTTTACAGATATTTCTCTGGAATGGAGTGAGCTGTGGTCTGGAGATTTCCCTCTGAACCCTGCCCTTCACCTTCCACTCGAGAACAAGTTCATAGGTCTGTTCTGATGCTTGCTGAATGATAAGCGCTCCTGCTATTGAGTGTTTGTGGTTCATATTCTCTTGGTTCTGTTTGTGTGTCTGCCTCCAGCCACGGATTTCACGCTAAAAACATCAGACTGTCCTGACGTCGAGTTCCCAGTTAAAATTGTTGACCACAGCCAAGGGCGACTGTGGTTCAAAAAGGACATGAAGTTTAAAATTCCAAAAGGTATGTGTCTGCGCGCGTGTCTATCTGTGCGTGCGTGCGTCTGTATGTCTGTCTGTCTGTGCGTGCGTCTGTCTGCGCGTGCGTGCGTCTGTCTGTCTGTCTGTCTGTGCGTGCGTGCGTCTGTCTGTCTGTCTGCCTGTGCGTGCGTCTGTCTGTCTGTGCATGTGTGCGTCTGTCTATGCACGTGTAAGTGAGAGAGAGAAAGTGGTAATAGAAATAAATCATATGATCACACGTGTGTTTCCATTTTATTTTTCGTAACTCTTTCTGCAGCATACATCCGCTTCAATTTGCTCACACCCCTGATCCAGGAGTCTCCTGAAAAGTCAGTATTGATTCACTTCTTGTTTAAGCATTCTTTCTGCATAAATATAAACCTTGCTGCATTTATTTCCGTCTTCGTAGATAGTAGTTGAAGAACTTGCAATGTCAATTCCTTTTATTTATTAATTTGGGCTTATGCAGTACATATTTATGCTTTTCCTTTTTTTTGTGTCCTCCCTTAAAGCCTAGTTCTGTTTGACCTTTTTGTGAACATGCTGGTCCATAACTTGGCTGAGCCAGCTTATGATGCAGATGTTGCACAGTTGGAGTTCAAACTGGTTCCAGGGGATCACGGCTTGGTCATACGTCTCAAAGGGTTCAATCACAAGCTGCCTGTAAGTGGGTGGTTTGCCAAATCAAATTTAAAGTTTTGATAGCTTTCACTAGCTTGATTTATAGATCTAACCAGTTTTTTACGTTTACAGTTCATCCCCCATGAACTCCCCATGAGATTTAATTATCTAATTCTCTTCTATTATTTTCTATCTTCACAGTTGCTATTGAACCTTATTGTGGACTACTTGGCAGACTTCACTGCAGCTCCTGACGTGTTCAGCATGTTTGTAGAGCAGTTGAAAAAGGCATACTTCAACATCCTCATCAAGCCAGAAAGGCTGGGAAAGTCAGTTTACTTTACTTTTTTTTTACTGATTAAACTTTTGAGGCTTTTGTGTTCATTTGTCCTGCAGAGTTTCAGACGTGCCTTTGGTTTAAGTGTCCCCCAGATTGTCACACAAATGTGAATCAGGTGGCATTTCTGCTTTTTTAAGTGGTTTTTAGTTGCAAATAAAGTACTGTATAATTGGTGGTATTACATTATTGCTATCAAACCATATTTAGTCGTTTTATAGTAGAAACAATTTGAACTCGCACAATTTTTCTACCAAAGTTATTTTAGCAGATTCAGATATTTAATTTGCGTTTTAATCCTGTCTTTAGTCATGCAGAATGAAAGGAAATATGGGCAGTCTTGCATGTTTCCTAGAAGCTCTTGGAAATGTTCCTTTTTTAATCAAGTGAATTTTTATTATTATGTTTTTTTTTGTTGTTGTTGTTTTTTTGTTTTTTTTTAACAAAGTTGATGTTCTGTCACAGAGACGTACGTCTGCAGATCCTGGAGCACTCTCGTTGGTCAGTCATTCAGAAGTACCAGGCCATCAGTAAGAACCTCTCCATGGAAGAACTGATGCAGTTTGTGACCAAATTTAAAGCAGAAATGTTTGTGGAAGGACTTGTGCAGGGCAACTTCACAAGTGATGTGAGTCACCTCTAACTTTAGCATAAAAATATCGAAGAGGCTGCAAGAAGACAAAATCTGACTTAGTATGTGGTGATTAATGTCACAATTCTGTTTCATTCTAACCATAATTCCTGCGGCACTTCTCCGACCACAGGAGTCCAAAGAGTTCTTGCAGTATTTTATTGAGTAAGTAGTTTTTTTAATTTGTTTGTTTGGTTGGTTTTGGTCAGTGTTTCCCAATATATGTTGTACTGAATGTTTGCAATTTAATACATCTTGAAGCTCATCAGCCATTTCATAAGCCGAGAGTGTTGTATTACAGGGTTGTTGCACTGAAATGTTCTCAGGAAGAAAAGGAATAAACCCTGTATTAGAGCAGGGAGACAAATATAACCACAAGATTCACTGATCTCAATCATACATCAGCAGAAATACCCATCAGTGTACTTGTAATGCTATTTATTTTCTGCTCTAAAGCAGGGAGTGTTTTCCAGTCGGAGCCCAATTCACCGACTGTTAATTTGATTTTATGCCTCATAGGAGGCTCCAGTTTCAGCCGCTTCCAGTTGAGCCTCCTGTTCTCTTCCATGTGGTGGATCTGCCACAGAAACATCACCTGTGTAAAGTACAGTCCCTAAACATGGATGATGCCAATTCTGAGGTCACTGTTTATTATCAGGTATTTAATGTTTTGTGTCCTTCCAATACATAATGCACTGTTTGCCTTATAAATATATTGTCTAATGATGTATAATAATTAAATCTACAGCCCTTAGTCCTTACATCTGTTTTCATGTTTTTTTTTTCTGTCTGAACGTCTTTGTTTGTTGATAGCTCTCAATTATAGACTTATCTGTGTTTATATGTTTATGACCCTTTATTGGATGTGTAACAGGGAACCAGAAAGCTATGCACATAACATAACTTTAGTAATTATGAAATATGTTGTTCTCATTGTTCTGTGCTTGTGGCCTTGATATTGTCTGATATGTTTGTTCCAGTCCGGGATCAAGAGTCTCAGAGAGCATGCGCTTATGGAGCTGCTTGTGGTAAGAGTCCCACAGTTCTTCATCTGACATGAGCAAGGGTGATATTATTATCTGTGTGTATGTGTGTGGTTTTATATTTTGTGCCTTGTTGGTTAGATGCACATGGAAGAGCCCTGCTTTGACTTCCTAAGAACTAAGGAGACTTTGGGGTCTGTTGAAAGTTACCTGTTTATTGCAGTCACTTGTATTAAAGTCTGAGTGTCATTATTTACTGCTGATGAAAGATGGATGTTCATTCTACCCCATACCACAGGTATCAGGTATATCCTACCTGCAGGAACACATCCAGTATCCTTGGCTTCTCAGTTACTGTTGAAACTCAAGCAACCAAATTCAGGTGTGTTTTTACATGTATTTCCGAATCAGGTTGGTCAGTATCATATTTGCACAGTTAAAATCACATGAATGGAGTTAACAGTCATAATGATCAGTGTTTCCTTATTAAATTGCAATTGAAGGTTATTGTTAATATGTTGAGTTGACATAATGGATATGCAAGTTGACCGTGTGATATTTGAGCATTGCCTGACTAAGCCATTGTCTTTCTGACAGCACTGACTTTGTAGAGAATAAAATCGAAGAGTTCTTGGTGAACTTTGGTAAGATGATGGCCAATCTGTCAGATGAATCCTTTCAGGCACAAGTCACTGCTTTAATTAAGCTGAAGGAGTGTGAGGATACACACCTCGGTGAGGAGGTGGAAAGAAACTGGTTTGAGGTGGTCACCCAGCAGTATGTGTTTGACCGACTTAGCAAAGAGGTGAGAAGGAAGTAATGCTGTCCACATCCTGGTGCCTTCTTTTTTAGCTTAGCAGCTATGTATTATTTGCTTTGTAGCATACTGTAAAATTGAATAAATAAACATGTCTTGTGTAACCGATAAACACTCTTTTGTACATTTGGGTTAAGTTGATGGTCACCTAAATATGATTCAATGTAAAAATAAATAAATAAAGAGGGGGGGTAGTACATCTCTGATTCACGCTCTGTATGAATATGGTGTACTGTATGTCATGTTGGCTGACAGATATCAGCTCTGAAGCAGATGACCAAAGCTGATATTGTGTCCTGGTATATGAAGCACAGAGGTGTAGACAGCAAGAAGCTCAGTGTTCATGTGAGTGTAATATCTTATGTGTATCAGTGCCAGTGTATGTTTATACTATCAATTCATAATGTCCTTAGTCAGTATCTTAGCTATGTGGCTGTAGTACATACTGTACACCTATCCAAAATGCTAATGTTCTTCTGTTGATGCCTCCTCCAAATACTCCCAGGTGGTTGGCTTTGGGCAAGAGGAGAAAAACGATGGAGACGATCAGACCGCCTCCGATCCGCTGCAGAAGAGTGTAAACGGTACAGACAAGTGTTCCTCCTATGGTGAGGTGTCCAAACTTACCTTCCTCCCTGCATCACCAGCTCTTGCTGGAGCCTCCATGATCACGGACATCCGTGCATTCACCTCCTCATGTTCCCTCTATCCATTTCACAAAATCCTTGGCTAAATTACACCTTTAATCCAGTGGAACTCAGGAATCGCTGTGCAAATATACTTGTTTGAGGAGCTACCTCAGATTTGACTCAACTGTACAGAATCTCTTTCTTTTGTTTTAACTTTACTAATGAAGGATTAAGAATATAAAGTGCACACGACAGAGAAAAAATGGCATTTGTGTTGTTATAAGTGAGCAATAGAAATGCAGATTTCTCATTAACTGCTTTGGGGGGGAAAATACTGCAAAAACGTATCACAATTTTGTCAAAATTAACCGAATTTACAGGTGTGTCTATTTTCTACAGTATGTTTTAGCTTGTTTTTTGTGCTTCTGAAAGCAAAGAGGTTTTGAGGACATCATGGGTCAATGCAAGGCTTACCTGTACTGAGTGCTTGTAGTATATACAGTATAGCATGTTTTATCATGTTGTTTTGTTAAATGCGTATATGTAATAAATGTGTTTAGGAGACAAGACGTATGTAGTATGTGTTTTTCTTTTTCCACATACAGTATTTAAAGTTACGCTGCTATTGCATTGTAAAAGATAAGCACCAATCACCAGTTAGGTTACTGTGTAAATCTTTGCGTATCTTTTGTTCACTGTAGTGAAGCTATTTATGATTCATTCTAATGATGGAAAGGGAAAGACAATTAAAGGTTTAGGATTGCTCTAAATACATTAAAAGCTTGTTGAAGAAAAGGAAAAGCATGTTATTACCTTCCAGCTGCTCACTGCTCAGTGTTAGTTACTCACATCGACACTGGACAGGCTATTGAGTTTTCATCAATATTTTAAAATGAATTGTCATGAAACATGCACGAACGCAGCGCAGCAAAACAATTAACAAAAGAGGACACTCAAGTGTCAGTTTATTGACCGAGGCAAATGACGTATACATCATTTACAGTAGTTCTCAGTGCATCTTAACATGTTAGTAATATATACTGTATAAACTATATATATAGTTATAAACTATAATATATACTGTATAAACTATATATATATAGTTATAAACTATAATATATACTGTATAAACCGTCCTACGCCTGACTGTGGTAACCTGTTAGCGCACGGTGCTAACACACTCTGCGGTACGGAAGCGCGCTCTGTTGGACGCAGCCTCGTGAAGTAGCGTGGAAACGAAACGCGGTGTTCCCATGGTAACAAACTTTATTACTGTCCGCGCGACCGGACCATTCTGTGGTAAATCTACGGCGCTCAAAAGCAAACCTGTTTTATTTAAGCGGTAACATTTTGTTTCGGTTTATTTTATTTTTATTTTATTTTTACTTTTAGTGGTGTTTCTTTGCCCGGTATTTGTCAGTGGGTTAATTACAAAGCCGACATGTCTTCGTGTGTAAAGTCCGGGCCGTCGCCTCCTGCTGTACCGAAGCCAGAGAGCCGGAGGTCGAACAGACTCCATCACTCTGCCGTGACTCCTGTGGAGGAAAACGACTGTGAGTTATCAGCTTTTATACAGTTCCTTCATCATGCCTTATGGGATTAAATGATTCTTCTATCGTTTCGTTTTACTCTCTGACTCATTTCTATGAAGTGAGCTTTAAAGGAAAATGCAGACCAACACTGAGAAGCAACTATACCCTGAGTACTCTGCTTTCTGCACCTGCCTCATCCATCCTGATGCCCTTCTTCCGCTTCTCATCACTTGGGACCCAGTCTCAGCTGCTGAGGATGACTACATACTGTACAAAACAGTTTTGCACTCAAGTCTCCATTAGTAAATAGTCCATAGCTACAACAAAATTGACTTAATTCTACTAGAGTGAGTCAAAAATCATCCCCACTCTGGCTGTAGAATTTATTTCAATTAACTTTTAGAAAAGACAATAATCATCATTTTTCGACATAATCCCCTTACTTTTCAACACACTTTGTCCATCTGTCAACAAGCTTTCATATTCCCTCATTTAAAAAAAAAATGTTTAAGGCTGAGCTACAAGCCACATTTGCACCGCTCTCTTTATTTCTTCATCAAAAGTGAATTTTTGTCCTTGCAGGACATTCACGAGACCAAACAGGTAAAAAAAAAATGATGGAGGAAGATTAAGACTATAGGGAACTGTGTCAACAGGTTGGGAAGAAGTGTGCGGATAAACATTGTCATGCAAGATCACAACGCCCTTGGCTAGCAGTCCTCTGCATTTCACTGATTGTTGAACCTTTTTCCCTGATAATGCTCCAATAGTGGGTCTTGTGAATCCCAGAAAACTGTAAGCATCAGTTTTCCAGGTGATGGATAACTTTTGAGCTTTACCTTGGCCAGCGATTGAGGATGTTTCTGTTCCATAATCAGCTGTTTAGGACGACTTTCTCACACACCCACATAAACACACACTAATGGATTGGGAATGACTGCTGTCCGGCTCATGGATTACGTAATTACATTTTTGAATAAGTAACTAAGTAATTGAATGGCAGACCTCACTCGTTAGATTACTCGTTACATCAAAAAAGTAATCTGAGTACTCTAACTCTAGTTACAACCAACATTGTGTGGTCACTTACCATCAATTACTGTTTAAAAGTCTTTACAGTACATATACTGCACACTCATATCTTTGCCATCCACATATACTATTTGGTCAGTGGCGGACCTAGTCGTTCGCTGGCTGTCATGGAACAGGTAAAATGGCCAATGCATCAATGTAACATCAGTGTCTGACCTCAAAAATGCACTTCCGAAAGAATAGTCAAAAATTCCCATAAACAGACTCTTAAACCTTGTGGAAAGCCTTCCCAGAAGAGTTGAAATATAAATCCTATGGATTAAAAATAGGATATTACTACAATTAATATGCATATAAGGCAAGGCGAATGAATACTTATATAGTAATATATTGGATTTCAGATTGAATGTTAAAAATGTTGAATGCATAAAATGTGAATCCTTTGTGCAGCATTGTCTGAGTTTCCTGAAGTTAAAGACAGATCATCACTAAGTGAAGGAGTCCAAATGCCAGTGCTTCCGCCACAAAACCGACAAAACTACTTCATACCAGATGAGCTTATCTCCACTCTCACCTCACCCGAATGGCAGCAAGACCGAGTCCAGTACAACAAAACCCGCAAACACTCAAAGGTTTTTACTGAATAATATTATTGTCTACAGTATATCTTTCATGCTTGCTATAAAAGAACTTGATTTTTTTTCATGATTTTATCTGCTCTAAAGAATTGCTTTCCTTTTGGTGCAGGTTTGTGGAATACGTGCACCAGATGCAGTATGGCACCACAGCATTGGCCGCAAAAAATACCACTACTTCCTCGACCAGCCAAGATCTGTGACTGGAGCCGGCAGGTTGATATTTTCCGCTCAGCTGTACTACCAACTAAACCAATATACAGTACAACTAGCCTACAGTTTTGCCTGAACTATTGATTGAACTAGTGTTGTGTGTGAACAGGGATATATCCTTTCTGTGTGATGCTTTGGCGTCTCAGAGGGAGCAGATCTCCCTCCCGCCTGTGCCTGAACGGACCATTTCTTTGAAAGACAGTCAAAAGGCAAGTCAAACATAAAAGGTCCTGACTATAACGATTCCTCCTGTGCTGAAGCTTATAGTCTGATTTTACATACAGGATACACATTCTACACAGACGTTAATCCCAGAGGAATACCATATACTGACAAATAAAGGAGTGAAAGCACTGCAGTGTTATGATGAGTAAGTGTTACTGGTTTGGAAGCAAAAGACCACACCGATAAAATGGCTTCTATGTTAATGTAAAGTTGCACATGTTTATGCTTCATCAACTTGTCTTTGTATAATTGCAGCAAATTTACAGTTCTATTAGAGGATGAGCAAAAGAGGCTCAAGAACTTTCCATCAATGTGAGTTACAAGATCCTTAAAATATTCTAAATCAGTCAAAGTAATTAATACATATTACATACAACAGCCCTGAAAAATTCTCAATTCTGATTGTTCAGAATGTGTTGATTCACATATTACAGTATCTGTGACTGTGATATTATGTTAATGTCCTGCTTTAAACAGTTTGTGTGCCCGCTAGGAAGCCAAGCGGGCGCCTGGAGGCAGTGCAGCTGATGAGGGTAATGGATGATATGCTGGAAAAGGCAGGTGCCAGTCAAGAGCCGAAGGAGGTCAAAGGCATTTCACAGGTAAGCCTTTCTTCACATTGTAAGGTACACTGTAAATTAGGCTTGATTTCAATAAGGTGGCATATAAACTGCTTTTGTATAAACAAAGTAGTATACAAAAAATATATACAAAGTATATGGACACCTAACCATCACACCTAAGTTCAAAGAGTACTCATTTAAAGTCACCAAGCTCTTCAATATGACCCCTTTTACTGGGTGTTTTGTAATGTTTGTCTATAGCGATTGCATGATGCGTGTGCTTCATTTTGTGCTTCTCTTAGCAGTACTGTATGTGTGGCTAAAATCCTTAAACTTAATAATAGGAAGGGTGTCTACAAATGCTTAGTCATATACTGTAGTATAGTTTTATTCAACAGCAAATGGTCTTTTAGATTACTTTTGGTTTCCGTAATACCAATTTTGTACCGTAATATCCATGTGCCATGCATAACCATAAAATAAAACAAAACATGTTTGGACAGCAATATCAAATGAATCATACTTAAAATATAATATACGTACTAGAGGAAAAAAAGGTACACTTTACTCAAGATAGAAAATTGATTGCACCATGAACCAATAATATAAAAGTAGCCCTGATGCTTTTCCTTTTGGTTTCAGATCCAGGGTCTCTTGGAGTTGGTGCGGGTGGAGCAGAACATCTACAACATTGTGTTTCATGAGTTAATTCGGCAGGTGAGCGTGGAATGTATAGAGAGGGGCCAGCTGCTAGCTAAACTCAGGTGTGTGTTCTTATCAAAATGTTTCCTTAATACAGAGTGACCTTTAACATTTAAAAAAATCAACTAGCCTAAAATACACCAAATCTCTGTATAAATAAAGATGCCTTGCCTTAGGCACAGGTATGTGGCTCTACTGGACCGAATCCCCCGTCAGCTCATAGATCTGCATACAGAGACCCTGGCACAGAGAGCACTGGACCGCCGGCTGACTGAAGAGATCATCTGCTTCAAGCACTCTATTGCACAACTTAATGAGTAAAATTTTAGATCTCTTATTATAAGGACTTTCTTATATTATAATTAGAACTGCATGCTAATATTTTAAATGTGCACTAAGTGTATTGAAAAGTGTGTACTAATTCTTGCTGGGGTAAATTACCTCAGTGTATTTATGGAAGTGTGTAAGGAGCAATTAATGAAGTTGAGGAATTGATGTGCTGTGGTGGATCAAATGGTTAAGCCAATCTAATGCTGTTGGAACCTTTAGCAAGGTCCTTAACCGTATCTGCCCCAGGGTCGCTGTATCCTGAAGGGATATCCCCAATTTCCCCAACAAAAAATTACTATGCTGTACGGTACAGTACATGTGACAAATAGTAGTATCATCATCAGAATCATCAATTGCTTCTCTCCTTGACATTTCAAGTAATTAATATTTTACCTCACTTTTGATATGATTTTTTTATTTATATTTATTTTTTTACAATAATCCAGAGAGTTAAATCTGCTGAGAGAACATGATGAGCATGTGTCCAAACAGGCTGAAAAAGCCCAGGAGGAACTGGCTAAAGCACTGAAGCAGTCACAGCTTGACTCTGAGTGAGTAAAAATGCCAGTAGACCCAAGGCTACATTCGCATTTATCCGTATTAATAGAATCTTCACACGCTCATACACTGTTTCATGAATCCTAGATTGGCGCTGTAACTTCAAAAAAGATTGATTCAGTATAGTATTTGCTTTTAGATGACATGCAGATTTCCTTGCAGCATTGTTGGGGAGTACCACAAGCTGTATGAACTGCAGAGGCAAAGGCTAGAGGGCCAAATAATCATACTGACTGAAGAGAGGGACTTATGGAGCAAGGTCACCTACAGTATCGCTCTTAAGGTCTGATAATAATGATGCATGTGGTTCTTGCCATCTAGTTAACTTTGAAACTCATGCTGCTTTTAAGAGACTGTTGGCCTTGTTTAGAAAATAACCAGGATTGATCCTGGATCCTGGAAATTCTGCAGATTTTATACACAGTTAAAATGGAAGCACAACACGCAGTATAATAGTGAAATTAATGAATAAATCGTTAATTAAAAGAGTAAACACTACTGACTGCTAAATTAGACCTTATTTTCCAACTCAGTATGGCTAATTGAGGGCATTTTCTAGGTGAGGTCAATCCAACCAGCAACAATGGTATGAACATTTTTGACTGTATGGCTATACTGTATTCAGTAATAAACAAATAGCAGTATGGCCATGCTTGTATACATTAGGTGCCCATGTCTGTATTTTTAGACATCTAAATGAAAATCTGATTTTTACTGTAGGTTATTAAGCTAAACAATCTGCAGCTGGTTAGCAGACTTCATCTTAGTGAGCAGGCATGGAGTGAAACTGCCAAGCATTTCACCACTGTCCTGACAGCAAAGGTAAAAACAATGTTTTGCAACACATGTGACCATACAGTAATCGTATAAAATAACAGTATGGTCATGCTTGTATACATTAGGTACATTAGGTTTATACCTGCACACCAGGTATAAAAGACTAAAATGTTGTAACAAACACATTAGGACTCTGAGGACTTGAAACGCATCATGCAGCAGACAGACCAATGGAAAGAGCAGCTGACTGGTTTCATGGAGAGCCTCAGAGAGACTGAAAATAAACAGTACGAGAGTATCAGGTCTGTCCAGGATGGCCTTGTGAGGTGGCACAAGCACTGTCAGGATAACGTCAGGTAAAAAGTTATACTTTGCTTTCATTTATTTGGTTCCATTTTACCTTATTAATTTTGTGTCGACTGTTATTTGCAGGAGCCCCTATGTTAAACTGGAAAAAACTTCAGAAGAGTTGTTGGTCAATGACTTGACGCAATGGTCAATGGTGAGCAATTTTGCTCAAAATTTTGTTTATTTATCATAATCCTTTAAGGCCAAAAAAGGAGCTTTTCATACCATATCATGCAGGCATTGACCATGCAGTGTGAGAGGTATGGAGGAGAAGAACTTCTCACTTTTCAAGAGACTCTTCACACACTGGGGCAGCTTCAGGATTTGTGGATGGAGGTGTGTGTGCAGCTGTTCATGAGACATCCATCATGGGATGGAGAAGCTCCTAAGGGACCGGCAGCAATGAGAGAATTGAGCCGTGCTATCAATGAGCTCCACACGCAGCTGGGTATCCGTATCAGTGGAGAGAGTGGTAAGAGGTTTTCAGGATCTGCATGCGCTATAACCAAGTTCTGAAATTTAGGTGTAGAAATCATACATACAGTACTGTGCAAAATATTATATTATTATTATATTATTATTATAATAGGCACCATATTATCTGTAGTACAAATTTTGTTATATAAGTTTATTATGTCTGCATTATTATGTACAAGACCATTCCCTACAAAGATACACTACAATTAATGAATATATAACATTACAGAAGAATATTTGCATGCCTGTAAAGAAAGTGACATATTACATGACAGACCAGTATTCAGAGAGGGAAAAAAAAATCAATAATGTTGGCTCCTGGGTTTTGCATGAAAATAGAAAAGAGCGAGTGTGACAAAGTTACCAAAAGAACTCCTATTCTCCAGCATGCTTAGTAAAACCTAACAGCTGTTTTACTTTGATTACTGCACACATCGTATCGAATACTACCGCTTATGTTCAAGCAAAGAGTTTCCACACCAAATATTGACTGTTTATTGTTTATGTTATTATGTAGTGCTTTTTATAGAAGTTTCTTTTAAAGTAGAAATGCTTTCAAAAGCGTCATTGCATATGGCTTTTGTTTGGATGTTCCCAAGACTTTTGCACAGTACTGTATATTGATATATCTATAGATATATAGATCATAACCTGGTATAAGAAAAAAAAAGTTAAAAAGATGTTAGATTATTGTAAATTCCGTTGAGTGATTTTGCCTGTGTTGAAAGTTTCAATGTAATAAACCTGTTGATTGCAGTTTAACATACTTTAGATTTGTATAACCATAATGTAGTGCTGATAATGTTGCTAGAAAACCTCTATTATCCACTGAGTTTAATTACATTTTAAACCAACTAGCTTATTTGGTCCCAATTTTAGCAGCCAATATACAAAATATAAATTTGTCCATCATATTGTATAGTTGTTCCTTGTCTTTAGAAATTGAATCAAAACTAATTCTACTGCAAAAGACATTCATTTGTTGAAAAAATATTTTGGGGGAGCATCGATTAACTATTATTTGTAGTTTAAGCTGTTTTTGCAGTTACTGTAATCCATGGGGCCACCGACTGGAAGGGTGTTAGTTAAAATCCAAACCAAGCTGCCACTATCAGGCCCCTGAACATGACCATTAACCCACAACTGCTCACATGTAGGTTGTTAATTTTAAGTAACTTTGAATAAAATCATCAGCCAAATACGGATGGTCCAATTTAAACAAACTAACAAAGAGTCATTTGACAATTTACATTCATAAAACTGCTATACTACAAATAAAATTGGATTTAATTGAATTTTTATTAACCAGGACCCTCTGTTTGTGCTACTTGAGGAATTCATCAACAGTTGGTCACTCTGGCTGGAGTAATTGAATCCTGGGCTAACAGATTGAAGCCTCTTATTGGACGGCTCGAAAGGTTGCATGACTCTGAGTGGTCGAAGCTGGAAAAGGCTCTAGAAAGCTGGATAAATCTGTGTGAGGAGGCCCTGGGAAATGTGAGCAATACGCAGACAGAGAGTGACAGGATCAAGCATAAGCCTCACACTAAGTAAGGTTTAATAACTTTTTAAAATTTACTGCATGCTGCGTGTAATTGATTTGTATTTGAGTTGTCTGACTCTGTGGCAGGATTGAAATCGACGAGGTCTTGAACATGCTGAGGGAGTTTGTCTCCTCTCAAAATAACTTCTTTGACCACACAGACCTGACACTGTGTGATGAGGTATAGTACCATACCATAGTTAGGTGTTTTTGTGTATGCTTTAAGCCAGAACAGTCAGCTGAGCTCATACAGTATGTGATGAACAGGTCGGCTCTTTGCATGTTCTGCGGACTCGCTGGATGGTGGATCTGTTGCTGTTGATGGTGCCAGATGAGAGCGATGCCCAGGATCTTCATCCTCCACCAAGCCCAGAATTAAACGTCTTTAGGGATGTGTCATATCAGAAGCTGGAGGATGATGCCAAGAATCTTGAACAGAAACTGAACTACTTCTCCAAATATATTGCAAAGTGATCTCAATCATGTCATTTAACAAAATTTAAATTTCTTTTAATCTATAATTGTTATTATGACTGATATACCGAATGTAATGCAAAAGGGGGCATAACTTTTATAATATAGTCCCAGTCAAAACTTTGGAAGTACACCTAATTCTTTGTTCAGTTATTTATTTTTTTCTTCAAAATTTTAGAAATTTCGAAATTGTAAAGTAAAACATATGGCATTAGGTAATTAAGTAACAACAACGACAGTCAATTGTTATTTTACGACATGAAGGTCAGCTGTTCTGGAATAGTTCTTGCAAAAACAGTATTGTCAACTGCATTTGTAAAAACCATCAAGCATCATTATGAAACTGCCTCTCTTGAAGACCTTCCCAGGAAAGCAAAATCAAGACTTACCTTTGTTACAGTTCATTTCTGCTATGTTCATTTAGAGTTGTCAGCCTTAAAACTCACAAATTAACAACACCTTCAATTAGATCTTTTATGGAGGCTTTACAGAGCATATGTAGCAGCAGACACATCTCAGTGTCAAGATTATTGCATATTTTGGATGCCTTCAGCATTGTTTTACAACATAGAAAGAAATAAAAATTCAGGAAAGACCATGGAATTAGAAGCCATTAGGAGTCCAAACTTTTGACTGGTAGTGCAGGTTCTTCAAAGTGCACACATTGGTAGAATAACTCTTCCTCTGTGATGCATTTGCACCATCTTTGAATCCAACTCTTGAATCCTTTGAAAATCCCCTGTGGCGCAGTTGATGGTCTCCCACTGTATTACAGAATGTTCACTTAGATGACACCATTGAGAAGACCAATGGGCACAGATGGATGAAGAAGTATAAAGAAGGACTAGCCAGCAGTGAAGACAAAGCACACCTGTGACAAAGGGGATTTTCAATGAGAATTAGAGAGTTGGATTCAAGATGCATCATTGAGATGGAGACAATGTTGACATTGATGGAGTCGTGGCTTTGTATAAAGGAAAATTGTAATCTTTCAGGGTGTATCATTATATGAAATAAGGTACAGAATGGCATCTTTTATGAATGGCATTTAATTGAGAGCTTGTTTGATGAAGCAGTGTGTTTGATTGTCACACTGTAGTTCTTGCCAGACGATCGTGGAGGAGATGGTGCACAAAAATATGTCTCGGACTGACACGGAAAATGAAGTTTACCAGCTTAACAAGCTTCAGGTAAAATATCTGTAATCTCCGTTTAAGCAGAATTTGGCTGTCAAAAAAATTCGTTATTAAGACTAGTATATTTCTACTGGTTAAGAAATTTTTTTTACTGACTTATTTGTCTTACCAGATTTATGATCACTATCTGATAGTTCGACATATCTTGCCAGTCATTCAGAAAGCATCTTCTTTTATTCGCGTGTGTTTGATGTGCCAGAGGGAGTGTGCTGAGTGGGTGGACGTCTGTCAGATTCTGCTGTGTGATTTGATGGGATGTCCTTTGAAGCTGCAGCTGGCTGAGGAAGCTGTGCCCAAGTTCATCACTGACCTCTCCTTATCTGTGGAGAGTGTACCCTCCCTGGTGAAAAGCTTTATTAATTCAGTAAAGATATTCCTCAGATCTGTTTTGCTCCAGGATTAAAAGTATATTGTCTGAATTCAGCATTGCATGTTGTGTTACAGTCTGTATAGTACAAATTGTTTGGTTCAAACGGACTAATCAGGCAAAAGTTCCCTTATTTGTGTTTTAGGCTGATGTATATGAAGCACCAAAGAGGCCAGGAGAAGCAAAGGAAGAAGAGAAGACATTTGTAAAAGCAGGTGGCAGGCCATATACACCTTTACAAATGAATAAGCAGGTCAGTGACTTTTACCTGTATAAGAAATGAATAACCTTTAACTTTCTTAAACGTACTCCTTAACTTTCTGATGTATGGCACATACTGTATAACACACCTTGCTGCTCATTTTGTCATGAAGATTGCTTTTGTTGGTTGAAATGAATATATCGTAATTATATCGTAGGTGGAAAAAATGAGAGAGGATGGCACAGAGGATCAAAAGAGTAGCTCAGTCATGAAGCTTATCGGCCATGATGGCCACATTATCGAACAGATCTTGGAAGGGAAAACTGTACGCATCACTGGGGTCAGTGTTCATTTACTATTCACATCTATCAAATTCAAATGTGAAACATACACTCATTTCTTAAGTAATTATAAATATATTTGTTTCTTTCCTTGTAGACCAGTGATCACGTGGTGCGACCATACTCTGAGAATGCACAGCAGGCTTTTAGTGCACTGGGTACTCTGGGGCTTCTTCAGCAGGAGCTGCTGTGAGTATAATATGAATTATACAACAGTTAGTTCTGGTCCACTAATTTAACTGGCCTTTCATGAGTGCTTATATTTATTACTATAACTGCACTGGGAGATTTCCCTGTTTGTATCACTATGCTCACCTGTGTTCGCAATGTAAAATTCCACTTCCTGATACAATCATCTTCCTTGGATAGCCTTAGGATTGCAATTGCTAACTATAGTTTACCCACAGTCTTTGTCATTAAGACTTCAAGTTAAAACTATAAGGAATTCAGAAATGACTCTAATGCTAATACTCATAAGTGCTCAAGTGCTTTTTTTACACAACTGCACTTTTTGGCAATGTAGTATACAGTTGTAGAAGGGAAATTATTTACAATTAGATGAGGATGGGTTTGCTTTTGATTCTTATGGTTTCTATTTTATGTCATCGATAATCTCAGGGAGTTTTTTCTTGTCATTTTCGTAATCTGATTATGTGTGTGTGTGTAAGAGCTGTGGAGGCTCGTGCTATCAGTGCTGAAGAGAGGGCTCTAAAGGCAGAGGAAGCCCTTCAGGAAGCTTTAGAGAAGATCCATGATTTAGAGAGACAGCTACCACAAAGAACCAGTCTAGAAACCGAAGGTAGGCTAAACACACATTGAAAATAAATAAATAAAAGGCACACTGTTTTTTCATGCATCTTCAATTTCTAGATAATCATTATCTACCATAAATATGTGCCTTATTGAGGGCAGGAGAGCTGGCTGCTAATACACTCTCACTCACCCATTCATCATCTATACCGCTTAATCCTGTATTCAGGGTCATGGGGGGCCTGGAGCCTATCCCAGGAGACTTCGGGCACATGGCAGGGTACACCCTGGACAGGGTGCCAATCCATCGCAGGGCACAGACACACACACACATACACTCACTCATTCACACACTACGGGCAATTTGGAACGCCAATTAGCCTAACCTACATGTCTTTGGACTGTGGGAGGAAACCGGAGTACCCGGAGGAAACCCGCCAAGCACAGGGAAAACATGCAAACTCCATGCACACAGAGACTAACCACTACACCACCGTGCCGCCTGGCTGCTAATACATACATTCAAAAACATTCAGATTTTTTTACTGTATGTTGAACTTTCTTCTAATTGTCTCTGAATCATGTGTGTTGCTTTAAGGGTTGGGGAAGTTACTCAAAAAAAGTAATCTACTACTAATTACTACTTTAAAATTGTAATTTGATTACATTACTGATTATTACATATAAAAAGTAATCAGATTACTAATTATGTTACTTTTAAGTTACTTTGAAAACATCTGTGACGGCGTGCGCTTCTACCAGTTGTCGCTCCTCACTCACTCTGTAGGTTCCCTACGTAGGCGTCATCCCCTTCTGCAGGTGCGCAAAGGGGTGAGGCCGCCAGGTCGGGCTGGCTGGTGAGAATTGCTGTTGTGAGAATGGCTGGTGAGAATTGTTGTTAACGGATCTCTGGCCTTCTCCACGTTATAAATCCTCAGCTTTAACCTTACTCCTTGCCCGTTTTTTTCTAAATGAAATCACCCCTTTTCCTGTATGACCTTGTCTCGTGCCCGTGGAGCCGCCCGTGCCTGTAACTCGTTACATTACTGCGTTATCAGGAAAAGTAATTATATTACAGTAACGCGTTATACCCAAATCTGGTTGTTTTACTTACACTTTGAAAGTGAGCTACAAAGCTAATTTCTAATACAAGATTGAATCCCAAATGCCTTTCTAACCCCTAATCAAAAGCACTACTTGGTGTATGGAATAAGCAATTGTACACCCTAGTTAGCACTAGCTTTCCATTTAACTATTGGGACCCTTAACCCGAAAGTTAATGTAGCTGATATTCTAAAGTAGAATATTGGAAATATAAAGTTGGAAATATAAAGATAAACTTGGGAGGTCCACCAGCCCATGGTTTATTCTCCTCACTTTTTTTTTTTAAATAAATGTACACCATTAAGAAAAGTCCTAAATTGATTGTAAAGTTGTGAAAGTTGTATTTTTACATTTTGGTGAGTAACAATTACAAATACCTGGAATGCAGCCACAGTAGCTTTAGTGCTTGAGAAAGCATTTTGCATTTCTTTTTCAGCAAGTGAGACTGTTTCACCAGTTGCTAATGAGGAGGCTATTACAGAACTGAAAGAGGTGAGCCAGCAGTCCACTGCCAGCCCCAAATCTACTAAAAGCAGCAAGAAACACTAAACCAACAGAAAGCGCTAAACCTACTGTGTGTGAATTGGACGGGCAAGTTTTCTACATGGAAAAGAAAATATTGCTATAGTCATTTGCTTTTCATTTACAAATGATATATTTCAGGAATGTAATTTCACCCTTAGCTTTGATTACATTGCATAAGGTGGTGAGCAGTTAATGCGTGAAAATGATTCCTCCTCATGCTCCCAGATCTACTCTTTATAAATATATATACTCTATTCTATATCAGCTGAAATGACAGCCTTTTATTTTTTGGCCAGGCAGTGTATGAATTTATTATTTTTTATTATTATTATTATTTTCCCCAAGGCACAAACAAAAGTCTGAAATTTTACAGAAGAATTAATGCATAATGTATATGAAGTATTTGGGTACATAATAAAAGATAATGTTTTCTACCAGAATTATGTTTCCCTTTTGAATTACAGTACAGTGTTTGGTTAAGCGCTAATTTTATGCTTGTTACTTCACTGCCAAATCCCTACCCATTTAAAATGATTGGATGGATTATTGTAGCTAAATAAAAAAAATCACATAAGACAATGGTCCACTCTAAAGCGAACACAATTATGCAATACTATAATGTCCATTAGATTGATGGGCTAAAACAGCTAAACTTAATTGGCACATAAATTCTCGGTTTTCTGAAACTATGTCATACTGGTATTGGGATATCCCTTTAAATGCATGGGACCACTGTGCCTGCTGTCCTTCTGGTACGCCTGGGTGGTGATGTTGCAGGGTGCTTGGGCCCGCAAATTGTTTCTTGCAACTATATTATTATTATTATTATTACTTCTACTGCACTACTACTGCATTGCACTGTCATCACATGACCGCTTAAATACCTGTACAGGTATACAGTACCAGTCCATCTAATTCAATGACCTTTCTAGATTGTTATTTCTTTCTACATTGTAAAGCAATGCTGAAATCATCCAAAACATGCAATAATCTCCTTTGAACAGTTGATAGTGAGATGTATCTGCTACTTATGCTCTTTAAAGCCTTCATAACGGGTCTAATCTAAGGTGCTGTAAATTGGTGATTTCTGAGGCTGGTTACTCTAAATGAACTTTTTCTCTGCATCAGATGTAGGTTACTGTATACCCTCTATTGTGTACACATACAACTTTCTCTCATGTTGCTTCTATGTTTTTTTTTTCACTAAAAGTTAAGAGTATTAGAAATAAAAGGTGAATCAGTTGGTCCATTCAATAAATACTGGTAACAGGGGAACTATTGTAATGAATTATTCTGACATCTTGCTACTAAAGATGCGTCTATTAATAGAGGTTCAGTTACATCATTGGGGAGTCTTTGGCAACTTCCTCTGAAACTTCCCCCATTGGCTGGCTTTGATTGGTGGTGCTTCTTGTATCTGCCAGCTGAAGTGACTGGTTGTAGAGGTCAGGTGGAAGGCTGAGGAGCACAGCAGGCTGATCACTGCGCATTGTCTGAAGGAGCTGGAGAAGGCGCAGCTGGATGGCCAGAGGAGAGTCTGACAGAGAGTCAATGGAGGCTTTTAAAGCCTCACATGCTGCTTTCTCACCCTCTGCTGCAATCACCTGATGTAACACCACATACATATTACGGGCTGCTTCACTTGCACATTCCCCAGGGGGAACCGGGACATTTCATAGCTCTTTTTCCTAATTTCTTGAGAGATAAATGTTAAATAAAGGTTAATGCTAAATGTAATTTCACAACAAATTAATGCACGAATACAAGTGACAATTTAATGAACTGTGGCTAAAAAGAAAATCCATAAATCCACTTTATATCTTATGAGTGCTTAAAACTAAATCACAGGCTCAGAATTAAATCACTTTCATCACTAATAAACTCCTAAGTTAAGGTGATTATAAACTAAGAAAAGAACAGTACAGATAGAACAGAATTTTCTTACTTTAATTTGTGCTTGTCTTTTTGCTTCAGCCTCAACAGCAAAGTTTTGCTGAAGCTCAGGTGGGAGACACAGGTCCTCTCTGTAATCAAAAAAAAAAAAAAAAAAAAAAAAAAAAAAAAAGAAGAACATGTTTTTTACCCAAAAAGTTAACTCCACAATACTGCATGAGTATTGATGGACGTATTTATGTTTTTTATGGTTATACATTATTGACTTAACGCATGGCATTTATCTGACAACTTACATCTCAGCTCTTTCCACTTTAATTCCCCACCTGCAGGCGATGGAATCCAATGCAATCTCAAGAAATAAAAATAAATATATCATAAGACAATTTCTGTAACAAATGTGACATATTGACATGTGCAGTAACTTTTAAAAATAAGTATATAAACATACTGGGTATACACTGATCAGCCACAACACTAACCACCAGGTGAATAACACTGATTATCAATTATATACCAGTAAACTCAAAAATATCAGGCTCATGGGCATCCAAGGCTCATCTACTGTATGCCTGTGGCGACTAAAGACCAGCCTGTCCAAAAGCCAATGTAGCACAAACTCCTGAAAAAGTGATAACTATGATAGAAAGGTATCAGAACATCCAGTGCACCAGGCAAAGAGTTCAAGCTTGGTGATCCATCCATCCAGGTTCCCTCGATCTCAGTCTGCACTGGACAAACAAGTCCAATCAATGGAGGGCCCGCCCCACAAGCCACAACACCCAAATTATTCGCCACTAATGTCCTGCTGACATCACAGCACACCTCTAGAGATCATGTGGACTCATGCTCAGATGGGGCAGAGCTGCCCTGGTGGCGCAAGAGGAAACTACACAAAATAGGGCTTAATGTTTTGTTCTTTAATGATATAAATGATCCATGTATATACTGTACCAAATGGTGTTGTTCTTGGATCCACTTCCAACTTTCTGTAAATAATTTGTTACCACTGATGATACATTTGTAATAAATATAGCCTTGGGGAAACAGGTTTCTAACAGACTAACAGTAATGTATACCTGGATCTGGTGGGCAACTTCACTCCTCTTCTGCAGTATGCTGGTGAAGGTGTGATGGGCCAGAACTTCCCTGACTGAGACCTGAACTAGCGCCTGCAGCACAGCTGGGACTCCTGCCAGGGATGAGTAGCACACGGACACATTCTCAACGCGGTAGTAGCACACCGCACTCACCTCTGTGCACACCAGGTCTTTTGTCACTACCTGCAGAACAGACACAAATTTAAAGGGTCACCAGTGAGGAAAACATTATATTATACTAAAACATCATTGGGAGATTGAGGCCTACAAGAATACTGAACTGAATTAACAGCTTTAATGAAGACAAAACACTGTAATTCGTTACAGTAAATACCCCTAAAAACTGCAAAGGTCCTGTGCGGAGATGAAAAAGACTACCAGGAGTATTACATTCTCTGAACCATTTAGATCTTTATGGTGCAGCATCCAGACAGAACAAAAAACGGTTATTTAAAAAATAACGGCAATCAATATAATAATAATAATAACAATTTGATATTTTATGCAATGCAGCCAGATAGGTGAGAACTAATTAGTGACATCACCTGTATTGTGGACAGACAAAACTATAACTTAATTTTTTGGCCCTGACTGTATTTTTAAAAGGAAAGATACTGTAAGCACAAATACTGTACATTGGAAGTTACTGCCATCCATATCAAAGCATTACAGAGATGCAAACAAACAAAAATTATATATTATATAATTAAAAAATTATGAAATATTACCGAGTGAGAAGGCACCTTTAACATCTTTACCCGAATATCCACTTTATGACAAACATCCAAAAATGGGAGGTAAAAGAGAAGGCCTGTAACAAGATAAAAAACAATGTTTTTTATGGTCTTTATACAAAAAGAAGTATATATCTGATGTACTCTACACTCAAAAACACTGAAAAACAGGGGTGTCCAAATCCAGTCCTGGAGGGCCAGTGACCAGCACAGTTTGTAATTCACCAACACCTAAACACACCCATTGAACCTAGTAATTAACAGATTAGTTAAATCAGCTGTGTTTGAGAAGAAGAAGCACCAAACTGTGTTGGACACTGGCCCTCCAGGATTGGATTTGGACACCCCTGCTGAAAAAGTTCTGGCAGATCCAGTTATGCACAGAGTTCTAATTACACTATATTTACTTTCCCAAGTAACTGAAACTTAGCAGAGAAATAGCACTGAAGCTCCAACTTAAATTACTGGAATTTTTTTTTTTGTGTTTGTGTATGAGCTTAAATGATGTGTGCAGGTATACCTGGTCCTCTGGGTTTTCTTTCTAGCAGGTGTCCAAGTCTAAACACCACAGCACGCTCATGCTCTCGCACGATCTGTTAATGTTATACTCACATTAACTATTTTGATTAGCAACTTAATACTAAATATCAGGTATAATATTAAACACTTACCTTCACACAGAACCAAATTGATATTGGAAAGAAGAATATAACTGTGGCAAGAGCTGCAATTGTGAGAAGCAGCTCACAAACTCCAAGCCTTTGCAGCTTCGAGGCTGTATTGTAAATTAAATTTAAACATTCTCTTAGTAACTGTTTGTGTGTGAGTAAACAACATACTGTATATGCATATTGTAGGATTTGAAAACTCACCGTCTTCATGCCATTCACTCTCCAAAAGGCCCAACAACTCCTCATTTTCTTTATTTGTCCTCTGTCTTACACTGTCCACATTGATCACAGTGGATGACACTTCCTTTTTGTCCTCATTACTGTGCTCTTCTCCAGCTTCTTTGTCCTTCGTTCGCTCTTTTCTTTTGTATGGCTCCTGGAGTTTCACTGCCTTATCCACTTTGTGCTTTCTGTCTCTGGCTGCCGTTTCGGTCTCTCTCTTAGTCCTGACAGCTTTTGGAGGAGGTGGTGGAGATATCTTTTCTGTCCTTCCTTCCATCTCACTCTCTTTCATCAGAAGCATCTGCCTGTTGTTTGGTGAAGTCAGGAGTGCAAGGTTGCTTTTTAAGATGTTGGGATTAGCTAACAGCCTGCAATCCTTACAGTGCACTGTGCTTTGCGGCTGAGGCATGGCCGAGAGTATGACTTAGAAAAGGGAGGGAGATGATACAATACAATCAAACTTAGAACTATAAAGAAAATTAAATGAGACTTGTATCAAATACTGGAACAAAAAAAAAAAAAAAAAACCAAGCGAAACTTGAATTAACTTAATTTTCCGCAATATAAAGATTGATATATTATATAAAGATCATTTCCACTGGGTACTGCATTATGATTACTAAAACACCCTTTGTTAAAAAAAAAGAAAAGAAAAAAAGTTTTGCATACTTCTTGTTCTGCTTTTTGCTGTACAATAAAGTAATAATTTAATTGTCACAGCACTGCAGTGCACTGTATACCATTATCACTTCATAGCTTCATGTCTGTGAAAGTGGGTTGCTGTCTGTTCAGGATTTCTCTCATTCTCCCAGTGGTCATGTGTCCCCCCCAAAATGCATGGTAATGGATGCACTGGCTACTCTTAATGGCACTTAGATGTAAATGAGATGATGTGAATGTATATATGGCATCCAATGTTCCTGAAATCCACAGTAAACTTTGCCTTAAATAAGTACTTATAATATAATAAATGTATGATCTTCTACTTTTTCTAAACCATTCTCTATATGCATATACATATCCTGCACAGGGTTGCAGGACACCTGGGTAAACCCCGGGGGGCCAATCCACTCCAGAGCATAAGCACTCACACACTCATTCACAGACTATGGGTAATTTAGAAAAACCATTTAGTCTAATCTGCATGTTTTTGGACTGTGGGAGGAAACTGAAGTACCCGGAGGAAAGCCAGCAGGCATGGGAGAACATGCACACATACCTGGAAAGGGGGACTTGAACCCTTCGCCCTTGAGGTGCTTACTTCTACTTTATCCTGGCTAGGGTTGGGTTGTGAACTCCACGACAGAAAGAATATCTATCTATCTATCTATCTATCTATCTATCTATCAATTAATAATACAAAAGTTAAAAAAGTAAATTATTTATAAATGCTATAAAAATAGATATAAAACATATTTATATACACACATATATATAGACAACAGATATATATATATATATATATATATATATATATATATATTTATGTCTGTTGACAAACAAGCAGTTATTGTTCAATACTCAATTAGGGTTTAGAACTAAATATATTATAAAAGATAAAGCAGCTGTCTTTACATGTGTGTACAGTAAGATGTGCTGGAATGTGTAAACTCAACAGAACATGTCTGAGGGAGCTGCTGCTGACGCACTTCCCTGTTATTATCACTGTGTCTGAGAAAATATCCGCCCAGCATTTTCAATTACAAATCCAATTATAAAGCCATCCACCCAGTTAAATTCTTAAAAAACTTTTAAGGTGACAAGTAAAACTTTAGGGAAGGTGATGCTCAGAGCCTGGTGGGTGAATTTCCCATAGTGCAGTAACACAAGCGCGTGTCGGGGATTTACGAGTTGAGTACTGAACCACTATTGCTAATGTTAAGTGTAAAACTTCTCTTTTTGAACAAATTAGCCCGAAAAGAAAGCTATTTATGTTTGTGTAGCAGAACAGAAATTCTAAGGACTTCAGGAAAACAAGTGTAAGAGGTAATAAACCGTTAAAACAAACATTTAAACGTATTAGCCAGCTACGCCTTGCGCTGTCGCGTTTTATCGCGTTAAAATGCACCTGTTTTGCTAGCAGATAATTTCACGTTAAAAAAAAATATATATATATATATAGTTTCAGCACATACTGTATAACCCTGTGGTAACTATTAGCGTAAACGCGTCAGTGCTGCGAATAAACACACCACACATTGCACTTGGCTATGAACGTTGGACGCCAATAAAACAGTGAACTGACTCTGCTAGTAACTTTAGTAAGGCGGTAGCCGTGCCAGGGGACTAGTGCGGGAAATGTCTTAAACTTTAAACAACAAATGTTCCTCATTAAGCCCCGGTTTATTAAACACACTTTCTGTTTTTAAGTGTCAGGTGAGATTATGGATCCTGAGCAACTTCTTTCAAATCTGAAGAAGGACGTTCGCTCTCTCCTCATCTCCTCCAAAAATGGCCTTTCCCCAGAGGAGCTCAGGAAGGACTACCAGAACATGCTGGGTCACCCCATGCCCCTCAAGTGCCTCGGCTTTCGCTCTGTGCTGGACATGGTTAAGGAAATGCCCGATGTTGTGCGCTTGAGCTCTGGCCTGAATGGCACTATAGTGTTAAATGGTGAGATCTGTCTGTGTGCTCAGTCATCCTGTTTAGTTTGAAAGATCTGATAGTAGTCAGGTAAAGTGACTCAGTGGCAAATCCATTTGTATTAATGATCACTAACTGCATTTCTTCTGCTTTCCAAAGTTTTAGATTCCATAAATAATTTAATGATTTTTTTCCCCTCATTCCATACATTTATTTTATGCAATGCAAATACATATTTTTACTTCTTTTCATACAGACATGGTCAACATCTTACACAAATATTAATTTAATAGTCACAGTTTTTTAAATATATATTTTTACCAAATTTACCAAAGTATAATTACAAACATTTCATAAGTGTAAAAGCCATGACTAAAGAATCGTACACAGACATCCTCTGCGATCAAAATTTCCCAACCATCCAAGAACAGTTTGTTGACAAACAATGCCTTATCCAGCACCTTGCCACAAGGCAGAAGTGATATCTAAGTGGCTTGGGGAACAAAACATAGGCATTTTGGGTCCATGGCCAGGAAAGTCCCTAGACCTTAATCCCAATGAGGTCAATCATCAAGAGACGGGTGGACAAACAAAAGTCAACAAATTCTGAAAAATTGTAACATCTGTCCAAAAGATCTTAAAAACACAGAAGCAGCAGACTTTGTGAAAATTAATATTAGTGTCATTCTCAAAACTTTTAGCCATAGCTGTACATTGCTTCTGGTTAAGTATGTTCTGACTGTTAAGTTCAATCTACTAAAATGCTGTGCTGAACTGAAACCAACCATCTAGATTTAGGAATGCTGGCCTATTGTTTTAATGTTGAATGTTGATAGGAAACATTTACTTTTAAACATAACTTAGAGAAGCTGATGCACAATATTGATATACAAAAGTCTGCATAGTTTATTCAGGGTTTTTTCTCGCCAACAAAGTACCCTGTACCCAGGCGCTTTTACTTATTAGCCAACCCATGTTGCGTATGTTGTTTCAGCAACCATGTTGGATCATTTGCGTAGATGGAAAAGGTGTGGTAGTGTTTTTGCTTGAAACTGAAGTTCATATTGCAGTCAGCAGAAGGCTTTAAATGTACACTGCTCCTTTAATGTTTCAGTGCCTTCATAGTTATGTACTTGCTTCTTGTCAGCTATCTAAATTGTCTGTCACTGTTATTTTTATTTTTTTTACCATGTCAGATAGTACTTGTTAAGTAAGTAAAAAATTGTGCCTTCTTGTGTATATTTTCTTGCATTTAGCAATTGGGGATGAGACTACGAGAGGCGTGGAAGAGCTTGTGTACAAGCAGCGAAACCACAAGCCCAAGTCAAAAAGTGGTGGTACACGATCGTCCTCAGCACGTTCCCTCCCCCTTCAGCATTCACCTGTCCTTCCTCGCCGAGGCCATGCACCCTCTAATCTCCCTGCTCAACTGCGATCACAGCTCAGGCAGTTACTCAGCCATGGCCCCATTGGGCTCTCCGAGCTGGAGAGGTGCTTTGCACTCCGTTTTGGCAAGCCTCTATGTGTCATGCATTATGGTTTCTACTCCATTGTGGAGATGTTGGCTGCTGCCTCAGACATGATCACGGTGAGGCAGACTCGCATGGGCTCACAGCTGATCTTAAAGCATGACATCACAACTGGCAAAAAGATATGCAGTAGTACTGTTGCACTCCCTAAACAGTCTGCAGGAATCTCCACAGGAGTGTCAACAGGTGCAGGTGAGCTAATCATAATTACATAATCTGTGTCGGTTATGTTTGTTTTTTGTCATATACATATATTTTTGGGGAAAACTGTCAGTTATTCATTGTCAAGAGCCACCATGCACACACATCTTCAGGAAATGGGCTGTGTTGCTTTCCTACCTTCAAACCAGAGACAACATTAGAAGCTTCTAATCTAGGCTAGGGTGAAAAAAAACTTGGCAGTTGCTGAGTGTTCCAAGGTCCTTGTTTCAGATGAAAGTGACGTTTGCATTTTATTTGGAAGTCAACGTCCCAGAGCCTGGAGGAAAAGTGGAGAGGCACAGAATCCAAGTTGCTTGAAGTCCAATGTGAAGTTTCCACAGAAAGTGATGATTTTGAGAGCCATGTCATCTAGTGATGTTGGTCCACAGGGTTTAATCAAGTCTAAGACTTAATCAAGTTCAACACATCCATCTACAGTACAATGAAGCTTTAGACCACTTCTTGCTTCATGCTAAAGGACCCATGACTGAATATTGTGTGCATAATTTAATATATTTTTCAGAAGTTGGACATTTCCATACTCTAAATCTTTTTAGTATTGTTATTAAGAAATATTCTATTTATCTATTCTGTGTATTTTTAGATACTTTTGAGATTTCTGATTTTTCAGGAGTTGTAAGCTGTAATCATCAAAATGAAAACAAAAAAGCTTTAAATATTTAGTTTGATGCTTAATCTATAATAATGGAGAGTTTAAATTTTTTTTTTTATTAAATTGAGAATTAAAATGAACTTTTTTGTATTAATATTTTTGGAGATGCACTGTATATCTTTTGAAATTAAGATCTTCAGTAATGTATTGCAGTAAAAACTTATAGCAACAACAATAACAAAGACTTTTCCATGATTTTCAAATTTTAAAAGTAGTGCGAGAACCAGCAGAGCTCCATGACATCAAGCCTGAAGCCCAGCAGAAACCCAAAGTCACTGCAGTCATCAGAGTACAAGAGACTGAACCAATGCAAGAAAAGTCATTTGAGAAATCTGTTGCAAAGGTTTAATTTTATTCCATTATAGCTAAAACTCACATTGCACATAAATTGCTGTTTGTCTTTCATATCATAACTAACATTTATTTTTTCTAATTTTTCTCTGATCCATATGCACAAATTGAATACCTTACTTTTGTATCACAGCTTGAGGAGGGGTTCAAAAAGGGGATTATTGAAAATGGAGACGCAGGCACGGTCAGTCAGGAACTGAAGGCGAAGCTTCGAAAGGTTAGACTGTGAACCTTAATAAAATTGTGTAATCTTATTAATTGTAATCATTATTTCATACTTTTTTATGCATCACTTTTCAGGTTGTTGCTGAGCACAGACAAGGCATGGCCATTCACAGTCTTCCTACAGAGTACAAGGTAATTCTTCATCATAAGTTGTTGATACTTTTAGACATAACCTGGCCAGCTTTTTTACATTTGTTAAGAGGCATTTCAGTGGCCATGATAACTATAGTCTACTTACGATAGTCTAATTTGTCATTTACAAAAATAACAACTTTAATGTTGTTTTAAAAACAAAGTTAGATGTATTCAACAACACTGGGAATGGAGAAGTGGACGCAGAATAATACTCCTGTACTGTATATTGTGAAGGATCTTTGAGGGCTCTTTAGGTATCACACACAACTTTTGTCATATTACCCATTACTATTTAGATGTTGTTTATGACCTTAGTCCCTTTCATATGGAATTTTCAAGTTAAGACACCAAAGTTGCATCTTCATCGCGCCTCACCATTTTGTATGAAAGGCTGAGGGACAGAATAGGGAGTCACTACTGTTGTGCTTCTAAGCTGGCAGTGGTGGTAGTGAAATAAGCAAAATAGGATGTCTATGGAGGGGAGAGGCAGCATCATGCATCAGAGGTGGAACATTTTAAGATGTGTGATTACTGTCACTCACCACAGGTAGATTTAGGCTTTCACAATAGGCCTGATTGATTCATACTGTACCATGGAACTATTGCTCCCTCCTCCCCACTCCCCCATTGGCTAGTATTCACATTATTGTCATGTAGCTTGTACACAGATACACTTGTGTATTTACTTTCCAGTTCAGCAGTTGTCAGTATGCACCAAGTTGCACCTAAATGCTCCGTTCACTGTTCAGGATATTTCCAGTGCATATGTTATACATCATACCAGATGTTGATGCTAATATCAAAACCAGTCCAAAACCTCCAAAGCACAGACAAATGGAAACTTTATACTGCATTGTCACATTAAGTGTGAATTACCAAAGGCGAGCAAAGTTTTCATGTTGAAGGGGTCTTCATAGCTTTATCGTGCAATCTCGTGAAAGTGACTTCTGTCTCCCTATCATTTTGACTTAGTTGAAATATGTGACACAGTTGCAGCTCGTCATTTTGTCTCTTGCTGTTGTTAATACCAGATATAAATACAGTCTTATTGTCAAATACCAGGATATTTTTTGTTTGTTCTCCCATTTAAGAAAATGCATGATGAAGACTTGCCCCTGGCCCAGTGTGGCTTCCTGAGTGTAACTGAGATGGTTGGAGCCCTCAGCGACACGTTCTATGTGCAGCCAAGCCCTGAGGAGGGAGCAAAGCATTTAATCATCATGGAGCTCAAACCAAATGATCAACCAGGTGCTATGTCTACTGCATACTTCCTCTGAGTGCATTTTAATGTTACTTACATTACTGCTGTGATTTTTTTTCACCAAGCTTTTAAGTAATTTCCATTAATTTTTTTCACACCACATTTCTTGCACAAATTTCAGCACTACCTTTTAATGTTTTGGACAATACTTGTATCTAATTCCAGTCATTTCAAATCTCCTTAGTTCTTTTCTTTGCTTTATGCTGGCCAATAATTTGACTTTCTGAAATGGTGAATGGTTTTTGTTCTTTCATGTATATAACACGAAAGGTGAGGAAGAACGAGAGGAAAAAATTAATGCAGGAGGAGAGATTAAAAGGAAGACAGATGTAGTGGTTGGGTAGTACAATGAGTGTTGATCATTGATTGATTATTGGGATACAGTTTAAAAAAGTTGACAAATCTACTGGCAACGTTTTTATGTTGGCCACACTAGCTATTAGTATGATGTTTATATTAACTGTGTAAAGTGTAGTAAGGTGCATTTTATTGGAACAGTTTTGTCCTAATATATTCAGAAAGTGCCAACATATGTATCGCTCTATTTTTTTATTTATAAAAAAAATACTAGCACTATGCATGAGTCTTTCATTTGTAGGGCTAACATTCTTACCCTCAAAGTGCACCTACCTTTAATAATAATAAATGTATTAATGTAAATAATGTCTAAGATCTGAGAGTGGCCAGTTAATCATTTCCACAAATATTGTTTAACTATTTAATTACTATTCTGTAGCAATTTGTTTGCTCATCAACATTAATACTGGTCAAACTGTAATAAAACTTAAATTCAGCCTGTTGGAAAACTTTTGACTGATAGAAGTGTAGATTATTCAGCACCCACTACTAATGACTCTGTGCTGTAAGTGATGGCATATATTTTCCAGCTTTGTCGTTGAACCCCTCCACCGAGGAACACTTCTTCAGCAGCAATGAGACAGCCTGGGATTGTCAGAGTGATGGAGGAGAGCCCATGGAGTCTTTAGAGTCTGACACAGAGATTGAAATCGCCAACAAGATCATCCATCAGGTGCATTTAAGTGTTTGGCTTAGGTCAAAGTACTGTGGTGATCTTATTGCTTTATATTATTCAAACAATAAAACATTTAGGCATTTGGTAAAGGGCTCATTTGCATATTGTTGCATTTTTTCTTTATCAATTTTGTAAAGGCCAATACTATAAATAAGAGTAACAACTATAAATCAATATGCTATGAAACATTTGGCTGTATGAACACTTGTTTTATTGTTTATTTGTAATCTCATGTTTGAGCATGAAACTTTTTGTTTTTGTTTCAGACGGTGAACAGTTTTCCAGAGACCGTTCTGAGCGGTAGCTTCATGGTCCCTCTGGATGCACTGCGATGTCAGAAGCTGAAACCTCCCACTCGCTGGAGAAACAGGGAGCTGGTTCCTGTAGTTGTGGAGTGCATTGAGTCACCCAGCCACTTTTATATCCGCTTTGATGAAGACCAAGCAGCCCATGACCTAGAGAAGCTGATGTTTGAAATGAGGTTATTTTTCTTTCAGTAATACACATACCATCCGGCTGAGGTTGGTGAATTTCTTCTTATATTCGGGCTACTGTCAACAAACTATATGTTTAAAGGGAATTCAGGACTCCTTGGCATGCAGACATAATGTTTTCACCTGATAGATTACATCATTTTGACCTTTTTCTCATAACCAGCCATCTCATAATTTTCCCAAAATGTTTTGTCACCATCTTAACTGCAGTATTTTTGAATAAACATGACATGTAAACTTCATGTCAGAGTTCAGGAAGCTGCTTGCAGTTTTCAATCTCAGAGAATGTGTTTGTATAGGAGCTGCTATTCGTGCCCAGAGGTGGCTAAACGTTACTGGCTTCCAGAGACATATGTGCGACCTGGGCAGGTGTGCTGTGTGGCCCCAGACGACATGTGGTTCTACAGAGTGGTGATCCACCGGCTCCTAAGTGCCTCAGAGGTGGAAGTGTACTACGTGGACTTTGGAGGCCTTACTACTGTCAACAGAAACAAGCTGCAATTCCTGAAGTTAGTTCTTTGTAAATGCTTATGCATAACCTGCTTTTATTAATAACCAAAAAACACAAATGTTTACATATTTTACAAACAGAAGTGAGATTGTATTTCAAATAAGAGACAATATTCCTTTAATCCATTTTTTACTATACATAGGTTAGATTATGCTCAGCTTCCAGCACAAGCTGTTCCATCTGTACTTGTTGGAGTGAAGCCAGTTAAGGTAGTATTGTAACAGCACATCACAATTCAAAATTCAAAATGAAAATTCAAAACAACAAAATGGAATCTGAGGCTTGATTTATGTATCAGTCTTATTAAAAGTACAACTGCATCATTATGTTATTATGTCATATGTTGATTTGAGAAAAGCTTGTGTTAATAACTGTGTTATTTTTTAACTTGTGCTGCAGAAGCACTGTTCCATATGCTTGAATTTATACAGTAGTTTAATGTAAACTTTAGTACTGTGACAGATTATATATAAAACAGATGATGTGAAAAAGATCATGGCTCATTTTATATTGAGTAAGCTCACATGGTTAACACTCATACAATTTGCATTTTCATGTCCTAACAAAGCTTCACCATGTTGTGGATCTTCACAGGGTATTTGGTCTAAAGAAGCCTCCAGCTCGTTCCAGAAGCTGTGCTATGACCGCACCCTGGTGGCTGCCATTCACAGCTACCAGAGAAACTTCCTGCTGGTTTTCTTGTGTGACACTCGCACTGAGGAGGATCTTTACATCCATAGTGCGCTACAAGCCGAGGGTCATGCTGTAGCTTGTGATGTTGCTAACATGCCAGTAAGAAATCAACCATACAAATCAGTTTTGTGTATTGCCCAAGTGATATATTAGGACTCATCATTTTTGTTTATCATATAACTAACATTTACTAACATTTTATAATTAGGGCTGCAGCCAATAATTATCTTGTTAATTGACTAGTTCATCAACCAATGAGCTATTTTAAACCTCTAAATATGTTAAAAAAAACTTTTATAAAAAAAAAAAAACTCCTGGTTTGACTTGAAGGCCCCTTGCATTTGTATTTGTTTGTTTAATTAAATAATTGAACAAATGCTAGTGGTGTTCAAGTTAAACCAGGGCTTGTGATGAAACGGGCAGTTCGGTTATACCTGAGAAATGTATGAGAGAATTGACTCTATGGGATTCTCGACCGTTACCTTTAATGTGAATTCAAAGCCATTGGGCAACTCAGTGACACATTTATAATAAGAAAATCCATGTATTTGGCATAATATCTGAAATATCTAAACTTGTGGTGCAAAATGAACTAATACAGTGTGTTCCACAGTATGCTTCATAATTTCTATTGTTTATTTTGCTGTAATAAGTTGCGGTCTGCACGGTGGCTCAGTGGCTTAGCACTGTCACCTTGCACCTTCAGGATCTGGGTTCAATTCTCACCTCGGGGTGTGTGTGCATAGAGTTTGAATGTTGTCCCCGTGTTTGGTGGGTTTCCTCCAGGTACTCGGATTTCCTCTCACAGTATAAAGAAAGGCAGATTAGGCTAATTGGCATTCCGAATAAGCATATGAGTGTATGTGTATATGCCCTGCGATGGATTGGCACCCCGTCCACGGTGTGCCCTGTCTCTTGGCCTACTGTAAGTTTCCTAGGATGGGCTCCAGTCCACCACAACCACGTATACAGGATAAAGGAGTGAGTGAGAGTGTATTGTTTTCATTATCAAACTTAGTACAGTGGAAGCTTGGATTACGAGCATAATTCGTTCCAGAAGCGGGCTCGTATTCCAAAAACACTCGTAAACCAAACAGACTTTTCCCATAAGAAATAATGAAAACTCAAATTATTCGTTCTACAGCCCAAAAAATAAATACAAAAAAATAATTCATACAACATATAAAGTAAAAATTTAACAAATTAACTTGCACTTTACATAAAAAAAAGTAAAAATAAATTCAGACAGTTAAGTGTTTCCGTTTGTGCGCGCAGGCGCTGTGTATTTGTATGTATGTGTGTATGTGTGTGTGTGTGTGTGGAATTAGCCCCTCGCCTCGTCTTAAACAGTAAAACTTCTTCTCCCTCCCACACCTCGCTTTTTAGGTTTCACAACTAACATACACAATGCAAACACTGTTTTAACGGGGGGAAAAAATAAATCTCTCTAATGCTACTCGCGTGAGCATACTAACGGAATCACTGCTGTAAAGTTAAAAATAACAAAAACCAGCACCTTACCTTTGAAAAGAATCGCGACAGAGTTTCCTGTGTAAATAAAGCACGTTTGTGCAGCCGGGGAGATCTGTATGAAGAGAGAGGGAGATGTTGATTATAAGAGACGAGCACTAAGACACAGCAGGGGACTCTTATTTTGACACGGGACGCTTACAGGAGACGATTACCCATAATCCCCGCAGCGCAAGAGGGAGAAAAATCATTGGCTCAGTTGTGATCACTTGCCGCTCTGTGTCAAAATAAGAGTCGCATGCGTGATACATGATACTCGGTGCTCGTAAACTAATACTTGCTCGGTTTCCGATTAAAAATTTATTAAAAATCTTTGCTCGGTTTGCGGAACACTCGTAAACCACGTTACTCACAATCCGAGGTTCCACTGTATCTTCAAATACTACATCACAAATACAGTGCATATTTTAACCTTTTTCTTAGTAAGGCACTTTTACCTAAAATGAGCTATATGCAACAAAGTATGATGAACAGGAAGATGATGATTATATTTTTTTGTTAATTTTAAGGTCTGCAATACATTATCTTGTCTTTATTGTGTTTAGGTCTTAGAGCAGTTCAACCCAGTGACTCTTTACCTTGGTGAAGGCCAGTTAGAGGAAGTGAAGGAAGATTTTGCAGGAATGATGTCTTCTTTTATTGTAAAAAATGGACAAAACCTTACACAACAACTTCAGCCAGATGATGCCACAGCTCACAGTCAGGTACATTTGCAAGTTTATTGTAGCTACCATTGCTTAATGTATTGATGTCCTCAGGAAATAGAACTGGGCGACAGGCCAGTTAGTTCCTGGCTCTTTGTAAATTACTGAGGCCTTCAGAACCAGAGGAATGCAGCCAGCCTCTTTCTGCTGAGACAGTAAACTGAGGAATTAGAGGGACGCAGTATTGGACGGCAGTCCAATCTGTTTTTAGGACCCATATATCACCTGTCCCTCAAAGAGCCCACTGTGCTTCAAGAGTATCACTTGTATTGATCTGTTCTCAAAAGTATGTAACACATTTGTTGATGGTTAATTAGCGAGTATATAATCAATAGGGCTTGTTTGTTGTTTACTAATAATTTACACTGCATATGAACATGGTTATTTACCAGCTTTTGACAGACAGTTTAGTGAACCGACAGCATTGCCAAGAAATGGCTCTTCTGGATCTTCCTGGACTGGAATTCATTGATATGGCTCAGGTCAGGATCAAGGAAACTCCATACAGTAGATGTCAAACAAATGCGCTGTTTTGTCAAGTTCATGGTTGCATTTCTACTGATCCAGGGTGAAAAGTCTTACCCCTTTGAAGCACTGCTGAATAAAGATCCAGGAAGCTTTGGTAACTGGGATCAAGAATGGATGAACGACGCCAGTGCAAATGAGGAACCAAAACTTATTCAAAATGGGCCAGAGGAGAGTGCAAAGGTAAGTACCTACATCTCTAGTACATAAACCTAAAACTGTGTCGAATCAGTTCTATTTTTAGAGCCAATCTCATCTTTTGAATGCAGAGTGACGTTCCATAAAATACACAGTGCCAGTCAAAAGTTTGGACACACCTTCTAATTTTTAATTTCCACATTCTAGAACAGTACTGGAGCTTTAAAAACTATTAAATAGCACATATGGAATTAGGTAACAACAACAGTTTTCAATTGTTATTTTAAGATGCAAATAGTTCTTGCAAGAACAGCAATATCAAGTGCAGTTGCAAAACCCATCAAGCACCATGATTAAACTGGCTTTCATGAAGACCTTCCAAGGAAAGCAAGACCAAAATGTACCTTTGGAGAAGTTTCAGCCTCAAAAATCACCAAATAACAGCACTTCGGATTAGAATCGTTATGAAGGCTTTACTGATCAGAAGTAAAAACAGACAAAACAGTTGGGTATACTCACAGTCTCAAGGGATATATTTAGTGCAGAGTGCAAGCAGGGACTCTGGCAGGACGAATCTTGACAGCATAGCTAAAAGAGAGAGCCAGAAGGAAACATACATACTGTAGGTGCTCCCTGAGAAGTAAAGCAACCAGTCACTTCTCCGGAAATTATTTCTACACTGCAAAAATTGCTGAAAAACTATGGAAAATTGTCAAGTGGTCTGATGAGTCCAGATTGACCCTCTTCCAGAGCGATAGATACAGCAGGATAAGAAGGAAATGCATGAACCTATGTACCCTTCATGCACAGTGGCCACTGTACTGTAAGTCTATGAAGGCAGTGTTGTGGGGTGGCTTCAGTTGGTCAGGTCTATATTCAATGGCAATAATGTGAAATCGGATGACTGTACTGTACTGAATGACCATGTTATCATATCAGTTGTTTTTTTTTTCTTCCTTGATGGTATGGCCATATTCCAGAATTAAAATAGTGAAAGAGTGGTTCTAGGAGCATGAAAAATCTTTTTTATGCATGAATTGACCACCATACTGTGTGCTGTAATCAAAGGTAAAAGTGACAGCAAAATATTGAGTGCACATTTTTTTGGTCTGCCAGTAATACCTAAGAGTAATACAATAAAACCTTGGATTGTGAGTAGAATTCATTGCGGAAGCGTGCTTGTACTATATATCAAAACACTTGTATATCAGAAAGAATTTTTCCAAAAGAAATAATGGAAACTTAAATGATTCGTTCCACAACCCAAAAATATTCATGTAAAAAAAAAAAAATTAACCTGCACTTTACCTTTAAAAAGAATCATTACTGTAGTAAGAGAAGAGAGGAGAGGAGTGAGGCTTGGACACTAAAAAAACAAAAAAATTTTGCGTGCGCGCACACACAGACAGTCACAATGTTATAATAAACTGTACACGTGTGCACGAAAATTTTTGCTTGTCTTGCAAAATGCTTGTACACCAAGTTACTGCCATTTCAAAGGTTCCATCTCATCCATGTCATAAGTTAATGTTCCAACATGCACTTATTTGAATCACTTGCACTGTAGTTTAATCAAAATGTTCTTTCTAACATCACTGTGCTGAAGGAAGCAAAATGCAAAATAAAAAACAAATAGTAAAATAAAAATTACAAAAATTTTAAACAAGTGCCTACGAGTTTAAATAAATGCCAACTCCCCATCTTAATATCATGCATTGTAATTCCCTGTGTCCCTTAGGACACAGTCCCAGTTAATTGTTAATTAAAAAGGGTATTGGTCTTATCTGAGAAGAACACACTATTCATGACTATTCCAGGCTCATGATCTTACCAATTTACATAACCAGTTAGAGCTGAATGAACTTTTCTGAATGCTGTTGCGACATTCCCATTTTGTTACGCAGACTGCATTGGTGTCACCTGTTCTATCGATCAACCCGGACACAGAAACAGAGCCTGTTTTGGAGAGTAAGCACCCTCAGACCCCTGCAGCACCTGTTCAAATGCTCAGTGATCAAACTCCAGGCATTATCCCCAGCTGCAGCCACCACACAGGTACAGCACAGACACACTTCAGACACTAATCCAGGGTATTGTGTGGATTGCAGTTTGAAGTTGGGCTGTCTACATTTTATAAGCTCGGTAGGTGGCATTCCACAGAGAACTTGCTTGAATACAATGTTTCTGAGGTTTTTGAGTGTCAGCCAGCAATGTGCTGTGGTTAGAAACTGAGTTAAAGGACAATTAATACAAATAGTGCATGCATTAGTGAGCTATACAAGGTGACTCCACAAATAATATGCATCTAATGAAGTAGCCAGTAAATGCATCCATCCATGTACTATCCTATCAGAAAAGCCATGAACTAATAAAGATTGAACTCTGTGTTTAATTTTTAGGCTTCTTAAAATCAATAGTTCTCTAAAGTTTTTGATTTTGCCTGCTGATTTTAAAGAACTTAGTGTAATAAGTTTGTGTTTTTCTTTAGTAACAGTTTATTGACAGGTACACTCCACATAATTAAGTATAATAAGGTTTGTTTTTTGCATTTTAAATGTGTTCTTACTTATTTTACATCTATCTAAAAGTCTAAAATGGAGTTTCTGATGTTAGCACGTTGTAAGGTAAGCTAATTGTGTAAGGTTCCACAACACTGAATTTTAACTATAAATTGATTTTATTTATTTATTTATTTATTTTAAGTTTGCAGTTAGTGTTTTAATTAAGATTTTTTTAAATGCTGTGGTACACACTGATCACAACAAAACTGATGACTGGATCATGGGCACCCGAAGCTAAGTCTTGCCTGTGAAGACCAATCACCAGCACACCTGGTCCGACCTGATATAAATGCCAGTGCAGCACAAATCACCATTAAAAAAGTCAATGCTGTCAATGCCACAATGGAAAGGTACCAGAATACCCAGTGCACCGCAGCCCACCATGCATGCAGGCAAACAGCACCATCCTCGAAACTTCTTCGATACCAAACCAATTAAGCATTCATACGATGTGCTGAACAAATAGTTCAATCAATGGAGGACCCACCACAGCACACACCCCAGAGGACCCTGCAGAGCCAAACCCAAGGGGAAGCCAAACACTGGGTTGTTTCATTCTTAATGTCTTTAACGTTATGGTTTATCACATAACAATGAATGTTGTGTGATGCTAGGAATTATATTTTTTAATATATTTTATTTTTTTCAGGTGATTTACATCATCTGTGTATGAACAGTACAAACCATCTCCCTGAATTTCCCATTATTAGCACACTATGTATTTTTCCTATAATGTCTAGATAGAATAGTGAAAAACATATAGCTGTTTTACAGCCTTGCTTATAATAAATTTGAAATTGTTACATTATTTCTGTGCATACTGAGCAATCACAATCTTTTTTTTTTTTTTGTCCAGACAAGACTGCTGATTTGTTCAAGCCACTTCCCTCCAGCCTAATGTTTTCTATGTTCAGCTCTGGAGACAAGCTAGCTCAAGATGCTCTTTTTCTTCGCCCTGCATCTCCTTTTGCACTAGGCCCCTCAGCCCGCATGGCAGCTGGACCCAGCCTCCTCCAGTGGTGCACACTTAAACAGGTTTAAAGTAACTGACTCTCTACCGCCAACTTCACATGCTCACCTGAACCAGTTGCAGATGATTGTTGAAAGCTACCCTGAGTTTTTTGTAGAAATTTTGTAATTTTGAAATTTGAAGTATTTGTATTATATTGTGGTTTTATGTTTTTTTATTTCTCTCTTTTTTTTTTTTTACTCGCAATATTTAGACCTCTGCCCAGATGGTATTATTGAAGAAAATATGAAACAAGAATGAAAGATAAATGGAATAGTTTGTGACTGAAATTATTTTAAACTGGTGATACATCTCACATATTGATTTATTATTAATATTATTGTTGGAAAATTTATAGGAATTAATAGGAAAATTCTGAAGTTTTCAGTTTTTCATCCTACCAGTTTTACTTGTTTTTCTGTTGTAAGTAAAGTTGCATGTGTGTTGTTTTTCATTGCGATCTTTTTCGTTTGAATCAGACTGTTAGATACTAAAAGAGAAAGTATAAATATATATTTTTTGGTTAGTATGCTTGCTTGCTTGCTTTCTTGTTTATTTTCAGGTGGAAGATATTTAAAATCATAGCATAATATTGCTATAATCACAGGATGATATATACAGTATACACACACACAGTGCCGAAAATAAGATTTTGCCCCCTCTCCCCCCCCTCTTGCATATTTGTCACACCTACATGGTTGAAATCATCAACAAAAATTGATTGCACAAAGATAATCCAAGTAAATAATAAATATAGTATTTAAATTATGATCTCATTTATTAATGTTAATCCTGCCTGGCTTTATGTGAAAAAATACCCCCCAAGCCTAATACCTGGTTGTGCCACCCTTGGCGCCAACAACTGCAAAGTGTTTGCAGTGTCTTTCACATCGCTGTGGAAGGAATTTGGCTTCCTTTTCTACGCAGAATTGTTTTAATTCAGCCATTTTGAAGAGCTTTTCAGCATGAACAGCCTGTTTAAGGATCTCTGTCGGATTTTATGCACAGACTTTGACTAGACCACTCCAAAACCTTATTTATTTATTTATTTATTATTTTTAGTGATTCAGAGGTGGACTTGCTGGTGGGTTTCTGTCCTGCTGCATAACCCATGTGTGGTTAAACTTGAGGTCACAAACTAACGGAATTACTTTTTACAGAGGGCCACGTAGGTTTGGACAGTTTTTTTCTTTTAATAAATGAAATATATATATATATGTATATATGTTCATATATAATCATTTCAATTATTTTTTTCAAGGTCGATTTTTCTTTTATAATGAGGACATTTTCCATTTAAACTTAAAGTAAGCATATCTTCCCTTCCTGTGGTCCGATTGAGATAAAACAAAGCTTATATGTTATGTCAAGCTCGGCTAAATACATCTGTGAAACTTTTTTGTTCAATAGTTTTTTATGTAATGCATGCATCTTGATGTGTTCTGTTACTTATCTTATAATTTTTCAATGTACAGACATGCCTACTTTGCAGTTTTATTATATGTATTAAAGAACATGTACTCGTATATATACATACACACACACACACACACACACACTCGGTTGTTTTCAGTTTTTTGCTTGGATGCAAAATTATTCAACAGGTCCATTGATTGGAATTACTTAATGAATAGGAAGTAATGAATAAATCAAAAATACATTTATGAAAATGCTCATCCTCTTACTTGCAGGTTTGGGTCTGGGTGGTTTTGTTAATTAGCATTATTTTATATCAGGAATACATTTCAACTCTTTGACCTACTATCTTTGTTTTTGTAATATTCACCTTGACACAGTGTTCACTGTCAGAGGACCTTTGCTACTCTGAGCACCGTGGGGAAGATTAAATTACCCAAGCAGCATGTCAATAATCCAGCCACATCCATAACTCTGTATTAGATAAAGACAAACAGCCCAGCTGAGGGCCACGGTCAGCAATTTTAGCCTTTAGCCAACTTAACCAGTGCTTCCTGTACTGAATTTTCCTCATTCAGCCAATTATTGCTTTTAATGGGAGCTTAATGGGCCTGTTTCCACAAGACACCCAGGAGGCCAAGCCTTTTCGGAAGAAGCTGAAAGATAGTGCCTCATCCACACTACATGAGTTCCAGCCCCAAAGGAAACATAAGAGGTTAGAAGCTTAATGGGACATATTCTAACAAATTGTGAACTGTGTGTAGTTCTCCTATCCACTGTCCATTTTGTAAATCTAAATTAAGATATTGTTCCTACAGACAGGTGAAATTAAAGGAAAAAATGTACAGAAAGTGTTTTAGGCTACAACAAACTGATAGAACAGCTTTAAAGCTTCATTGCTTTAATTCAAGTACAAGTACTCTGCTACTGTACTGGAGGGACGAACACAGAAATATGTTCTTTCAGTTGGTGGTTCGATGATTATGTGTGATTGAGAGCACTTTGTAAAGGCTTCAGTGTACTTGATGCGGAGACAATATTGGTGACATAGTTTGGTATTGGCTTTCACGCTTGATTGCTAGTACTGCAAATAATGCGATTAACTATTTCCATGGCTACAGGAAAACGATTGCTGCTCCTCAGTCATCCATCTTGGCATGTGATGTTATGTCATCTGTGATGAATTGTGTTTTTACATTTCTGTAAGTATTTACTGTGCACAGCAGTTCCATTTTTTATCTTTTAATGTGTTTTTCCTTTGCGCACCACCACAATTATTTGAAACCCATTCATGAAGCAATTAAGGTGTGACTTAACATAGACTTTTGGCTTCAATTGAAGGTGTTACCAAAAATATTGGATTAACTGGTTAGTAATTATAGCCGTTTCTGCAGTCAATGACTCTCTTAGTCCTGAAAGCCGTGGACATGAAGAATATACCAACCTATTAATTTGGCCACTCCTGAATTTTCTGCTTTGTTCAGATTATGGCCTCTTTCACTTGCTTCAATCCCTATTTGAACCACTACCAAACCAACAAATTCAGCACTTGGAAAACTTTTGACATTTTATCCCCATAATTTTTCATAAATAACTGAGAAACTGAGGTAATGTTGATGAGTTTGGTAGGTAAATATCTACTAATTAGCTATTCATTTTCTTAATCATTAGCTAATGTTACACATAAAAAACAAAACAAAATGTGAAATACAAAGCATAATCAACTTAAACTGTTGTGTAATGTAATTGTATTAAAATTGTTATAGATAAACAAGGCAGTTCAGAGACAGTTGCTAAGCAGATGTTAGCTAGAGATCAGCTAGTATTAACTTAGCAATAGAGCATTTATGTCTCAACAATAAGGGCATATTTAAACACATAAATGTATGTATTTGACTATATTTTATAGACAAATACATGGAAAACTCAAAAAAGTGCCATAAAGTGCAGAACTACTGTGGGCCCTGAATGGGCTAACCTACAGGGGCCGATGTGGGGATAATTGTACGTAGACTAACCCACAAAGTGGCCCCAAGGGACCAACAAATGTGGGCCCGGGATAACTTGCCCCATATGGGACCTGAGAGGTATAAGTGGAGTTTTCCCTGCCCACACTGCCCCACAATAAACCCACACGTGCCTACAGTGGGCCTGCATGTCCATGTTTGCTTGGATTGTCCAACTACTGTACATTTTTTTAAATCCTCAATCTAATTCTTAAAACACTTTGCACTGAGTATTAATATCCAGTCTATCATGAGTAGTGTTTGGGAAGTGTTGCCATGCCACAGCTCCAGGGTTCCATGTTCAGTCAGTTTACCCTGTGGGTTTCCTCTGGGATATCCCAGTTTTCTCTCCAAAAATACACTATGTAGGCTGCACTAAATTTCCCTTGGTGTGAATGAGTGTGTGGTGTCTTGTCCTGAGCTGATTGCTCTCTCTCTCTCTCTCTCTCTGCATTTCCAGGAAAGGCTCCAGATTTACTGCAACCATGACTAACACTATATATGTGAATGATTTTTTTTTTTTTTCAGGATGTAAATAAAAGCCGTCAGGAAGGTTTACAGGAGGAAAAGGGGCGGGGCGTTGGGTGTTGGGGGCGGGGCGTTGGGTGTTGGGGGCGTTCCCCTGTGCGTGGTGACCGAGTCAGGATTTCTCCTGGAGGGAATGTGCGCGTCTTGTGCGTCTTCTAAGGACATTTTCTCTGTGGAACTGGAACCCCGCGTGACTTAGTGCTCAGCGCGGAACGCGAGAAGTTGTGCGGAGTTTAAGAGCCGGTGTGGATGTGTTCGTAGTGGATCCCGCGGAAAGACGTCCCGTGTTGAACACACACCACTGCGATACCCGAGCAGACAGGAGGAGGAGGAGGAGGAAGAGGAGGAGGAAGGACCAGGGGCACACCAAGAAATTCCAAATGATACAGCTGTGAAGAAGTTCATGTTTCTCGGCGTGTAGATCCAGCACGGTAGCGTGTACGGGTGTGTGTGTGTGTGTGTGTGTGTGATATCCCAGTCCTGGATCCTGATCGCCTCCATGGTGAAACAAAGACTGTAGACACAGGTAAGGCTTCAATCCTGATTATATACCTGCTTAAAAAAAAGATCAAAGCAATAACACCGTTACTTTGTGATTGATCTACATGTGTTGCTATTTTGTTTGTTATTCTGTTTAATTAACCTTTGATGTTACAGTATTGACACATTTTATACAAATCGCAATAAAAGTGAGAAGTTGTTCATGTCATATAGTCATATAATCTGCACTGTTACAGGGTTTACATGATGCTAAATAAGTGTGATTATAAACTGGGAGCTGGGTCTGCACTTCAGCACCTAATTCAAGAAAAAAGCTCGAATATTTCTATGCTTCTGTGCTATCATTTCTCTGGGGGATTTTTTATTTTTACATCATAGTGCTATTCCAAAGCAAGGGATCAGTACAAATGCATGCAGTAATAATGTCTTTTAAGCATCTGTCTTTGACATGCCTTTGATTACAGTATTGATTATGCAGTCTTTTTCACCTGCTCAGGTGATGATATCAGTGACACAGTCAAGTAATATCTCAAACATGCTCGTCTTTTTTGCAATGCTCACAGGGATCTTTTCTCTCTCTATGTTTTCTGTAGTGCAAACAGATCATGCTTAGATTTGAGGTTCAGTAATTCGAGGCACTTGTTTTGAGTATGCACAATCTAACACCACCAACTAATCATTTTCGTGTTCCCAGTGCTGCAATATCACACAGCTGACTGAGATAGCGACACAAGTCTTCTAACCCATTCTAAGTCAAGTTAAATATATTGTATTAAGTATTTTTAATGCACTGTGAACATCTTGGGGAGTCAGATACCGTATGTTCCCGAGGGTTTCCACAGCAGCTTTCACAAATCATAGCATTCCAACAAATCATGTATTAATTAATGCAACGTTCAAAACATGAGTGTCCTATGACTTTTTTTTTCTAACCCTCGCTCTAAAACGAAATAAACTTCCACCTCCACCCGACCTTAAATTAAAGCCTAATATTTATTCACTTTGATTTACCGGCCTTGTTCTTTTATGGTCCACTGTTCTTGTTCTTTCGGGGGAACATGGAGGACAGAGAGCTTTGTGAGAAAGATGGCTGATCTCTCTGGCTCTGAATAACTGGCTCTGAATACTGTACTTCCCAGTGATGGAAGAATATTGTTGCAGGAATGCTAGTTGAATTATTGAAAGCTAGGTTTTTAATGCTTGAAAGCTCCTATGGTTGCTACTCCAAAAGCAGTGTCTTCGTCAGAATAGCTGGCCCTACGCTTGTGCTCTCCCTTAATTAGGTGCCATCTAAAAACCTGCTGTTATAAAAGAGGAACATACTGTATAGTCTTTCCGTAGTATATTGTGATATACTTTAGTTTTAGGATACTGCATTTTATATTGGTGGCGGCATGTAACTCATTGTATGTTAGAATTATTTACAAGGAATGAAAGTGAATTATTTGTATTAATATCGCAGTTCTGCAGGGTTAGGAAATAAGATAAATTATATTGATATTGCAACATATGAGTCAGATGACATTTTGGTACAGCACGCAGCAGCTTCATTGTCCCTGGATTGATCCTATAATGTACTAACCTGCGTAGAGGTTTCCTCAAAGTACTTTGGTTTTCTTAGTGAAAAAAAAACAATAGGGCCGATATGGGGGGGAAAGAGACAAGGATTCTGCATCCCATTTAGTGTGTATTTTTCATGAATGAGCTGCAGGTTAATTACACCTCTGCCCACTTACTAAAATAAATTGATGAATATTCAAACCTTATAAAAAAAAATTTTGTCCGTTGTCATACATTGAAACCAGTACCTACATTCCATGGATGGTTTATTTTTGCAACCATCATTTAATTCTTCAAATATTTAAAGTTTCATAAATATTGAATTGAGCTTTGAGCTTGTACTTTATATATATGGAGTTAATAGAGTTAATCGTAATTGCAAGCTGATTCAACATGATTCTAAAGAAACCTTCAGCACTAAAGGAACCAATAGCATCCACTGATTCCCATCCCTGATTCTGGACCACTACCAGCCTTCTGTTGTTTACCCTTCCATAATACATCTGATCTATTGAATCAGTTAACCAGGCCCTTTCCTGCATCAGTGTGTACAGGGAAAACAATAAACGGAGCAGGATCAGAATAAAGAACCACGGAGGTGAGGCACCAAGCTGCTTTTTGACCTCCTCACCAAATGCAGAACGGGATGTGAATATGTGATTTGTGTAAGATGTGAAACTGTGCCAACACATTTAAACAAACTCGACTGTTACATTGGAGCTTTCTTTATACATTGAGCTTTTTATGAGCGCAGCAATATCATTAGAGACCAAATCCAGTAAATCATGAAACAACAGCATAGTGATGAAGATGGAGCAAGCATAACATCTCTGCACATCATTAAATACAGCCATTCATTTCAGAGCCCTCCATAACCACTGTGAATAAACGGAATGAAACAGGAAGTGCTGAATAAGGAGGCAGGCAGTGCTTTGAGATTGTCAGATATGCGAGCCTGGATGCAGCTTTGTCCTTGGGCTGGGAAGCTCACGCAGAACAGCTATAAATCCTGCGGGCCCAGGCCTTGCTGGAGCATTATTGCCCTTCAAGATATACACAAATGGATCCTTCGAGATGGAAGATGAGCTGTAACTTTTTATCTTTTTATCTGTTCACTTGTGCACTTCATGCCACTGTGCGAGAGTCGAAACTGAGAGCACTTTCAGCAAAATAATTAATGAGTAGTTATAGTTGCAGAATAAAAATATTCTGTGCCTTAATGTTGTGTAGAATAAATCTTGTAGCTCCAGTGCATCATAAAATTGTATGCTATTATATCTTAATGGGATCCTTCCCTGGTTATTGTATCAAAAAATTATTTAGAGGAAAGCAGAATGCTGTCTTACAGTAATTTAATTCAATACACACATTAAGTTCATCGAGTGGCAGAAACCCAGTCCCTCATTTTGTCATATTAAATCACACACACAGTATATGACGATATATAGGGGGGAAAAAAAACCCTCTGTTTTACTCATGAATATTATTTTGATCTCTGACAACAGTTGCAGTGAAGCTCATTTCATATGTAGCATTCATAACAGTATTTTATGCCTGTATGATGATTTTTTGAGAAAGCCACATAAATAAATAAATATATTTAACTTCATTATCTGCTTATAGAAAGAAATATTTGCATAACGGGATCAGCAACAGTACCCAGGTAAGTTGTGGCATTTAAACCGTGACCTTTACACCACCAGCAGCAGCCTGAACCTTTGAGACAAGGCACGGTGGATCCATTCTTTCATATGCTTTATGTCAAATTCTGACCCAGTCAGTTGAATGTCGCAGCAGAAATGGAGAATCATCAGACAAGACAATGTTTTCCAATCTTCTGTTATATGATTATGTTGAGTCCATGCCAATTGTAGCCTCAGTTTCCTCTTCAGTTCCATCTTCTGCAAGTGTATCCCATCTCTATGGGACCCACAACCATGCCAAATTCAAATGTACTTAAATCACCTTTCTTCCCCTTGCTTGGTTTGAACTTCAGCAGACTGTCTTGGCCATGCCTATGTGCTTAAATGCATTAAGTTGCTGTCCTCCCCGAGCGAGTACAGTGTGTGAGTGCGTGCTTGGATGGTTTGGAACCAGTATGGATTAGTACAGGCAGGTACCCCCCACCTTGTGGCCTGAGTCCAAGCCTCCTGTGACCCAGAAGAGGATAAGTGGTATAGATGAGTGAGTGAGGTGTTGAACAGGTGTATCTAATGACGTGGCCGGTGAGTGTACTTGTAACTTTACTCTTTTATTGCTGACTTATCAGTTTGTTATACTATTCATTATTTGGATTCTATTTGATCATGCACATATTAAACTCACAAATCCAACTAGAAAAAAAAGCTAACTGAAATGTTAGATAAAATAGCAAGAAAAATAAGAGTAACACACACACTCACAAATTATGCATTTGTGTGTACACCCAGTCCATTGTATTAAATACATTATTTAATAAAAATAAATAGGATTTATAGTTTTCCAAATATTGTTTGAAGACAAAATATTTAATTAGCCACACACTTTAGATAACGGGCAGAAAAAAGCAAAGATGTAAAACCTGTCATGTTCAATCTGTGCTATAGGAAGTGGCTTTAGCATGGCAAAAGGGAATGTTACAAAAATGTACACAGTTTCATACTGAATCCACACAATCTGATGGAAACAAATATAGAAGTATTCAGAATCACTTGATTGACACATGCTATACAAAGCATGATGCATGAGGCCTGGTACACCCTGGACATGGTGCCAATCCATTCACACACTATGGGCAGTTTGGGAACACCAATTATTATCAGCCTAATCTGCATCTGAGGGATGAAAACAGAGTACCTGGAGGAAACCGTGGAGAACATGCAAACTCCATGCACACAGAGGCGGGAATCGAACCTGGACCCTGGAGGTACAAGGCGGCAATGCTAACCGCTAAGTCACCATGCTGCTGCCACAGAGAAAAATGAACCTTGAAAAAAAATTCAGATCAAATCTTGATCAGCCAATATCTGATTGGTGGCTAATGTTTAGTCCCCTTGATCTTGTATACAGGTAGCAAAATTTTTCATAATCCACATAATCTAAATCTTACATATGTCAGACAAGATTCAGCTTTGTCAAAACCATCTTGGTAAATTTGAATGTTGGTTATGTATGTTGTAATGAATTATTTGAGCACTAGGGGGTGTCTTGTATATGAATGAGGGGTACATATAGAAGTAAAGGCAGTAAGTAGCAGTACAAAGAGGGGGAAATCTGACATTTTATATTTACATACTTCATTTGTTCTTGTTTTATTTTAATAGAAACTGAAATTCAATGCATTAATCTAAAATAAAACACAACACTAGGAACCAAAATGTAAGAAGGCATTGGCTGATTGATCTGTTTCCAGTAATGGTTGAAGCCAGAGGCCGTTGTAAGGACCATAGAGGATAAGGAAGAGCTACAGAACTTGGGCTTTAGAACCTTTGGAAAAAATAACACCTACAGTACTCAAGTGGAAGAATAGCTAGACTGACCTGTGGAAGTTTTGCCCATTCTTCCAACACTCAACCCAACTCCAGTCAACTTCCATGTATGGGGATCATATCCTCTCAGACTGTAGGCATGTAGTGGTGGCACTTTGTTTGTGCCACGTCCTTGCAGCCACCGTATAGCAAGCAAGTTGAATGAAACATTAAGAGAATTGGAAAGCTTAGACAAACCAAATACTTTGAAAAGGAAGAAGTAATATCCCCAATATAATACCAATGGCAGCTCAGAGTGGACCTTGGAAGCAAGCTGATGATCTTCTGAAGACGATTCTGGGGTCAGATGCAGCTTTGTGGTCTGTGAAGGGTAAAAAAACGTTGCCATTAAAGCTAACTGTCCATGCAAAGGAGCTGTCAGGAAGCAACACAACAAAATTGCTCAACAGCTCTTAAGACCCAAAGGGTCTCAGTTTTTCAAGGGGGAAAAACTGACAACTCAAGGTGAAGTTAGACTGCATTTTTTTTTCTTTCTACATTCAAAAAGACGGCAGCATGATGTTTGTGAGTGGAAGCTGTAACGGGCGTCCTGTTGGAAAACAGAAGCCAGGGTGAATCTTGGCCTCCACTGATGACCTGCCAGGTTGGATTTTTGTAGTAACGACTCAGAACAATCTTTAAAACACTGAGAGAGTTATGTAGTTAAACTATGGTTTTTCACTCCATGATGTTCTAGCACTCAGCACCACAGTCTTGCTTTAGTTTAAAATAAATGACACTGTGCTTAAACCACATCTGCAATCCTGAATATTGGTTTGAGGAAGATATTTACAGTACAAACATATTGAAATGATGGAAACGTATTCGGTTGAGAGACTTGCAACAGTTGCTCGCTTTGGGAATCAGCACCATCACTCCAACACTAAACTACGGAGCAAAAGGGAAACTTCAATTTTTTTGACTAACTAACGAGAAATATGAACTATCTAATATACTGTATAGGTTTCTGCCTAAGTAGCAGATACTGTAGGGTTGCAGGAGGATAGTCAACCAGCTGCTATACTGGCTAAAAAGCGTTGAGAGTGACTTCACTAATGAGAGCGAGAAACACTCATCTGTCTTGCACTGGACGTTATTTCATGCCTATTCCTGCTTGACTATTGCTCATCAGTGTGTAAGTGTGGTGCTCTCCCCAGAATAAGAAGAGCTCACAAATACTTCACATACTGTACTGTATGTAGGGACAGCTTTGAAGATTCCACAGATAGGGGAACAGAAATGTTCGTTCCTATTTACATGATTTAGAAGATACAGATTGTACGGCTGAAAATGTAGACAGAATGTCCCAAAATGTTCACGCTTGAAAATACATTCAGCAGGGATCAAAATTGAATATCCAGCAGCATAAAAATAAATCCACATAATGAATGCTTCAGGGTGGCAGGGTGCATCCGATTGTGCCGTAGTGTTTTCTAATTATCCTTAAATAGCCCTCGTTGTTGTTCTCACATGTTGGATTATTGTTTGCTGCTGCTTGTGACTACAGTCTATAATTATGGAAGCTATCATTATTTATCTGCTAAACATTGGAGAGCAAGCTTGTTTAAAGAGCTCCTCAGCAAGAGAAAGGTACTCATTAGGGCCAGACAGGAGGAAATGTGTTACGAGAGAGAACGATGTGGTAGATAAGGGGAAAACAACAGGATAGGCAGAGGATTGGAGGATGATGAGGCTGGACAGAAAGTAAGCGATTAGATGGCTGTTTGCCCAGAAGGGACAGAGGAGATGAGGAAGAGGAGGCGGGAGCTGAAGAGACATCGTACTTCTGGCAGCTGAACTGATGTACATACTGTACATCATACATAAAATAAAAATAAGAGCTGAAGTTGAAGAAAAACTTCACTGTCAGCTTACAGATTTGTTATAGAGACGTGATTACATTTACAGAGATTCTTCAATTTAAGGCAGATTCTTATGATTTCATGCAGAATGAATCGTACATCAGATTTAGTATTTTCCACATGGATATAAAGGCTCCAAACTGGACCACATTAATATTCTAACCTGTATAGTCTGTGGCCTATATAGTATATCTAATATACTGTGTATCTTTATTAAGAATATTACATTAATATTAATAGTCATTAATATAAGCATATTAATATATTAATATAAGATGTCAACTACTATACAATAAAATGTAAGTGTTTATATCTTTTTTTCCCCCCCTGATTTTCTCCTTAATTTAGTCGTGTCCAATTCCTCCCTGTCACTAGGGGGCTCCCACTTTAAGGCTACTACTATCACTCAGTCGGGAGGGCCGAAGAACTATTACGTGTTTCCTCCGGACCACGTGATGCCAGCCGACCGCATCTTTTCGAACTGCTCGCTCACGCACCGTTTGGGGGCGGAGTAACACACTCGGAGGACAGCGCCATCCGCTCCTTCCGCTTGCGTGAGCTCACAGACGCCCCTGATTGGCTGTATGTTAAACGTACGATTAATGTGGGAGCACTAAGTACCTCTCGTCCCTCCTCTCTGAGAGAGCTCGGCCAATCAGCTCTAGACCTCAGGCTGCGAGAGGTTACAGCATCACATGGGAATCGAACTCCCATGGGCGAGTGCTTCACAGCCCTGCGCCACTCGGAGGCCGTATTGCATACGGCCTAGTGCTGTTACAAAAAACATCACACGGGTTAAAGGATTGGCTCCTCAAGTTGTGTAATTTAGATTTTGTGTCCAACTCATCAGTTTCAGCATTTATGTAAAGGTGTAGCTAATCGACATCCCTTGATCAGTCAATGGAACATTTTCTACCAACTTAGGATCGATTTTTAAGAATGATTTATTCTGTTTTTTATCAAAGCCATGAGTTCATATATGAAAATTGTCATATTTATTACCAGACCCTTGTTTCCATTCACTAAGGGACCATTAGTCTTATCCACACTTTCGAAATATGATGTGATGAGTTGCACAGGCACATTCTTTGCACATTTCCTCCTTCAGTATTCTGCCATGTCTTGGACAATGTTTAATCATTACTCAGTGCTAGGACTGAATAGTAATTCTTTAAAAGCAGGTCTGGCAACAGGACAATTGAGAAGCCAGATTATGAAAATGGTAAGATATCCAGTTTTGTGACCTTGTTTTGTGCCTTTACATCTTACAAGAAATGTTTCATCTCTCGCGTTGTTAAGTGTTTACTCTGAGACCTGGTATCATTTTATCAGACAGAAACGAGACAATTAACGACAATTCAACATATCAAAATCAAATGTAACTTTTTAATTATAATTTTTTCATCAAGTGGTTTAATGAGTGAGTAGTTGGAAAGAGTGAGTAGTAATATGGTTTTGGGGAACCTCGGGGAAGAAGAGAGAGAGGGTCATGGGTTACTGTCACCTGCGAGTCTCAGCATTTGTTTGAGAGAAAGTCAAGACAGCAAGACAACAGCAGAAACGGGTGCAGACAGTGATGTACGATCAGGCCAGTAATTATTAGTAATTATTACACTGGTGATGCTGAATGCTGAAGTACTGTAGGTTGTTATATAAACAAACCCGTTTTTTTTATTGTATCGCTTGGCACTTTTTTTCGCTTGGCACACAGTTTTCAGTTTTTAATTTGTTAAAATGTTAAAGTTGAATTTCTTAAATTTATTCTCCAATGTTTGTTATTAAATTTAATATGAAGAAATGAGGGGTTGCTTGAGACATTTTTTTCATGTGCATGTGTGTGAAATTTGTCAATTTTGGACATCATTTGTCTGTTTTTAAAACAGTTTCAAAGGTTTTGTGTAAAGCTATGAGAACGTGCCCTCATCCTGTCACTCATCGTCATTTATATTTATTTAAAATTAAATGTTTGTGGGAATTTTGATTCTGCAGATTGAGTAAATTGGACAAAGTGTGAAACTGCAGCCGCTCCTGTCACCGCAGTGCCTCTACTGCATTTATTTTTTAAATGTTTCAGTATTTACATAGAAGTGCGAAACTATTGTTGTATGTGATGTGTTTACATACGGAAATATGATTAGCTCTTATTTGTAGGTTTGAATCTAAATATAAGAACGAATCATATTTCAGTATGTAAACACATCACATGCAACAATAGTTTCGCACTTGAAGGAAGAAATGTAGGATTGAAGATTTCGCATATTTATGAATCTGTTTTTCTTGGTGCCCATAAAAGTGTTTGCTCTTTTTTTTTGCCCCTGGAACTGCCGCATCGAACATTTTAAAATATGGAATAAAACTTTAAAGTGGGTTTTGCGCGACTATTTCAATTCTGAAATGTCAAATGAAGCAGTCCAGCTGGCCTGGCACTCTCAGCTGAATAAGGTAATTGTCTCCGTAGATGCAGAGTGCAGATGCGTGTGTTCGTCAGGCAGCACGCAGCTGCAGGAAGTCTTATCAGCCCCACAGCAGTACAGTACTTCAGGCACTAAAGGAGAAGGAAGGCTGCGCCAGAATCCTGCATTTTCACTGTTGCTCTAATCTGGGCTCAGCAGTGGTGAAAGGCTTGAACAGCCATCCGCTTGCAGTGTGAGCAGAATTTCAAAAACCGCTCAGGATGTGGAGTCCAATGCGCCAGACTTCAGTTTCACTTAATGGGGTGCTGGGGAACGTACAGGCACAGATCCATTTTAGATTACTGCTTTATCTCAGACGGGACGGTGTATGATGTGCTGTGCAAGTGTCGGCTCAGGGACTCCAGATGTAGTCGGACAGCCAGAACATCTGTAGGGTTTTTTTTTTTTCTTTTTTAGTATTGGACTATTTTTGGTCCCAAGTTTCAAAGTTTAGCATTGTATACATTCATATACATTCTATCCTTCAGTCATCAATTGAACTATGATGAGAGGTTCTCGCACACAAGAGAGACAAAACAGTCCTGGCCAAATTATTTTGCTCCTCAGCATGTAATTTAGTGTCACACGGCATCAGAGTCAGGTAGGAGATGTGACCTGAATTTTGACACAGCATTGCTGGAAGTGATTTGTGACGATATATAAAATAGTTCAGATTTACTGTACAGGTGTTTTTAATACAGACCTATTTTTGAAGCTGTTTATGTGTAAATTACATTATTTATTGTCTTTTCATGAGAGTGTGTTGATTTATCTTTCCTTTATTCATCAGCAACATTAGCCCAATATCTCCTAAAAATCAGCAGGACGCTTCAGACACCAAACAGTGACTGTCTGATCGACTACATCTTATATACGGGGCCATGGCGGCTTTTACCATGACAATGTTTGAAGCTGTTTCGGTAAGACATCTGCTCGCGAGGATGAATCAGTGATCGGAAATGATCTCCCTACTTTTTTTTTTTTGCATACTGAAGAACGAGATGCAATTATTTCTCCCGCAGCATGAGGATATGATGAATGCAGAGAGAGAGAAATGAGCAGGTGTGTCTGGCTTCCCCTTTTTCTGTCTCCTGCTCTCATTTTCTCTCACTTCCTGCTGTGAGCCTTCATTATTCTCATCCAGCTGCGTGATTGCACTTCATCATGCCAGCTCCTTAATCAAATCTGCACTCCTGGTCAAACTCAATTCTGCCAAGCTGCTTGACCCAACACTCTCTCTGTCAGCACACTCACTACACTTCTGACAGAGGAGAAAACAGAGGACACAGGCATCAGCAGTCTCTCTCTCTCTCTCTCTCTCTCTCTCTCTTTCTCTCTCTCTGTCTCTCTGTACGTCTCTCCTCAGACATTTCTTTTGATCAAACTGTTTGGTCCATTTGTCCAGCTGCTGAAAAACATATTGATTAGTGCGTGAATCCGATTATACGTGTGTATGACAGCCTGTGTAATTGCAGTTACGGCAGCAGTGACATACAAACCACTATGTACTGGGTTAATATGATCAACTCAGATTTGATTTTGTTGCTACAGAGACCCACTAGGGAGTACAAACAGGAAGTGGCAAATTGGATGATTACGTGTCAGCTCCAGGCAGCATGAAGCAGGCATTGTCAAAGATTTAAGGGTTTTAGCTTACAGAAATGTTTCTATATTGTACTGTATATCCTATAATATCCTACATATTTGTTGTCAGCTCTACTATATTGTTAAAAGGTGCGTTACTCACTGAATAATGAAAGGCTATATAAATAATTTTTATTATAAAAAATAATCCTTTTTATGTTCATGGCTGTAAACTGCCATCTAGTGACCTACTTTTCTTGCAGTCCTTCTACACCACATACTGTAGGACCATGACACGTTCCGGCTGAGACCATACAAGCCCAAGACGCCTAAAAAGACAAGATCAAATCCTGTTTAAACTGAGATCTAGACCCAAACTAACTGTGATTAAGACCGAGTTAAAAACCAAAACCCATTTGATTATGACAAACCCAATTATGACACATTCCAGTATCTGATCTCAGATCAACTTTGTAATCCAATACTAATCAAAACATTACGCATACCAACTGAGACCCATGGTACTTGATCATGATCCATACCAACCAAGATCAATAAGTACCAACACAGAGTAAACAAGACCAAATCCCATACCAACCGTGACCAGGTATGACCAAGACAAACACGTACAGAAACGTAGAGCCATAATAACTGAGAACAAAGGACAAAGACAAAATAGATTGACATCCAGAGGACTCTATGATCAATGTCCATTGATTTTGAAACCCACCCTGGGAACAGCAAGGCAACATTTGTAAAATGTGTTATTTCTTAAAAATAAATAAATAAATAAAAAAGTCTAGACAAACCAAAGACCCATATGAATGCCTAAATTAAAGATGCCCAATTTGATGGCTGGCTACAAAAATACACCTGGTATTTTTATATTTCTTCTACTTATAAGCTTTATTTTTATATTACTTTTAAACTTCACTGCAATGTAATTTCACATAGTGCCCAGATATAATTGAGCTCTTTTAAAGTGAAGAATTGGTTAATCTTATGTTAGGACACAAACATTTGCCTGTTATATGTTTAATATTAACTCAGGCTTTCTTATCAAATTTTTAACAAAGTTTAACAAAAGAGTGCAGAAGTTTGCCCCAAACATTAAAACAATCACTCAGTCACTCAGGGGCCTGGAGCCTATCCCAGGAGACTTGGGGCATGAGGCGGTGTACACCCTGGACAGGATGCCAATCCTTCACACTGCACACACACAATGGACAATTTTGGGAATTAGCCTAATCTGCATGTCTCTGGACTGTGGGAGGAAACCGGAGTACCTGGAGGAAAAGCCACCAAGCGCAGGGAGAACATGCAAACCCCATGCACACAGCGGCGGGAAACGACCCTGGCCAGGAATCGAACCCGGACCCTGGAGGTGCAAGGCTAGTGGGCTCGCAACTAAGCCACCGAGCCGCCAACATTAAGTTTGAGTTGAATAATTTTAGATTTAAATTGCATTGTAATGCTTTGAACCGGTGATTTTGTATACAGTAAGAATGTAAATATGTTCAATGACATTCCTTGCTTGACAAAGATATTAGGCCCTGTTAGGACTTTGTGCTTCTGCATGTTCCCAGGGTTTGATGGAGATCTGGTCGAATGACAGCGGGAACTGTGGTCATAACTGGAGGAATACTCGCAACGGTGATACTGCTGTGTATCATTGTAGTGCTCTGCTACTGCCGACTCCAGGTACGCTTTACACCACTTTTATTCACAAAAATCCTTGAGAAAAAAATACTAACTTGATTGGGATGGTGATTTGGATGAAATCAACTTGTAGCCTGATTTATAGATTTCATCTCGGATATTGTTGTTGTATGCCAGGTCATTTGTTTTCCCTGTACACTAAAGGCATTTGGGGTTAAAATTCACTAGGTGAATATGTTACAAAAGATTAAAAAAAAAGTGTTTCTTGTGGCGCAGGGGAGCCCTGTTAGATTGACAGATTGAACGATTAATAGCTCTCAACATCTTCGCATGTGTTGGCCCTCGGTTTCACCTGCGAAGCCTGCATTTGTTGTTTGAAGGGATAAACCTATATGAATTCTAGAGATGTGTCTATGATTTTAAAGCTGAAAAAAAAATGCATCTTTCAGACTGAAAAAGAAGAGAGAAAAAAAAACACTGGTGTACTAATCATCAGATATCAAACAGGTCAGGCAAGAAAAAGACAGCAGTTGATGACCGAAACAATCTCTCCATCAGTCTCCACAAGGCTGGGGTAAACGTATCACAATTCACTGTGTGAGAAAGACTTCAAGATTTAAAAATAAAATGTCAAGGCCATACCACAAGACGCAAACCATAAAACTGGAAGGATAAATCTGAATTTGCGAAGAAATACAGAGATAAAGAAACAACAGTTTGGAACCAGGATTAACTTGTGATTGAAAGGACAAACAGTAGCTCGGATCAGCTCAGGTTCCACAACATACATGCTCAAGGCTTGGGTTTGCATGGCTGCTGGTGGAACAGGGCTGCTTATCTTTATCGATGATGAAACTCGTGCTGGTAGCAGCAGAATGCCTACAGAAGTCTACAGAAACATTCTGTCTGACCATTTACAGAGAAAAACATCCACTCTCATCTCAATAGAAAAACAAAAAGGTCTAGACTGTCCAGGTGATATCACTGGGTTGCCGACTCAATGGAGTTATTGCGAAAAAGCAATATGCAAGTCCTATCTAAAAATTGGGTCTATTTGACCACCAAAGGTGCCATGATCTAGGTTCTTTGGATGTAAGGATAAGAAAGCTGAACTTCTTATTTATCTTGTCTTATACTGTAAATTCAAACCCAAACATTTTCAGTGCGTAAGAAGCAAAGTACTGGCTTTGCTGTTCCATTTTTTTTAAAGGCGGCCATATGTATATGTATGATACTGTAGCTATACTGTACAAATCTATTCAAATCTGGAATGGAAAGGCTCTCCTGTATGTTCTCCAGGTTTTTCCCATGTTTCACAGAAGGATCCAAAGCCAGCATAACCAGGGAGTCTGACATTTTTCTTCAGTTGCAGTAATCACATTCACAGACCGTTTTTTTAAATGATATTTTTATTATAGAGTTCTTATAGTCGTCGGTTAGACTCGATCTGAATGCATTTATAAAAATATGTTCTGTCATAATTGTGTTATTGTATAAATGAAAAATGGAGCTAATATTTAAGTAGTTCCAAAAAGTCTATTTCTGACTCCATGACATATTCTCTCTCTCTCTCTCTCTCTCTCTCTCTCTCAGTATTACTGCTGTAAGCAGAATGAATCCAACCCAGACTCACCTTCTTACTCTGAGGCACAGTTCTCCTGCGATGTCTGCAGACCTCCAGGCATGGAGGGGTCCAGCATCTGTCCCCTGTCCGTGTCTCCTGAAGTGGTCCACAGCTCCTGCCCCACCTGCTCCTCATTCTACAGCAACTCCTTCCACTTCCGCAACAGGGACGAGACGCGCAACGGGGCAGAGCGCGTCGCCTACATGCTGCCCTCCACACACGGCACCTCGCTGAGCTCACACACCTTCCCCGACTTCTATTGCAACACGCATGCCATCAGCACTGACGTCTGAGCAGTGTTGAATGACATGGAGTGAGCTAGTCCAGGTGACCGCTGTGGCACAGGCCATTCTGCGACCCTGAGAAAACACACATGAAAGAGGCATTGATTTGCTTGTTTTCAGAGACTTAATAATGAAATGACGATAAAAAAAGGTGTTTTTTTTTTTTTTTAACAAGCTGAAATGTGCTGTATACTCACCTCTCGAGCGCAGAGAACACTGGGATAACAAGAAGTGTACAGAACCTGACGCTTTGCGTTGGAGCGCAGTCAATGCAAGTGACTTTTACAGATGAATATTTATTGCTGCTGAAGCTTTTGGACACAGATTTTCTAAGAGTATTTGTGGGAAAGGATTTCTGAGCCCTAGAAATTCACCAGAGCGGTGATTTTACCCGCGTTTGGGCATCTTTAGAATCTGGGCTTCCTGTCTTTCCTGCACGAGGGCTATTTAACATGACTTTTCATATGCTGCTGTTGGAACTCTCTAAGATAAGGAAAATCATGTATTCAGTATTAATATCGATTGTGGTAAGTGAAAGGACAAATCATTAAGACGCATTGATATTATAAGAGCAAAGGACTATTTCTAGCTTTCTCTATGCAAGGTCTATGCTTAAGCAGTCAAACATGGCGCTCTTTTTCCACCTTTTAGAGAATGGCATGATGGGAACAATCTGAGTGCGTTGTTGTGTAGTGAGTTTTGCATTGGATTACATGAGATTACTGAGAACAAAATGTCGGCAAGGCTGTTTAAATTTGTAATCTGCATTTTTTAAACAATTTAGAATTTGGCTCTTATTTAAATGCAGTCTGTCCCAAAAGTCTCCATACATAGACAATGGTCAGATCAAAGGTTTTCTTGGATTGGTTGCCATAGGCCTGGATTAGCCAGTGAGATCCCCAGATCTAAGGCCACTTTACAGGAAACGTTACAGCACGTTACAGTTTGAAGGAATGCATTCAAAGTGCAGTTACCTGCATAACTTGTTGTGTTAACACAAGTTCATCATGAGTGAAAGAGACGACCCTGTTTTTGGAAAGGAATGGATCTCATGTAAAGGATATTTTGCAAAACAAATACATTTTGACAAAATGTGCCGGTTGCCCCTGTGAATGAAGACTTTTGCTTGGAGTTTTTTGCAGTATCAGGTGGACTAACGCATTAATAAGTTATTTAGAACAATGTGGTGGGCCATATCACAAAAATATCCAGTTCAATCACAACACACAATTTCCTTTACACAGTATGAATCGATACATATTAACAGCAAGAACATCATTTAATGCTGTTTTTGTTGTTATTATATATTTTTAAAAAATACAATCATGCGTATGAATATAGATTTTCAATCAAGACTGTGAGTAGTATTTGTGTCGGTCAGTGTTGTAGAAGAAAGTCTGGAATCTGTAGGAAGCATTGAAAGTTTTCTTTTCGGAAAGCATTTTGAGTAGAACCCATTTAGAATCCAAAGAACCCTTAAAGAACCTTGTTTTTTCTTAGGCTGCTTGTATTACAAAAATGCATATTGTGGCACAGTTTATTGATATCGTGATAAATTAAATCATCAATGATACAATATTATGAGTAAAATGAAGAGATTCCTAACTTTACTGGTTATTATATTATATTTCATTAGAGAAAATTTTAAATAGATTTTTAATTAATAGTACGGTTAGAAATATTTTTTGTCATTAAGAATTATTGTAAAAATATTGTGGAAAAGACTGTGAATGCACCCAGTGGTCTTTATACTAAGTACTGACATTTGACATTAAGACATAGTTTATTTTCACCTTAACTCACAGCCAAAAAAAAAATGTCCATCTCATATGCATGATCTAATTATAACTAACACTTATGAACATGTTTACCAGTCCAGCCAAAAGTGCAGAGTGCAGTTACTATAGCACATACAGTTGAATGCAAAAGTTTGTACACCTTTGGAAGAAAAGTAAGAACGCTAAGGAATTTAATATAGATATATAGTGCTGCTGGTTTTCACACATGTTCTGTCATTGTCACAAATAACAAAGATATAGATATTTATAATGACAAACAAATTAGTTTTTATTAAAACATTTGCATCTAACTACACATGTCTACTTCAAGCTGAGATTTCTTGTTCTTTTTTTCTATCAATTTAGTCTCAGAATTTTTAGATTTGCCCCAGAAAACACACATTTTATTTGTGATTTTATTGAATTTTTTAACCAAAAATAGTGCATCTTCCTTTTTACCTGCAAAAACTTTTGCACTCTTCTGTAAGTCTCTGATGTGAAAATACCTTTGATGAATTTTTAACAGCATGGTTTATGTATTATAACATATAATGGATGGAACTTTTGTTATATTGGGTAAATTTGGCATATTTTATTTATTATTATTATTTTATATTTTTTATTATTTTATTTTCACACTGCAGTGTATATATTGAAAAACCCAGAAGCTTTTTACATGTAAACAAAATAATTTTAATGTACAGTCTTTTTAGCTCAGATTGGAACATTTAGAAAGTGGATTGAAACAGCAGAGCAAAAAATCATTATCATTAAAAATGTTACGGTTTCACTGATACTTGTTGCATATTTCAGCCTTATTAACCATTTTATCTGCTTTATCAGATTCAGTGTATATCGAGTATTCTCTGAATGAAGGGAATAAAAAGTGGGTTTTGCAATCAAAATAGCAAACTCAGTATTCCAGAGTTATCGTTCACGTTATCGCCACAGTTGCAGTAATTAGTTTACTGGTTTCTTTTTCATAAAGAGCAGGCTTTACTAGTTGCTCTATTACACATGAATCAATCTATCAAAATCTCACATGAGCTCAGATGGAAGCATGAATAAAATAACACTTGTTTTGAGCAGGAAATCAAGTGTGCTCTAATAATTTTTCACTAAATATGTCTATGCATAACTTTTTGCACTATGGATTATGGGAATTTTGTCTGTTTTCAGTGAATCACCGGAACCATCTCCCAAACAGCTCATTGCCAAGTTTTCACATTTTAATCAGTGATGATTCGTCTTTATATAACCATTACTGAACACATGGCACATGAAACCTAACAAAATAAAAATATTTATATACTGCTTTGATATAATGCAATAAAGTCGTGGTGTAGATAAGTCTGTGCTTCAATAATAAGACACATTTCTATTTATCCCGATAACTAATTGCTTTCTCAGTCCGCTTTACATATAGTACAGAACATCTTCAGGGAGCAGAATGACTTTAAACAAGCTGTGTCAAACGTGTCCTTCAGTCATCCACAGTAACAAATGACTCAGATGTTAAAGTTTTCATGAAAATTACATCAAATACATAAATACAATAGGTTCTTACGTGTCAATCGCTCTGCCCTCTATGCTTAGATAAATGACAGATGAATGACACATCAAATGTACTTCATTAAACTTATCACATAGACTTAAATTATTTAAGTGTATTAATGTGTAATTATTAAAAAACAATTCTTAATCATAACTTTTTCCTTATATAAGAAGAAAATTAAATTTTGAATATTATGTGAGCAAGTACGGTACTGTAAGTTATTTGCTTGACTGTCATTATAATAGGCAATTTAACCTGCTTGTAGAATCACACTTTGGTTTCCTTTCTTTTTTTGCCTTCGAAGAGGATTGATGACACAGTTTTGTATTTTCACAGCGTTTTGTCCTCAGCACATTTTGAAACAAAGTCTGTCTACAAGAATGCAGTTTGGGAAGATGATCCAGGTCTATTTCCCCACCAGGCTCGTCGGATTAATGGCTGATGTCTGTAGTCTGGAATCTTTTTCATGTACAGTATACAGAAAAAGTGATAAGTGATAAGATGGCTTCTGTTGGTGATTCCTAACAAAAAAGTGGTTAGTTGAATAGATTTCTATTTAAAACCCCAATTCAACTTATTTTAAAATTAATTATAATTTTAAAGAAAACTATCATTGTGGTTTGGCAGGTGAAGACACATCTGAAAAGGAATATGAACAGAAATAACCTCCAGATATATCAGACTACTAGACTTGTGATGCTGAGTTCTTCTAAGATATAGTACATTGAAAAAGTACTTCATAATTTATCACTTAGTTTTTTATAGCTTTACTTAGATCTTTAATACCCAACAATGCAAAAGCAAAAACAGTTTTTGTTAAGTTTGTAAATTTATTCAAAATATTAAAGAAGTGGTAAATTCGGCTGAATAAATATGTTTTATATAAAGCCTAGGCATGTCAGAAAAAAAGACATGAAGTCAAAGATATTCTCCATATACCTCCTATTCTCCATATACAGTCTTGTGTTAGAATTAGAGAAGAATTAAATCTCACAATGACTTTTATCATTCTTAATCCCAACCGACATTCTGACAGTATTGAAAGGTTTATAAAGATGGAGAACCTGACAGATGGACAATCATATCTGCAGCAGCAGGTCTCTATGGTAGAGGGGCTAGACATTAGCCACTCCTCAATAAAAGGCTTATGTTGGCTTGACAGGAGTTTGCCAAAACACATAAAAGCACTCTGGTCTGATGAAACCATCTGCTGATTACCTGGGTATTTTTATCTACAAAGCATGATGGTGGCAGCCTTATACGTATAGTTCTTATGAGGCTTGTAAGAATTGAGGAAAAGATGTAACATGAGTAGAAATAATGGATCAGTTCATGAAACATGTGTTTTGCTCAACCATCGAACAAGAAGAACAGTAGAATATGTTTTGATATTGTTATTTATGATTAATTATCATATAATCATATTGATTGTGTAGAATATGTATTTAGCATATATTCCTGCCTCATTTGTTTATGGGATAGACCCCTGATTTACTACAATTCTAATCAGGATAACGTGTTATTGAAGATGAATATAAAAATGCTTATGCAAGACACTATTCAATTTTGACAAATTTAGTGCAACAATACATACTCAGAGAAAAAAGGTAAGTCTGTTCTGCTCAAAAACTGCTCAACTGGTCCCACCAGCTCTCAGGGATAGAGGAAGACATGCATCTAGACTATTTTCTGCTCTGGCACCTAGGTTGGGAAATGACAATCTTTAAGCGACCACCGAGGACTTTATCTGTTCCTTATATAAACGAATTCTGTTTGTTTGCTTGTGTGTTTGCACGGGTAGTACGGTGATCACTAGCGTGTCACAGGCGTAGGCATTGTCACATCAACTTTTATGCCATACTGTGAGATGTTCTTCATTGGATGCAACAGTTTTTTCCCTCCAGTGTATTCCCACCTCACGCACAGTGCTCTTGGGATAGACTCCTAATTCAGCATCCTAATCACAATGGGTTTA